>JANVCQ010000008.1:7820467-7849499 GCA_025531925.1 Erythroxylum plowmanianum | reverse complement strand
TGTAATTAATTAATTAAAATATAATTAATTAATTAGTTAATTACAATGTAATTAATTAAAATATTATTCATTAATTAATTAAAATATAAAATATAATTAATTAATTAAAATATAATTAATTAAAATATTATTCATTAATTACTTAAAATATAACATCATTTGCATTATGAGATGAATGTAAATTGCATTAAATTATGTTACTTGATTTTACTACAGCAATGTTATGGTGGATATTATGGTTATGTCGATGAATTGCACAATATTTTAGATGATTAAACTATATTTTGAGGATATTATATAACTAAAGATATGTTGATGCAAGAAAATACTAGAATTTTTTTACTAGAGTTTTTTTTCTTCAAGAGCTATTGAAAAGGAAAAATTGCAATATATTTGATTTTAAATATTTTGTCATCAGGGTGCATAAATTAAAAATAATCATTTAAAATATATTTAAAATTTGATATAAAAGAAAATTTTAACAAAATTTTATTTCTTAACATTTTTAACAAACCAACCACCGTTAATGATAATGGTAATCATTCCTTCATCTTAACCAACCATCATAATTATAATGATTATATCTATTCTTATTCCTTATTATATTCATTCTCATTTCAATTCTCATTACCCTCTGTGAACCAAACGTTCGTTAAATCTAGTACCAACAATATTCGTAATATTAGATTAGACATTGTTATTGCTCAACTCCGTAAAATTGATTTGACCTTGATACATGACATCATATATACCAACATCATAGAATCATCAAAAAAAAGAAAGACAAGTGCGTAGGCGCACTCGATCATAAAATGAAAGAAAATGCACAAGTTTGCCATTTTTTCAAACATTCATACACTGCTTTTCTTCTTTCAAATGATTTTCTAACAAAATCTATCCCTTTATTCGTCTTTATTCTCGTCGGCAACACTTCTCAAATGCGATATCTGCCCCATGGTAGGGGCTAGAACCAATTGGAGTCTTTATTAATGTTTTTAAAATTCGATTGGAAATTAAAAAGGTAATATAATAAATTTAAATTTTAAAAAATTCAATCAATATTAAATTTAAAATTTTAAAAATTGATTGAAAGCGATTATTTTTATTAGTCAAAAAATTTAAAGTTTATTTAAAAAAGGAGATTGTTAAATAAAAATTTATCGATTTATTTTATTTAACAAAACTAATTAGTTTATGAAATTTTTTTGATTAATTAATAAATTGTTCGATTTTTTATAACAAAAATTATTAAACTAAATCAAACTAAAAAGTTAAAAACTGAATGAAAAAGATAAATGATTTAATATTTTCATTGTTAAACCAACTGAACCGGTTCAATTTTAAAAACATTGGTCTTTGCTAATTAGGATAACAAGTTTTGGTGTTTCCTAATTTGTAATTATTTCTAACTAAATTGCAATCAGTTTATCGTTCATAGATAATTACGTTGTTATCTTTAACGCTTAAGTTTTCTTTGCCATATATGGACTATCCTGTCCATCCTCTCTGAACAACAATAGCAACATAAATAAATATATATATATCCCATCCTTTATTTACTTATGGTTTTTGGTTATAAAGGTGTTAGTTATGTACTCCATATGAACAAGCATATCACGGAATATGTGTGCTACAGAGTTAGGTAGTGGAGGCCACTAGTATCCTTTGATATTTATGTGTGGCTTCTCTTCATTTACCATCTTCTTATATATGTATTCGGTTGCACTACAGGGTATTGAAAGATACAGATATGGATATGCAAGAGAAGAATGGGAATGCTACAGATAATGTTCTAAAGGAACCTGAGCGAAAGCTTGACGCTGGAGCCATTTTTGTGCTCCAATCCAAAGGTACTTACCCTACGTAAACCGACCAATATCTTTATAGCCTCAAAGTGAAACAGCATCCATACATTGTTCGTGCAGGTAAAGTTATCGACTGATTGTTTTCTTCTTCACGTTGTGCCTCCCTAAAATCTCTATCTCATTTTTTCTTCTTGAGTTCCTCTTTATTATACGATCCCGCTGGCTGGAAACTCGAACAACCTGCTTTCTGATATGCAAACTCATTTGGTGCATTCAATAATCTTTTGGTATTGTTTTAGTGGCTATAGTTCTATGAAATTGGATACGACATTGGTAAAAAAAAATGTAGACCATATGACTCAACAAGTAGACTCTGTTCCCCTAGGATGAAACCTGCCAGATTGGTTGGTAAGGAGTAGCATTAACACCTAAAATAAGAAGAGCGGGCATTACCTAAATATGATTTTGGTGAAAGCTTAGGTAATGCTTATATATATATATATAACACCAAAACTACGTTAGTTTAGCGACCCAAATCGAACCTCTACGAGGGCTGCCATGTAGTGGGGCAGCTCTACTCCAAGCGATATGCTTGATTCTTGCTAGAGGGATACCACTGAGCCATATGGTCTCTTCCAATGAAGACAGGTCATTTTAGGTCTATACTTTAAATATTATTATGGGACAACCAATTAAGAGGTGAAATGCTAGCCTTAGTTTGGATATAATTTATTGATAAAAGTTTTTTTTTCCTTATATTTCCTTGTCAAATGGTGTCAATAGTCAATGTTGAAAAATTACGGGACATGCAAAGCAAAAAGATGAAAGATGACAATTTACTTGCATGTTAATTATTTTATATGTGTATGTACATGTGCATGAGATGAAGAACAGTATACGTTAAATGTATATAGGATCATGGGTGCACGGTGGATACCACCTAACAACATCGATAGTTGGCCCAGCTCTTATGAGTCTACCATACGCTTTCAAATTCCTTGGATGGGCCACCGGTATTTGTTTTCTGGTCATCGGAGCTCTGGTCACTTTCTATTCTTACAACTTGTTGTCTATGCTTCTCGAACATCATGCTCAACTGGGTCGTCGCCAGCTTCGCTTTAGAGACCTGGCTAATCAAATATTGGGTACTTACCACTTTATGATTCTCGATCAGTTCTCATTTAGACTCAGTACCTAAATACTAAAATGTTATAATAGTCATGGAGAAAAAAAACAGCAAAGGACACTATAACTTGAGGCATATTAATGGAGATCATTTCTTGCATTATGATCTAAATTTTATAGGAGATGGGTACAAAACTAATTAAGAGAACAACTTGATGCATGGTTATATCCACTTTTAAAGACAAAATCGGACATAGCTATACAAGGTTAGAATAAAATCTTTTATTGATCAATTTATCCAAAACGTTTTATTCAAATATATGTATAATATTACATCCGTAAGCTCAGACATATTCAGCATTTTACATGAAAATCTGATTGTGGTAGGGCCAAGAATGGGAAGGTTTCTTGTTGGTCCAATACAGTTCATGGTCTGTTATGGTGCTGTTATTTCTTGCACTCTTCTTGGAGGGCAATGCATGAAGGTCAGACTTCACTCTACCAAACATTTTCGTTCATGGCATGTACATTTTGATTCAAGAACATAAACAAATGCAAGATCTTAACCTTCTGCGTTGTCTTGTCATCAGACAGTGTACATTCTTTCAAGGCCAAGTGGAAGCATAAAGCTTTATGAGTTTGTGATCATATTTGGGTGTCTAATGTTGATACTGGCTCAAATCCCATCGTTTCACTCCCTCAGGCACCTCAACTTCATATCTTTGCTTCTTTGCTTGGCTTATAGTGCCTGTGCTACCGCCGGTTCCATTGTTATTGGTAATCTAGTAAAGCATGCTTAACACGAACCGCAACTAAATTTATTGATTAGGTAAGTATATTTCAGGAACGGCTTGGATTCTGTTGCAGGACATTCATCCAAGGAGCCAAAGGACTACTCTGTAACCGGAAACACCCAAGATCGTGTTTTTGGTATCTTTAATGCGACTGCCATAATTGCAACAGCATATGGCAATGGGATTATCCCAGAAATTCAGGTCTGATTTGATCCACTAACCTTTGATTGTTGGCCTCGACCTTAATTTTGTGGCTACAGATTATAAGAAAAGGAAAAAGTTTTACAGATTGGCATATTTTGCTTACAGGCAACTGTAGCATCACCTGTGAAAGGGAAGATGTTCAGAGGACTTTGTATGTGCTATATCGTACTTGGGATAACGTTTTTAAGCGTTGCCATATCTGGCTACTGGGCATTCGGCAACATAAGTGAAGGCCTTATCCTCAGCAACTTTGTAAAAGATGGGGTAATCTTGGTACCTAAATGGATTATCTTGTTGCCCAACATCTTCACCATTTTACAACTCTTAACAATTGCTGCGGTAAGAAAATCTTTTTTCAGGCTGATGCATTAACAATAACATTGATGTGCACAGAGCAAAGTAATGGTTTCCTGCCCACAGATTTACTTGCAGCCTACAAACGTTGTGTTGGAGCAAGGTTTTGGGGACCCAACAAGTCCACAGTTCTCTGCTCGTAATGTTATTCCAAGGGTTCTTACAAGGTCGTTGTCCGTTGTTATATCAACTACAATAGCAGCAATGTTTCCATTCTTCGGTGACATCAATTCGTTGATTGGCGCATTTGGCTTCGTGCCTCTAGACATTATCCTTCCAGTTGTTTTTTACAACTTGACGTTCAAGAAATCAAAGAGCAGCCTGATTTTCTGGTTGAATGTCATTATAGCCATCACTTTCACAGCGGTAGGGGTACTAGCCGCAATTGCGGCAGTTAGGCAAATCAGTCTCGATGCCCAAACCTATCAATTGTTCGCTAATGTTTGATCGTCTTATAAGGAATTGGACTGCTATTACTGGAAGCTATTCTGTAGATTCATAAATGGTAGTAGTGTCTTTGGATATATATTTATACCACATATAAACAAACCCGCTAAATAAACTCGTATCGATGCTGAATATGATAAACCTTTTGTAGGAAAGTAACGAACATGATAGGTTTATAAGATCCAAAAGCACATCTTTTTGCTGCATTGCGTTTCATCATCAGAATAACAAGGATGGTTCACAGTGAGCTGTTTTCTCCCTTCTATTTGCTGACATCCCCACAAAACATCTCCAACCCAAGCTTATGAAATTCTTCTATTTTTTAATTTAGCAAGCTCTACCAAGAATATGACACTTCATATAACATCTCCAATTACGTCGGCATTGTCAAACATGAGTAATAGGAACACTGGAAAACAGAAATTGTGAACTAGTAGCATTTTCATGACAAGGCATTTGAGCACCAATATCCGGAGACATTCTTTGACATAAAATGGGCTGCGAGGACTGCAACGCATTTTGGCTAACCTCATTTTGATAATCAGGACTGAGATCTTGGTTTATAGCGGCTGCATTAGCTGCTTCTCCATTCAATGGTTCTGAAAGTACAGAGGTTGGTGTGGTGCAACTCTCTTCAAGTTTTGTTGTTGTAACAGTTCGTGTGGGAAATTTTGCTGTGGTAGGTAAACTAGTAGCTGTAGAAGACTCGTTTGACTGCCTCATTTTCAGCTCCCTACTAATGTTCTGCTTAAAACTGGCGACAATGAGCTGATGAATCAGAGAGAAACCAGACGTGAGTCAAGCCGCAAATATAACCTAGCTGATAGACTGATAATTCACATTGGATATTAATATATATATATATATGGACACATCTTTTGGTCATTTCAAGGATTCAGAACACAATTCATGCAATGGAAAGAGTTAAATCCTGTGAAAGTTAAGGAAGCCTGAATGTTTGCCGCTGTTACTTGTATATATATAAATGGAGAATATACCTGAATTGGGCCACCAGCCACTAAACAGGCCTCAACAGAGCCACCAAAAACCCGACCATCAGAGCTAGCCAGTGAGACACTTAACATGCCAATTTTGGACTTTGAGCCACTCAATTCACTAAATGTAAAAGTTCCGGACAGAGACAGAATCTCAAACCGTCCCTGAAACGATGGAAAGAGTGGAAGGGTTCAATCATCATCACCAATTAGGCTAGGCTCACATAGAAAACAACTTACAGGGGAACCACAAAACTATAGTTTAAACCACTTTTTGTTGCCTACAAAATATTTGCAAGCAATGCCTTCAAGATATCCTGTCAGATTGCCGTAAAAAGAAAAAAAAAAGGAAAAGTTTAAATCAGGATGAGCCACACCTCGCATCTTAAAATTCCACCTGAAGATTCAGGTTGCCGTAAGATAACGGATGAGATGGCACCAGTAGCAGACAGAACACAGATTGCTCGACGACCCAATTGAGAAAAAGTCCTTAAATTTTGGAAAACGTCCTGCAACAAAATCAAGATGAAAAGTTAAATTGCAAGAAGAAAGTATTAAGGAATGAGTGATATGCCAAAACAGAGCAATAGCAATGAATGATCAAATGTCTACGTACTTCAGTATTATTCTATCTCGACTATATCATTCATACCTCTCCTATATCTACAGTTAATACATGAGGAATGAAGTTTCCTCCAGCTGTTTCCACTGCAGCACCACCTTCAGAAAAGAAATGTTTCGCATCGTAAGAATCTGACAGTTAAGATTGTTCATCATAATGAATATGTCTTAAACGGTAACATTTAGCCAATTGAAGTGGATTAGCACTTTTCCGGTGACAAATAAAACAGTAGTTTAATTTAGTGTCCTTTTTTAAGTACTTAATTCAAAGAATTAGCGTACATCCTCCCAACACTATCAATTGCAAATACAAAACCAGTTACCCACATCAATTCCTCTTAGAAATAATCAATCAACAACAACATAAGACGTATATGTTTAACTTTTTACAGATAGTAATAAATGTGTTATATGTAGACATAAATATGGGCGTTAACTCAAAACTCACCGAGAGCAGCCAAGAGCTGCAGTTTACCGGAACCACGAGGCCTTCCTCTGCCACGTTTCATCCCTGGCACGGTTGTAGGTGAGGAAAAGGCCGGAGAAGGAAGCGACCCCTTGCACACTCTTTTGCTGCTATCGCCGCCTGTGTTGTCATTGTACTTTCTTGGCCTCCCTCTCTTTCTTTTCACCACCGTTTCATTATTAACATCAACGAAAGATGATGATCCTATTCTTGACTCTCCTCCGCCGCCACCACCTACTTCAACCACCACAATGCTCGTCTCTCCGCCGACGCTAACTGTCCCGTCCTGCACCTGCATCACGTGAGACGGAGTGGCAGAGGCTGAGACAGGGTTTCCCTTTTCCATGCTATTCCTTCAAAACTGTCCCCTATAAAACCAAAGTTAACACACTTCAGCGACAAACGCAAGTATATACATATACCTACGTGCCTGTCGGTGTGTCCAGTCCACAGAGGTACAAGAAGAGAAGAGGTTGGTAAAGCGTAGCAGTGCCCAGATCTTAGGGTGGTCTTAGTTTCCCCCGTCTTAGTCTTACAAATATTATCAATTATGCGGAGCCCAAGCGTTGGTTTTATACATTTGTCCTTGCGTTTTCCAGAAAAGCCCCTTCCGGACATGTGGTTGTAACGGTGTTATAGTCAATTAACGCAAGGACTTTCTTTAGTGCTTAATTTACAGTTACGTCTTATTTATTTATTTATATTTATAGGATTATATTTCCATATGTGTTTTGTTTAAAAATTGTATTATTTGGTAAATATCTTATTAATAAATTGACAGGTTTTTGCCAAAACCGTAACAAAAGCTTTATAGGGCCATGAATGTTATATACTGTACAATCTTAATAAATTTGATGTACTGTGCCATTGCTAGCATAAGATCGTACGTGTAAATTCATTTAATTAGAACCATAATACAATAGGAATGACATTAATTTTCATACTTCATTGATTCTAGAGTTCCCATTTAGTTCTATTGACATACTGTTTCAATAAATTACTATGATTACAACATCAACTTACATAAAAGGAGCAAAAACAGATCATTTAAATTAAATGGGATACAGATTTCACCACTCAGAAAGTGTTTAGGATCTATTGGCAGAAAACAATGGAATAGATAAATTTTCACCCTTCCTACATAAAACTTGTTCTGGACGAACGATTTGGGTTTAGACGCTTAGGGATCAACTATAACAAACAGGGGTTGTGACGGAATTAACCATTTAATCATAAGAGGACCGGATTTCGCATTCCAATAAGCTCAATCCAACTGGTGATTTCATTCTCCTGGTCAAGTCTTCCAACATGGAGCTAGCTCACTCAAAAGTTACATTGGATTGATAGTAACGAAAATGATACCAGAACCCAATTTGTTATAGCAAAATTGTTACAGAACCTATTTCAAACGCAACTCAGATTTCAATTGAGGCTATACTCAAATGGCTTTGCCTCGTAAATCTTAACGGCTAAAAGTTAAACGAGTCAAGAGTTTAAACTTTAATAGACAGTCACTAGTACCATCTTCGATAAACACATACAAATCGACTCTTCCATCTTCATAGCTCAAAGATCATTTGCGACAAAATGAACTTTAAGTTCCCCTAGTCAACAAAAGACACTTTTCATATATTCATTCTGGTATTTCCCAATAGTTACATGACAATTCTCCATGTCTTAAATTTCAACACATAAGCGTACGTCTCCCTCGGTTACGAACTCACAATTACAAGATCAGAGTTAAATAATGCAAACTTTTTTTAAAAACAGGGTTAAGAGTTAAGACTGCTCGAAAAGCTATATATTTGGGGAACCTGCTTTTTGCATGGACTTGTATATGTACACCAGCAGCTTCTGCTCAGGAATCCGGCTTGTTAGATCTCCCTCATTTTGCTGAGCTATATACGTTAGAGTGCAATCCATTTTTCCGGTCATTAGCCCAATTGTTGTTCCACCAGCACAAACACCACAAGCAACCATGCACCAAGACCATATCCAAAATTGTGGCCTGCAGTTTACTGCCAAAAGGGACCATAGCATACTATCCGTAAACTAAGTTACCCTTTTCCTTTCCCTCTTTGAAGTATTGTGCCAAGCCAACTGGTAAATTCCCCTCATAAACGACTTCAAGTTCTCACTAACGTCTTGTTGTCCAGTGACCAAACCTTCCAACCCAAGTGGTCTACGTAAAGAGCATTTTCAGCTCTTCAATTCGAGCACTTCGAACTTCTTGATCAGTCAAGGCCCCAGAGATCATCCGCTGCTTCCGTGCTTGAACTGCTTCCATTCTTTCCTCAACTGTCCCCTGTCATTTAGTTAAATCCTTAAGTGTACAAAGTTAAATTACATAAACATGTAGAACATATAAGAATCTGCATGCAAGTTAAACCAGCAGAAATGTCTATAACTTGAGAAGGAAACTCTCTCTTATTCCTATTAATAATGTAAAATAGTGAGATTTTGCTCTCTTGGTAGAAATAGAAGTACTGAATTAAGTTAGCTGATCAATGGTCATGAAAAAAATCAATAAGTTGAAGTTGCATGAATTCCAAGTTCAGTGGAGAAAACAGACCTTGACAATGAATCGCTTGATTGTCACTGGTTTGGTTTGCCCAATGCGATGTATTCGCATGACAGCTTGTTCCTCCACGGCTGGATTCCACCATGGGTCCTAAGAAAAATGCTTGCCATGAGTATAATAGTCAAAGTAACCAAGTTACAAACCCCCAAACAATGAACTCCAGAAAAAGGAAAGGAGACACTCAATGTGCTATTAACTTTGAGAACAACCTAGAAAGTCAATCCTGAATTACATCCACACAAAAAAAGACTTATATCCTCGAAGAAATCTTCCTTCAACCTCCAAACAACAAACAATTTTGCCTCCTTAACTTAAGGCCATAATGTGATCCAAGGTACAGGAGCTCAAAATAAAGTTATGAATAGACATACAAAAGACAAGTCACAAGAGAAAAGTTTGTCCAAAAGAATGACCAGATTACAAGTTAAAGATGATAACTTTATATTGAACACACCATGATAAAGGCATTGGATGCTGCTGTTAGATTTATCCCAACCCCTCCAGCCTTCAACGACATCAGCAAAACCTAAAGTGGATTTAAACCAATAATATTCTCAGACCAAAGGTGTTATATGAAAAGATGGCTTCATACTGATCATCAAGAAGGTTTAAAAAAAAAAGAGTAGACAACAGAAGAAGGTTAACAGACCATAACACTAGTATCTTCTGAAAATTGTTTTATTACTCGTTCACGCTGCTGTTGGCTTAAAGTCCCATCAAGGCGAAGAAATGAAATGTTTGTCCTGGCCAAAATGGAAATTTTGTTATTTCAGGAAGAGAACAATCTAAAGCTCTGCTTCAAAAGAAATCTTGAACATCAGAAGATGATATCAACCACAATGAGGAAACATGCGAAAGATCAGATATCAACCACAACCTGCATAAAGCTAATACCCATATCAACTTGTACAGAACAGGCATATAGAACTCGTGATTATTAAGTTCTGCAATACTATGAAACAATGTTTATATGCTTCACAACTCTACGTCCGCAGAAGAAAATAATTCAAAGTAGCAGAAAGAACTACAAGAAGCTCATCCAACAAAACACATGCCTCTACAAAATTTTCAGCAGTTGCAAAATTGTTACCTAGAAAGAGGGATTTGTAAGAGGTCCAGAAAGGCCGTCCACTGACTGAAAACAATACTCTTAGAGCCTGAAGAACAAAGAGTTTCAAGTTCTTTCAATAGAACTACTATTTTGGCTGATTCAACCCAGTTTTTCTTAACATCAATCCTGAATCTACTGCCAGTTGGTGCCGTAATAAGCTCATGTTTACTAACCATTTTCCTGAAACAGAATAATAGCTGAATATGAATAAGTGAATTCTGTTCCCAGTTCTTGTATCAGAAACCATCAGTTAGGAAGAGCCTATTGTATAGTCCAGAATGATATTGAGCAAAAATCATGGAATCAACTGAAAGTGTTCTGTTGCAAGAGCTTCAAACAATGCATTCTTCAGCCTATAATAGTAATTTGCAGTCAATGGATTGATTTCAAGATCTCCTACAAAAGCTTTTTCAAGCTTGAATTCTCAACTTCCTTAAATAGAAATTTTTAAGCAAAGAGGTGACGGCTTCAAAAAATGCATTCCATTGATTTAGAACAAAGCTCTCAAAACTTGAACAACTTTTTCCAGAGATCCATATCTTCAAATATACAACCTTTTTTTTTAATCAAGATCATTCTGGAATCTTATGTCAGTTCTAGTTGCTATAAGCTCTTACCTAATGCACTTCTTATAAAAAGTAAAATATAGAAAGCATAAATTGCAAAACATTTTAAGGAGACCAATCTGTATTCCAATGGAAAAATAAAGGATAATTCTTAAATATACCGACAAACAGGACATAAACCAGATGCAGGACTTTTCCAACTTGCCAACAGACACTCTCGACATATGCGGTGAGCGCAGGGTGTCAATATTGCATCCTCAAAAGCTTCAAGACATATAGGACACTCTCCCTGTTCCCCCTTGCGCAGCTCTTCCACAACTTCTTGAACATATGCCAGTGAAGGCACACAGTTGGCTTCCCCATCCAGTGCATTTTCACCCATTTTGAGGAAACGTTTGGCTAGCTTATCCAAATCAGAATATTCCTGGGTATCTCCTCGACTGGATACATCAAACAAAACCAATCACGTAGTGAATCCCATTAAATGAAAATGTGAAGAAATCGTACACTTGTACAAGTCTAAAAGGTATCTATTAAGCAGCCCCACAATACCCATAAAGTCTTACTAGCAAAAGAGCAGATAAAGACTATAAAAAAGGAATAAAGTATCAGTAAAAGAAACATATAGGATCTAACAAAATCTATAGCTCTTATGTTTCAACAAGGGCACAATGGCAGAATAAAGCCTGCAAAAAGATTTCTCAATACCATCAAACCCAAAACAATATGACAGAGGTAGAAGGAAAAGGTAAATAGCCAGCATACATCTACACAGAATACTTTCATAAACAGCAACATTTTTATTCCCATTGAAAATCATTCCAATAGACCAGCACATTGAAAAAACAAAGAAGTTGACAAGTCTAAACCTCATCACAAGAAATGGATGATCACAACATTGACGAAGACGTAAAAGCAACTCCAAAATAGATGCATAATTATGAAGAACACGCCCTTGCTCTACAAACTGATCAAACTTCACCTGAAAATGTATATGTTGTGTAGAAGGAATGAGATGAGGAAAAATATTAATATGACTACATGAAACACGTGACAAAAGCCATACGAACCTTTGATCGTTTAAACAAAGCTTCGTAGAAATCTCTTTCCGTGTCTGTTAGTTCGCAATAAATCATTTGAATATCAGCTGGAGGAAGAACTAGAATTGGCCTGCAGATAGAAAGGATTTAAGAAACAATTTACAAGAGAATAAGACGCTGAACTCTGCTCTTAACCAATATATTCACCTTCCTTCCTTATCTGTGCTAGACTTTGTTCTCCTCAACATAATAGGTTTTAAAATGGACTGAACCAACTTTAAGCCTCTTTCATCACCCTCCTCAAATGGTTTCTGGACAAGTTTGTTCCACCTATTTAATGTAAAAAGATCCAGTACATATCAGAATAATATATTGGGTCTCAGAAATACTAATTGTGAGACAAACAAAGGATTTGAATAACATAGTTAACCAACCCCAAAATGTTTGCAGTTCAAAGCTTTCATATCCACTTCAAGAACTAATTTAATCTTTGCAGGCCTCCTTTCAGTCCTAGTACTGAATATAATATGATCTAAAGTTATGACAACCATTTAACTCTAAATCTTATGGTTCCACTTTGCTTAAAAGTAAAATATTCTAACAAATACATTCAGCTAAATATATTATAATTTCCTCACACCCTAACTTTATATAGTCGTCTCAGAAGGCTATCCCAGAATGTACAATTACCCAATATAACTTTAAATAAGAATTTAGGCAATGGGCATTTAAATCATGGGCCACTATTGAGAATTAACTATGATCCTTCCTACAATTTCTGCAACCAATGAAGAAAACATAAGATGGCAACATTTACTCTAGCAGAAAGAAGGACAAGATTTACCATGCCCAACTTTGCCAAGGTTCAACTTTCAAAAATCGAAGAAGGCTGTAGATGTCCTCCAGCTTGTTCTGACACAAAGAAATGCAACATCAAAATGTCACATGTTATAGATATAATCAAGCTTTCTGTATGTATGTATAATGGAAACTTCCACCGCACAATGTAAATAGACACCAACAACTCAAGAGGATGGACATCGAATCCAAAGCTAATAAATAACTCACTATTTCTTTTCCTGGAGAAAGGCAGTAGGAAAGTCTTGATACACTACCTGGATTGGGGTGCCAGTAAGACACCAGCGAAGACGTGCAACTAGAGAAGCAGCAGCAATAGAAATTTGACTTTTTGAGGATTTTATGGTATGTGCCTCATCAAGAATCACCCTAAACCATTGGACAGAATATAGTCCCCTATTCTCTTCAGTGTCCTGGGAAGGAATTAAAAAAATTCAAGTAAGAGCTATATTCCTTTAAAGGATACAAATATGTTGACAAAAATACAGGATAATAAGTAGAACATACTGTAATACCTCCGTTGAAAACTCTGAGGTTAACACTCCATATGTAGTTATCACCACATCATACTGAGCCAAAAGTTTAGCATCCTTAACTCTACTTTGACCATAATGAAGACAAAGAGACAACGAACCAGGTTCTGCATGGGTTTCTATCTCTGCCTGGCCAAAAAATAACTACAAACTTTAATGAAGACATGGCAATACACTAACTCCTCAATCACAAAGCAATATCAATTTAATACATTTAGCAACAATTATCATGCAGGGTATGCATTAAATGCCGTCAATTATTACCTTCCACTGGCTGAGTAAAGTCATAGGACATACAACCAGGTTCCCACCATTTAGCAGGATCTTCTTTTTCTCTTCCAATTTATTAGAAGCCACCAAATTTTCTTCTTTGTTCATGGGATTTAGACACTGTTCTGGAAGATTGGTAACTTGAGTGCTCTCACATGTAGATGGATTAGCTGATGACCCACCCCTTTCGGTATGAGTAAGTAAAAGAGCTATGGTCATAATGGTCTTTCCAAGTCCCATAGCATCTGCCAAAATCTTCAAAAATATGACACAATAAGCATATTTAAGCAGTAAACATAATCTGATGTTCGACGTTCAAAGAAGGCAGGAGAAACATACTCCTCCTCTGGCCATTTTAAGTGTGCTTGGGAATTCTGTGGTGGCATCACCGGAAAAGGCATTCAGATACACAACAAACTTCTTCCTGTGAAACCAAATAAATCATTAATAGTCATTACAGCAATTGAAGTTCTATACAAAAAGGAGATATCAAACATACTCCTCCCCTAATTGATAAGCCTCCCAACATGGATGAAGGGTCGATGCATCGTCAATGCATTTTCCCTTCTCCAATTGAATCATCCAATGTAAAGCTTGCTTTTGGTAAGGTCGAAGTTCACACTGAAGTGTGCTAGGAGGGTCCATTTCCTAATCACAAAAAATTCCATGTTAGATGCTTGTTCAAGTTCCACTCTTACAATAGCATCTTTCATCCTTAGCATTACCTCTAACTCAGAGGTGCATCCAACCCCAACAATATTTTCGAGATCAGCATCTGTGATGGGTTCCCCATTGTCAACCTCATCTCCATCTCCATGTCCAGACTGATCTCTCAACTTGCTGGCAAGTGATGTAGAAAGACCAGAAAATTCCTATGTAGGTGAATAATTCTTACTAAGTTAAGTGAAGATTGGGCAATAAACTTGTGAAATACAAATGACTGTTTTACTACCTTTGAGTTTAAAGGCCGCTTCCTTGTGTTCAAATCAGCAGGTGTAAATTCTGCCTGGTTATGATAAAGAATTCATTATCCACATTTGGACAATAATATCCTTGTACACACAATCAAGTCCATCACATAGCAAATTAAAGGCTTCAGACTTCAAAGGAATGATAAAAATTGGGTCAAACAGAAGATTTCACCTTCTGAGATGGAGGCAAGCCAATCAAACGGAACAAGTTTGGAAGAGGATGAACGACTGTTTCTGCAGAGGTACTGCTGGCTGCCTTAAGTGAGAAATGCTGGGGCTTGTTGAACATGGCACTATTTAGATAAACGCTAAAACAGAAAGGGGGGAAAAGAGTGAAAATCCATCTGTTAATTTAATATCAAGTCTTGAAATAGCAGTCTTACTGCTTCATCAAAAGATTCATCACCAATTTTGTAAAAGCACATACAAGGTGTAATAATACCTTACTGACAATACAATAGTATCCATTATGCCCAACACATCAGGAGCTGCCTTACAACACCCAAAAACATTAACTTTCTTGTCTCTCACTAGAGGCAGGAGACACCGAGACCATTCATTAGGTATTCGACCAATCTGTCACAACCCATCAAAAGCACAACACATAATACACCAGTCAAACATATGAATAACTTCAATAGAAAGATGCAAACAAAGGCCTTAACTCTCCAGACAATGCTAAACCAAATGATTGATCCTTATAAAGTTTTCACTCCATAAACATCATCATTGTCATTACAACAACAATTACTGGCAAAAACGACATATTTATGCCGCTTGTTCAGGTACCTCTCCACTCTCTTTGGTGGAAAATCTCACAATCTCCGAACATGCCGCCGTTGCCGCAAACTTTCCTCTGTGAAAAGCCTTTCTGGACGCTGGTGATCTCAAACTTTCACTCTTCTGGGCAAATGTAAATGTCACTTCATCTCCAGGCTTCACTTTCCTCCCTTTACACGTAGACAATCCTGACACTTCACTGCTACCCACATACCACCACTCACTCCCTAGAGTACTAAATGCCCTCGCATTGACAACATCTACGCTATAATTCACATGGCAATTTTCTTCCTCTTTATTCACTCGCTTCGGTTTCGGATAAGGTAGTAATTCTAGACATACTTTGGGGGTCCCTGGAGTATGGAGTTCCTGTTTGGATGTGGAATTCCCCCGATTCTTCTCCGCTCTATCCACTCGTTCTGACTTTTGGGTAACAGCATTAGGGTTTGGGGCTGAGATCCTATGGGTTTGGGATTGGGGTATGTGTTTTGTACGAAAATGAGGAGTGTCGAAGATGATGTTGATGGCAGCAGTAGGATTGCTGTTTGAGAGATGGAGAGCTCTGATTATGTCCATGTCGGAGAAGCCCGGCCCCACCACGGACCGCACTGTGGATAGAAGATCGTCGGTTACCTTGTTCCCCATGTATAGTGGCTTATATACACGGTAACCCTAATTGCTTAATCACAGAGACTGGGACTGAGAAACTAAAGAAAACAAAACGGCGGGGCGGTGGAGTACAGAGGAAGAAGAAGAAAGAAGGCGCGTTGGTTATATAAGGGAAATAAAAATTTCTCATATTTCCCGCCACGAATTCTATCGGAGGGAAAAAGCAAACAGTGATATTATTACCTTTTTGGTTACCTTCTTTTTCTTCTCCTTTTGTTTTTAGCGACGGCGAATATGACTGGCCCAACCAGCCCGGCCTAACTTAACCCGATTTTGGTTTGAGTCAGTCAGGCCGTCCGTTGAGAAAAAATGATGTTAAAATTTAGAAATTACAAAAAATTTAAAAATTAAGTAAAATGTTATATCAATCTAATATAATAAAAAGTCCCATCAATCAAAATTTTAAAATATATAAATATTTTAATTTTAATTTAATTTTAAATATTCAAAATTAAACCAAAATTTTCAAATTTTCTTTTATATTTCAATTTTACGAAATTAATTCCGATTTTTATACCGATTTATTGAACCAATTATCATTTTCAAATTAACTAAGTTCTGGAACTAATTTAATATTATTTCTTTATTTATAAAATTTTGAAAGTACTTTTAGGAATGACTTAAAATTTAATATTTAAATAATTAAATAATTAAATTTGAAAATATTAAATAAATAAATATTTAAATTTATACTGTACTCAAACGATATAAAAAAGTTTTTAATGAAACTTATAAATTTCTCTTTAAAAATTATATAAAATAAATATATTTATAGACTGCCACCGCCCACTGCCACCGCTCCGTCAAACTGTAGACCCCTAACTTTGCGTTGGACTTGGATCAGTTTTAATTAAAATAATTTTATATTTCTAAGTATTTTCAGACCTGAGTCACTGATCCACTGAGTCCGCCGGTGGATAACCTGGTCAAAGACCAAAAAAATTGGCGTTACCTGTGCCTTTGAAGTTCTTCATGAACTCGAAGAGACTAGATAATAATAATAAACCAGAGAATTTACTTATAGTAATTAGCATACAAATGCGTCAACGGTGTCATTGTGTGTCCATTGAGGCTGTAATCTGGCTATTTCCTCTGAACTCTGAAGGGTTCCGTACCTACTGCTACTGCTCCTGCTGAAAGTTCATTCAAAGTGAGTTGAGTTCAATTTTCATTTTCCAACCAAGAAAATTCGTAATTCCTTTCCTTTATTTTTCATGTTACTTCTCTCTGGAATTTAATAGAACCTATTTTAGATATATGTTATTCTCATCATTTATAACTTCGTTTTATTTATTTTTACCCTTTTGTTTTCTAATAATGGTTGTAGTCTCCTTTCCAACAATCTTGTTTTTACATTTGTGATAAATTTCAATCTAATCCAGATTTGAGATCTAGAAGATCTTTGTGTAATATTCTAAATTCTGTTTCAGATTGGAAATCTTACCGTTGCGGTTGAAGTGAAAGAAAAATGGTGTTCTTTAAAGCCTTTTCTATGCTTTCTTCCAGACTTCGTTCGCGCGCTACTGTAAGTTGTTCTCCCCAATAAAGAATGCATGCAACCCGCGCGCACAATTCGTAATCAATTTACAAATAATCATATACAAGTAGCTTCCACGAAACATCTAATGATCTTTGTTACATATAAATAAATGAAATTTTCAGGTACAACGGTCTAATCTCAGCAATTCTGTGAGATGGCTTCAAATGCAGAGCTCTTCTGATCTTGTAATCACCTTTTCTATTTTTAGATGCTCTAAATTAATTTTCTGATAATAATCCATTGGCTTTTTCTCCTTATATTTTATTTTATTACCTTCATTGTCTATATACATATATATATATTCTTAAGTTTTATTTGTTAGCATGAAGTTGTATTGATGCTTGCTCTTTTATGTTTCATAAGAATCAAAACTTTGTTGTTCTTACTTGAGATGATTTCTATCTCGCTGACGCTTTGTTGATTAGGAGTATTAAAGGTCATATTCCTCTGTATTGTTTGATTGTTTCCTGAAGTTTCATCTATTGTTTGTTGTTATTACTTTTTCTTCTTCATGTCACAGGACCTCCATTCTCAGTTGAGGGAATTGATCCCAGAGCAACAGGTACAAATTATTTGCCTTCTTGTATTACTTGAATCGTGCATGAAACGTAGGCCCTTCGATAACAACGTTTGGCTTTTAGTTAGAACCATAATTGGTCCTAGTAAAGTTTTCTCCTATGACTTTAACTTAATTTCAATGTAAGCGAAGTACTTAAGTTGTCTTTTTAATTGCCAGAAAAGTTATTGATTTCTCGCTTTTTTTACCTTGTTGCAGGAGCGCCTGAAAAAACTGAAGACAGATTATGGAAAAGTTCAATTGGGAAATATTACTGTTGACATGGTATGCATATTTTCTGTTTTCCATATGACCATATTATATCTTAACAGAAATATTACTTTTAGTTCAATGCTGCAGATAACAAAGAATTTAAAAAGATTATCAACCAGTTACGATATCATCTTACTTTTAGCTGGGTTTTATTCATGATAAAATTGGTAAGGTACTAGGTGGAATGAGAGGAATGACAGGATTGCTATGGGAGACCTCACTACTTGATCCAGATGAGGTATGATAACCTTTAATTTTGATTTGAATAATTATGAACTTACAAATTTGGATTTCTCTACAAAACAAAACTGTTGTTTGCCATCTCTCAGGGAATTCGCTTCAGGGGACTTTCTATTCCTGAATGCCAACAAGTGTTACCAGCTGCAAAACCTGGTGGCGAACCTTTACCAGAAGGCCTTCTTTGGCTTCTTTTGACAGGAAAGGTGAGCATAATTAGGTAACTAAGTTCCACAGGTCATTGTCTTTTTCTCTTTTGCACTTTGGGTTCCTTGGCTACATTTAACTAATTATGTTTCCTTCTCTGAGAAGTAGGTACCTAGCAAAGAACAAGTTGATACCTTGTCAAAGGAATTACGAAATCGTGCCACTGTTAAAGGTTTGTGCCTCTGGGCTCTTCTTTACACTCTGATTTTACTGGATGCTTTCAACTTCTTTACTTGCCTCTAGATGTTGTCATGAACGAAAAGCCTTCCTTGGGTATTCAACTTTGAGTTCCTATGTCCATTCATATTGTGAGATAATTTCATTTGCTTTGCTGAATTTGAATGATCAGCAATGTAACCACACTTCAGTCTCTTACTTTTGGTTGCAGATTATGTGTACAAGACCATTGATGCTCTACCTGTCTCCACTCATCCAATGACTCAGTTTGCAACTGGTGTTATGGCCCTTCAGGTTGTTATACGCTCTCCTTGATTATAAGCATCATGGCATCATAGTTTTGATATGATAAAGTGAGTGTGGTTGAGAAAACTTGTTGAGACTTTATGAGTTCTTATCTTGTGATTTTCTTAGGATTTGACAAAGTCAGGTTTTTCCACTTTTTTTTTTTTGGTGAAAAATGTTATAACTAAGCTGATTACATGATAGACGTGTGAAAAGGTATTAGTGGGTTACTTCAAAATTTTTGTATGTGGATGTTAACTTGACAACTTTTTGTTTCTGCACTTTTACCTTCCAGGTTGAAAGTGAATTTCAAAAGGCATATGATAATGGGATTCACAAATCAAAGTAAGTTCTCATTTTTGTGATGCTTTGGCTGTAGTTTAACCTTTCAATCGTTGTGGCAGCATTATAATATGATAACACTTTTAGGTACTGGGAGCCTACATATGAAGATTCTCTTAATCTAATTGCTCGTGTCCCACTCATTGCTTCATATGTTTACCGAAGGTCAGTCAGCATGTTATGCTTTCTTCAATGTTGCACATGTAGCTAGAGAAGTTTGAGCTGTTGAGTTTTTTCAAAATACTGATGGCAGCACTATCCCCAAAAAAACCCTGGATTCACCTGCTATAGTTTTAAATCTTAGGATAAAAAGACCTTGTGCTAATTAGATAAGAGGAGAGGATATTATGAACAAAGAAAATGAAACCTAAGAAGCTAAAACAAATGTGTAGCAGTGAATCGGTCAAAATCATAAATTTTATTGCTTCAATGACAGCATACCTCTTTAAAGCTCTACCTGACTGGCTAAGGCAGGTTTTAGATGTCAATTTTTGTAACATCCTTTACTTATAGCATGATTGATAGGACATTTGTTGGAGAAACCCAACTCAGACAAAGCAATCTTCTTGTGGTCGATGCCTAGTTTTATGGTATTGCTCCTTTAAAGATTAAGTTGTCTACATCATATTCCGTAAACAGAATTGAATCAGCTCAATATCCACATTGTGACTACCTGTCTCTAGGTGGAATTCTGTATAAGATTGTCAGGAAGTTGATAAAATTGCTCTTTGGAACTAAGCCGATAAAATTGCTTTTTGGAACTAAGCCTTATGTTATAATGTTTAACTTCTTTTTGTAAAAATCTTGGCTGACATATTTGAAATTTGTAGCTGGTGATGTTCTTGTGAAATTTCTGAAATTCCTTGTGTTTTTAGTTACTTTGCTAACTAAAATGGTGCTTTTGCATGTCGATGGCTGTTCTTTCATATTCCCTTCATTTTCTCTGTTTTATTCATTCATGATGTCAAATGTAACTGTATTTTCTCATCTATGCACTTATTTCTAGCTTTTGGCATCTTTGTTGATTTAGGGTATACAAAGGTGGGAAATTCATTCCAGTTGATCACACTCTCGATTATGGCGCAAATTTCTCTCACTTGTTGGGATTTGATAATCCTCAGATGCAAGAGCTTATGAGACTATATATCACCATCCACAGGTAGAATACATTATCATCTTCTCAAAAATAGGTAATAACACTGAATGTTAGGCTTGGTATTTACAGTTTATCTTCGCCAATTTACAACTAGAGATGTTTGCCACTTAGATAATTTGAGCAATATATTGCAGTGACCATGAAGGTGGAAATGTCAGTGCTCATACCGGCCACCTGGTAAGTTGTCCAAATTTTGAAAATTCAATATCATTGAAAGATCTAAAAGTTAAAATGCTAAATTCTTGGCTACTATTTTTATGCACTGCTTCAGGTAGCTAGTGCACTTTCAGATCCTTATCTTTCATTTGCAGCTGCATTGAATGGTTTGGCTGGGCCCCTTCATGGCTTGGCTAACCAGGTATTGCAAATCTATCCTGATTGTGATCTCTACTACTTCATGTTTTGATTCCTTTTCTTTTTCTTCAATGCATCATCCATTTATATATTCTAGACAAGTTTTAGTGATCATGTCTATGTATGTACATGTGAAATGGCTTGCAAGTGATGTAAAAGGAGATATATATATATATATTCGCTTAATGTTTAACATTAGCCAACTCTGGCATACTAGTTTTGATACTAAACTTAAATGTGGGTTTCATCTTGAAGTTGTAAGATGCCTTTGTTACGCTAGGAGGATGGGGTTATTTGCCCAGAGTTGAGTTAAGAAGAGTAGCTTCAGAAGTTAGGGATTAGTATATTTCTGTTTGTTATTTCTTATTGTTAAGTGTATAATTCCGCTTATTGTGGTCTCCTACTTGCTGTGTTTTATTTTATTCAACTCTTAATTATAGAAAAAGGCAAAAGCATATCACCTCTATCATGTTTCTCTATTGGTCGTGGGAGTCAATTTAAAGCAATTCATGACAAGAAATGTTACATTTTCTGTCAATTGGTAGCATGGGTCTAGTTTTTCCCTGTCAAAGATTGTTGTTACTTTCTTATCTCAATTTTATGGATTTGCAATGTAGGAAGTTCTACTTTGGATCAAATCTGTGATAGAGGAATGTGGAGAGAACATAACCAAAGAACAACTGAAAGACTATGTATGGAAAACACTCAATGGTGGAAAGGTAATGTACTGAACGTCTTTCAGTTATGTCTTTGCGTAATACACAGCAAAACCCTGAATTATCGCTTCTTGGTCAGTACAAACAGAAAACCTGGACAAACTTATGATTGTCTTATGTTTTATCGTTCTGACTGCATGTCATTTGGTTGCATAGTTTGTTTGCAATTGTATTTGACTTTGTTAAATTCTTTTCTTTTATGTAATTTAAATGATCTTTATCACTTCTCAACTGTCATTAGTATTGTGCTTGATTCTGGCTTGGTTAAGTCAATTGACAGGTTGTTCCTGGGTTTGGTCATGGAGTTCTGCGTAAAACCGATCCAAGATATACTTGCCAGAGAGAGTTTGCTTTGAAGCATTTACCTGATGATCCACTTTTCCAGCTGGTTGTCATTTGTTCCTTACTGCATAAAAATTTTCAGTGACTGCAACAAGTAGATATTTTCTGTTTTTATTATAGATATTTGATTTTGTAGCAACTTAATAAATATTGTCTTGAACAGGTTTCAAAGCTTTATGAAGTTGTGCCTCCCATTCTCACAGAGTTGGGCAAAGTATGTGGCTTCCTTTTGCTCTAGTGAAGACCATTACGTAGAACGCTGAATAGATTGCTAAGTGGTTTGTTTCAATCAATCCAAAACAGCACATTAAAATCTAATATTCTCATGTGTGCAGGTCAAAAACCCATGGCCTAATGTTGATGCTCACAGTGGGGTGTTACTAAACCACTATGGCTTAACTGAAGCTAGGTATTGTTTATCGCATATCCTCACATAATTCTTTAAATTGTCCCTAAAATTCGAGGGAAGATGATTGCAGTTTTCCAAAATGACTACAGGTACTACACAGTTCTTTTTGGTGTCTCAAGAAGCATTGGCATTTGTTCTCAGGTTTGTTCTGTTTCATCTCCTGTGTTCCTCGATATGTTACAGGGCAGTTGCTGATTACTTTTCCTGATGCAGTTGATATGGGACCGAGCTCTTGGATTGCCTCTAGA
Source organism: Erythroxylum plowmanianum (assembly GCA_025531925.1). Lineage (NCBI taxonomy): Eukaryota > Viridiplantae > Streptophyta > Magnoliopsida > Malpighiales > Erythroxylaceae > Erythroxylum > Erythroxylum plowmanianum. Next base: position 7,826,467 of record JANVCQ010000008.1, on the reverse strand, counting down.
AAGGCCAAAAAGTGTTACAATGGAATGGCTTGAGAATCACTGTAAGAAGGCATTTTCATCCTGATAATGGGTGGAGGTTCAGTAATCATAAGCATAGCTCAAAGGCATGGGTTTTGTGACAGACTGATGTAAGAATTGCCAGTTTCCAGTGTCATATTCGAACTCACTGACGCTTTTCAAGGCCTAGATTTGTTATCTTCTTTACGCCATTTTGGTGTATGCGGCGTTAGGCTGTCAGCTGGTGTTTTTGGTTACTTCTTCGTTTTAATCAATAGAAAGTATTATCTTAACACTTGATAAAGGCCAATCTAGGTGCTGCGATCTCACGTTGGTGTTGAATGGTCTGCTCCTGCAGACAGAATTCGCTGCCTTAGCAATTATACTGCTTTCCATGGTGAAACTTACCAGCTTTCCATTTGTGTCTTTCCTCTTATGGATTGATAGAGGTGTTCTTGGTTTATTAATTAGGCTTCAGGTTGAGTTTGGATATAGTCATGTGAAACTCGCTCCATTTAGTTACACCTGTTACTCCAAAGTCGAAGATCACCTCTTAACTTCACGTCTTCTTTTCATTTTATTATATTTGTGGTCAATATGTAACCAAAACACTATGATCGAGGTCAGTATATTAAAATGTGTGAAAAAATACCATGGTTTGGTGAATACAACTCTTTTTTGTATTTATAAAAAAGTTTAGTATTGTCTTCACCGAAATTTATTCGTATAACTTCTTTAACCTATTCTTATGCCGCTTATAGTGTGCGTGTGAAATTTTTTCTTTTAGTTTTTTAGTATTCTTTATAATATTTGGAAAAAGGTTATATATCCATAAATTTATATACAGGGTTAATTATAAAAAATCTAAATTTTGTTACAATACCAATCCGAACTTTAAAAAACAACGTTAAAATTTTTACTTTTTAATTTGTTAAAAAATAACACAACTTTAAGTTTTTCGTAACAAATAAATTGCATCAGATTTTTTGACATTTTATATATTTGACACGTGTCTCTCTTTTTTTCAACTCGATTGTTTAATGGTCGGTTAAATTAAAACACACAACATAAAATCTAATTCCCATTTTGTTTTTTTTTTGTAATGCGATTACTCTATTGCTGTACGACTCTCTTGTTTTCCTCTCGTGTGTTTTTTTCACATGTGTGATCGATGAAGCCTAGTTGGTTGGTCCAAACAGCCGGCAGATTGGGTCAAATTCAATACCAACAGAACAATTCAACGAGGGTCATCATTCGCTACAGCTGGGGATCTAATTTCGGACTGGCACGGCAAGTGGTGTGGTGGGTTTCTGTAGCATATCGGGCAGGGAACTCCGCTTGAGGCTGAACTCTAGGGTATCCACTTGGGGCTCACATTGGCTTGATCACTTAGATGCCGCCGTGTCATTATCGAAATGGATTTCTTAGGGGTCATTAATCTTCTCCCCTCTTCCAGTACTGTGTCTCCTGTGAATTTTATTTTATTGACAGGTACCCATGCGCTTCTCCATCAAGATTGGAAGGTCAACATTCAGCACGTGCATCGCGAAGGTAACCAGTGTGTGGATTACTTTGTCGCTCTCTCAATCCATACCGGCCCAAGTCTGCATTATCTGCAAGAACCACCGCTATCGACAGTGGAGCTACTCCATCGAGATCAACATGGCGCTCTATACAGCAGATCGTTGCGTTAGATTTCTTTTTGTATTTTTGAGTTTTCCTTTGTAAACAAAAAAAATGGAACTTAAAGATGTCCAAAAGGATCCTCGCGCCTCTTGCAAAGCAAGTGATTTGGAGGTATAATCCTAATGTTATGTTTAGTAATAGAATGTATTATTATTCAATAGTTTGGGAGGAGGTTTTTATAATAGAATGGAATGAGATAGAAATGGAGGATTTTATATTATATTTTATTCCATCATAAACAGTAAAAATAAAAAACTTTCGATTTTGGAAGTTTACGATGGAATATAAAATAATAAATATGTAATACCTAATATACCTTAGCCTAATACCAAGTAAGACAATACATTTGGATGTTGGCAAGGGAAGAGCATCGTCTCCGGGCTGCAGTGGACTGTTGTCGACGATGACATCCGCACTTTTTCAAACCCAAAAATGCTCCAAACTAGAAGAGGCATTGACTCGTTCATATGAGAAGAAATTGTCACTGTTGTGACTTATTAAGTCATGGTAAGTTAGTTGTGACTTACCCGGACATTGAGCAGACTGGATCATGTTGCAGAGTAAGTCGGAGAAGACGATACATAATAAGAAGATGACGAACATTAGCGTTTTGAGACGGAGAAGTAAAGCACAACGTTTAATTAAATGAGGGACCAGAGTAATAAAATAGATGTGAGGACAGAGTAATGTAAGAGTTGTATTTAAGCTGATTGCATGTGGCTTCAACAGCATGAATAATTGTTGATGATTATAATCTTTTATCTCTCTATCAATGAATTATGTGTTCTCTCTTTATCCTTGATGTGCATCTTTCCTTTCTGACAAATTCCAGCCCGCATATACGTATTTCATTAGAATCTTTTAATTCCCTAACAAATTGGTATCAGAGAAGTCGATTCTGTGAACACCAACAATGGCAGACAATACTAGGAGTGCAAAACTCAGAAGGATGGAAGAAAGTTTGAAGACTGCAATGGAAAGGATGTTCATGGAAATCCAAAACAGAATGGAGAAGGTAGAAAAAGAAATATCCGAATTAAGAGCTCTACTTTTACGAAGTTTTCATAAATCAAGTGAGGCTGGAACGACTGAAACTATACCACAAAGTAGTTCGATTGCGCAAGAGCGCAAAGGAATCACACCCACGAGGATGAGCTGGATTAAGTTTCCGCCATTTGATGACAAAAATGTCAAAATGTGGTTATACAGATGCAAGCAATTCTTCACGTTAGAACAAACTCTTGAAAATATGAAGGTGAGCGTGGCCGTTTTGCATATGGATGAAAAGGCATAGGAATGGTATCATTTATATGTGAGGAATCGTAACCTAACAGAGGCAGTCGTACAGGAGGAGTTCACTAAGGCTTTGAAGCAGAGATTTGATGCATAAATATTTGACGACTTGGTAGGAGATTTCAAAGAGTTTAAGCAACAAGGAACGGTGTTAGATTATTGAACACAATTTGAGATTATTGAACACAATTTGATCATCATTCCATCAAATTAATGTTATCAGAAGAGTACTTCGCAGGATTTTTTGTGAAAGGCCTGAAACTGGAGATCGGTGTGACAGTAAAGCTGCACGAGCCTCACTCACTGCATCGAGCCTATACACTCGCAAGGAAACAAGGGGCCATTTTAAGTTCTAGGGGGCGTGACACTCAAGCAGGGATCGTTAATGAAGGGAACGAACGACTATGGCAAATTCCATCAAAATGCGCTTGTTTCATAGCTAATGAGTGCCATGCGCAAGTCGTCATCTGATGGTATACTGCCCATCCCTACGTTGTCTTTACGGTCTTCATCCTCAGTAGGAACATTAAAGACTCAGAGACGTTTTAGTAGTCGGGATTTTGATGAGAAAAGGGCAAAGGGTCTTTGTTTTTGGTGTGATGAAAAGTACAACATAGGTCACCAATGTAAAAAATGCCAACTCCAATTTTACGCAGTTACGGGCATAGATAATAATGGAGGAACTTCACCGAAAACGGAGGAGGACTATTTAGATATAAGTCCAGTAGAAGAAAACCAACCAATGGTCTCCATGCAAGCTATGCTGGGGTTATCCAGGAATACCGAGTATAAACAAATGAGAGTGGTAGGAGAGCATCAAAGGAAGAAGATATACACTTTGATCTATAATATATGCACCCACAACTTCATAGACCCTTCGGTTATCAAAAAAGGGGAATGTCAACTTCGAGAGATGGAACCTATCTTCATTACAGTAGGAGGAGGATTACAACTGAAGTGCCACCAGTATTGCGAAGGGTTTCAGTAGACAATGCAAGGGGTACAATTCTCCACGGATGCGATGGTATTGACACTGGGGGGTGTGATGTGATACTCAGAGTACAGTGGTTAAGCGGGCTAGATGAGATCCTCTGCAACTTTAATAACCCAACGATGGCGTTTAGGTGGGAAGGGCGCATGGTAACGTTGAGTGGTAACCCGGATGGAAGATCCAAAATAATTTCCAGTAAAGAATTTCAAAAGCATTTACATCGAGCATCAGAGAGTCAATTATGTATGATGCAATTGTCAACACTCATAGAATTTCAGTTACAACAAATGAGGATGACGACGGACCAGTGGAGCGTTTTTTACGAGATCAACGTCATTCTGTCAGAATATGCAGATGTCTTCCAAGAGTCGACCGAGCTTCTTCTAAACTACTAGCGCAATCATCAGATAGTGTTGAAAGAAGGAGTGGAAGCCATTAACGTTCGACCATACAGATACTCAGGGGATCAGAAGGATATAATAGAACAAGCGGTGTGGGGTCTTCTGAAACAAGGTTTCATTAGACAGAGCTATGGCCCGTTCGCATCACCGGTGGTTTTAGTCAAGAAAAAGGATGATTCCTGGCGAATGTGTGTCGACTACAGAGAATTAAACAAGCAGGCGGTGAAGGATAAGTTTCCCATATCGCTGATTGAGGAATTTCTAGACGAGTTGCATGGCACGGGGTGGTTCACCAAATTGGATTTACAATCCAGCTACCATCAAATTAGAGTGCAATCGGAGGATGTAGCAAAGACGACATTCAGAACTCACGAAGGTCATTATAAATTCCTCGTAATGCCTTTCGTTTTGACGAATGCGCCTTCAACATTCCGGAGATTGATGAACGAGCTATTTAAGCCATATCTACGTCGTTTTATCTTGGTTTTTTTCAACGACATCCTTATATATAGCTCATCCTTCTAGTCGCATGTTCAACACATTTCCATGGCCATGGAAACACTGAGAAGAAATCGATTGTTTTTTAGGGAAGATAAGTGCATGTTTGGAGCAAGACAGGTGGAATATTTAGGTTACACTATATCGAAAATGGGAGTTGCTACGGATCATCAGAAGGTTAAGACGATTATGGAATGGACCTGAGGGAATCAAGGAACTCCAGGGATTCCTAGGGATTACGAGATACTGTCGGCGGTTTATTAAGGGTTACAGAGTGTTAGCTAAGCCGCTAACAAAGTTGCTTAATAAGGATCGTATGAACAACTGGGATTGGAGGGAGGAGGAGTAGGATGCCTTTGAGAAACTAAAAATGGCAATCGCGTCTGCTTCAGTATTGACGTGACCTGATTTCTTGAAGACGTTTATCATCGAAGCTAATGCCAATGGACAGGGCATAGGGGTGGTGCTGCAACAGGATGGCTACCCAGTAGTGTTTCTTAGTAAATCATTAGCAAGACGACACTGTGGATTGTCGACGTACGAAAAAGAATTTCTGGCCATCATCAAAGCAATTAAACAGTGGCATCATTATCTGAGTTGTAAACAGGCTTATGAATATTGTATTGTACCGTACCGTACCGGTTGGTATCGGCCGGTACGATAAGTATTGTACCGTACCGTATCGGTTGGTACCGGTCGGTACGTATCGTACCGGCCTGAAACTAGTACCGGTATGGGTAAAAACATATCGGGGAAAAATTTCGGTGGGTACCGGTCGTTTTCGGTTGATACCGGCTGATACCCAGGTTTTCAAAAAATACTGGACCATTTCGCAAAAATTCAAATTCTTCAGGGACCATTTTGCAAAAAACAAAAATTAAACCTAAAAAAATCACCCTCGCGAGGCTGCCAATTCCTCTTACTATTATTCTTATAAGTTATAACTTATTATTTATTTATTATTATTATTATTATTATTATTATTTCTATTCTTATTATTATTATTATTATTATTATTAAAGAGTACTTTTGGAAGTAAAATTATAAACATGCATATAAAGTCAAGAATGACACTTATTTTGAATAATTAAAATCTATCTAAAACGACTTTTATTTTGGATAGGAGGGAGTAGT
>JANVCQ010000008.1:7790644-7815503 GCA_025531925.1 Erythroxylum plowmanianum | reverse complement strand
ATTTTTAATTTCTTTCTGCGTGATTTCGTGTTTTAAATTTAATCATCCCCAAATCAATTCTTTTTATATTTTTATTTATTTATTTATTTTTATTTTTGATTTCGCACAAATAAATAATTACTACATTGGTCTCTGTGGTTCGACCCTATTCACCACTTTACTCGCTTAAGTATTCTAGAGTAGGAATTTATTTTTGTTGGTTTGACACACCACTAGTTGACAACACCATTCCAGCAGTCATAGCTTCCCAAGCTATTAGGATACGATTTCGAAGTTCAATACTGGAATGGAAAGGAGAACAATGCCGCCGATGCTTTATCCAGAATTATGAGTGTAGAATTTATGATGTTGTCAGTGTCGCAGTTACATGGCCAATTAATGGAAGAGATAAAAAAAGAGCTGGGAAATGGATCAAATGATACAAGATATAATTAAAGGATTGAGCAACAGCACACTAAATCCAACGCCTACGAGTGGAAGGATGAATTATTAAAATAGAAGGGTCAATTGGTAACTGGTAATAATAAGGTATTGAGGAAGCAAATAATTGGAATTAGTCACGACAAAGCAATCGGTGGTCATGCAGGGGCGGTGGCTACGATCAAGAAGATACAGAGCATGTTTTTCTGGAAAGGATTGACGAGGGATGTACGGAGATACATCTAGGATTGCATGAATTGTCAACGAAACAAGTACGACAATTCAGCATATCCAAGACTTCTACAACCGATTGCCATTCCAGAGGGAAGTCGAAGGGAGATCAGTCTTGACTTCATCGAAAGGTTACTGGTATCAAAAGGGAAGTCAGTCATTCTTGTGGTAGTCGATTGTTTCACGAAGTATTCTCACTTCATACCAGTGAAGCATCCTTACGCGGCTAGTGATATTGCGGAATTGTTCCTTACAAATGTGTTTAAATTGCAGAGTATGCCTGAGTCAATTATTAGTGATAGGGATCCGATCTTCATAAGCAAGTTTTGACAGGAGTTATTAAGGTTACAAGGGGTCCAGCTTAAATGTTCCACCGCGTATCATCCACAGACCGATGGCCTCATGGAGGCGGTTAATAAGATCTTAGAAACTTATCTACGGTGCTATTGTGGCGAAACTCCACAAGAATGGAGCGAATGGTTGTCTTTGGCATAATGGTGGTATAATACCACGTATCGTCCATCTATCCGATCTACCCTCTTCGAGTTATTATACGGATATTCCCCACCGTATATACACCTTATATCGCAAGAGACTCGAAGGTAGTGGAGGTCGATCAAGTGCTTATGAACAGAGAAGCGATCATCAACTTAACAAGGTTTCATTTACAAAGGGCACATAATATGATGAAGCAGTACGCAGATACCAAGCGTTCGGAGCGTGAATTCGTAGTAGGAGATATGGTGCTACTTAAGTTACAACCTTACAGGCAATACTCTCTACAATGGAGGAGTAACCAGAAGTTGTCCCCTCTGTATTACGGACCGTACAAGGTTATACAAAAAATAGGACAGGTGGCTTATAAACTTGAACTTCCAACCACCTCCTTAATCCATCCTGTATTCCATGTATGACAGTTAAAGAAGGTAGAAGGCGACCGGACCAGAGTTTCATCAGCATTACTAGAATTTATCACTTTTGTGGAGCGCATTCCGGTAGCAATACTAAACCGACGCATCGCCAAGAAGAATAATAGAGCAGTAACTCAACTGCTAGTGCAATGGTCGGACAGAGGAGGCATGGAAGCGATGTGGGAATATCCATTTGATCTCCAGAAGCATTATCCAAAAATCAACTTGGTGGACAAAAATGTTAAGGAGAGGGGAATTGTTGCAGAGTAAGCCAAAGAAGACAATACGTAATAAGAAGATGACAAACGTTAGCACTTTGAGACGGAGAAGTAAAGCACAATGTTTAATTAAATGAGGGACTAGAGTAATAGAATAGATGTGAGGAAAGAGTAATGTAAGAACCGTTTTTAAGCTGATTGCATGTGGCTTCAACAACATGAATGATTGTAGATGATTGTAATCTTTTCTCTCTCTATCAACGAATTATGTGTCCTCTCTTTTTCTTTGATGTGCGTCTTTCCTTTCTGACAAATTCCAGCCCGCATATATGTATTCCGTTAGAATCTTTTAATTTCCTAACAGATCATGTGAGAGAAAGAAAGAAGGGGAGAAGAGAGGAGAAAAGAGAGAGATAGAGAGAGAGAATCATTTGAAGAAGAAGAGGGTATAATAGTCATTTATTATTATTATACATACATTACATTCCATTCAATTCAACGTCTAAACAATATTTCACTATATTACATTATAAACCCTTCTATCTCTTTCAAATAACAGTTTTCTAATATTATATCCATTTACATTTCATTCAATTCTATTAAAAACTTTACATTCAACCAAACATAACCTTAAAAGGTAAGTGAAGGAGTTGATGGGTAAGGTGTACGGGACACAAAGCACGAGTCTATATGCAATTCCAATACTTTTAATGTCTACAAATGATGGAATTCAGCCAATGTGTCTTGATTATAGAGCCAGTTATGATATAGTGATAAAGTACAAACATCATATTCATAGCTTAGACTATACCCTTAGTAAATTGCACGATTCTTGCATATTTTTCAAAATTGATTCGAAAGTGGATATCATCATAGTAAGACAAGAGAAGGTGATAAATGAAAAATATCTTTAAGAGTAATTTTGATTTATATAAGTGATTAATTATATCATTGTCTTACCAATGCACTTGACACTTTTATGAGATCGATGAATTATGTGTTGCGTGCATACATGAGAAAATTTGCAATTATTTATTTTGATGATATTGTAGTGTATGATAAGAATTTAGAAGAACATACTTATCATTTAAGATATACGCTTACCGTACAAAAAAAGGACAATTGTACGCTAATATTAAAAAGTGTACTTTTTGTATAAAAGAATATGTTTTTTATGTTGTTAGTGGAAACGTTCCTTGAGGTTTGTTGTTAGTAATGCATATTTCATCAAACGTTAAACTTGATGGTACTGAACTCAACTTGATTAGTATAACCTCAACTCTTAAGCTAGTTTTTTGCCTCTTTATCTCTACGGACCCTTCTTACCATTTAGGTCTTAGTCTTTTGTAGTCATCACTTTTGGATAATCTTTTGCATCACTTTTTTTATTGTCACATTTGCATGTGAGTTTACCAGAAACAATCTCTCTACTATGTAGGGATAAGGCTGCATACTATCAGACCTTCCATACCTCGCTTTATTGTGAGATTTCGGACTGAGCATAATGATGATGATGATAGTGAAAACTAATTAAGGTTGAGACCTAAACCAATACTTGAGATAAAAAGTTTTTACAAACTAACCAATTTTTGTAAAAGGCCTATTAAGGATTAAAATAACTATTGTTGCACCACTTACTAAAATTGTGGACTTTGACTAATAAAGTACAAAACGTGACTAATATGTTTTTGTAGCTGATTGCTAATTTCTTATTTGGATTATGACTTACTATAGGGCTAATATCTTATTTGGATTAAGAAAAGCTTTAAAAGCGGTACTTTCCTTGTGAGGCTTAACCTTAATTGAAATATTATTCATAGAGTTCTAATTAAAGTTTTAGAATAAAGTCCAAGTTAAAATAAAAGTAGTGGTAAGTTCCCTAATTGAACAAGAAATATAACAGTTTCAATTCAAATAGCATTAGTAGTTGGTGTTTTAATTCAAATAGAAGCCCTTGTTACATTCCTAGTTCTTCTACATGCTCATCCACTCTTTTTTCAAATCTAGAAATATTTGGCGGGTAATACTAGTGATACTAAGTGGGAGTTGTTCCCGCCATTTTCCCTATTTATTCATTTCCTCCCCTACCTTTCGTGCCACTGAATAGAAACAAAAGCTAATCCCCCAACTATTGATCCAATTGAATCGGGATAAATTCCGAGTCGACTCGCCGTAACTACGAGTCGTTTTCTAATTTCTGCGTTATTATTATGTTAAGAAATAAAATATGCTCTACGGTTGTACCTATACTATACATCTTGTGACTTGTCCAATCTTAAAGCTAATGGGCCCCGTTTCGTTTTGTGTGGTTGTGATTTATTCCGACTTTTAAAAGGGTGGCTTTTAATACACTTTCTTTATATTACACCCTTTTTAATTCCTAAATTATAAATTAGAGCTTAATTATATATACTAAAATCTATAAATTATATAAAAATATTATATACAATATTAAAATATGAATAAAATATAAGTTAATAGTAATCAACCAATTGAATTAATTAAAATATGAATATGTTACATTAAAATAAAATGATAATTAATTTATTGTTAATTAAATTAAATATATAAAAGTAACATTAAATGGGGGTAAATACATCTTACGGAGGATAAATAGGGGTTTAAATTCGGTAAAATGATCTTATCTCCATACAATAGCCACCTTATATCACCCATTTTTTATTCAGGATAAAGTTCTAAAAAAATTATCGAGTCCAACGAGCCGACTCTTCAACTCGTAAAACTGAGTTCCGAGTCAAGGCACCCAATGGTGCTCAGTGCTTTGTTAGTAATGCGCAAAAGTTATGAGGCCGTTGTTGTCTCTTATTAGGGCATATCTCTCTCGACTACACATACCCACTCTCACACAAACAAAATCCCCAATCTCTTCTTCATCGGCGGTTGATTAAACCCTAACTAGGTATTTCTACACTCCTTTTTTTAACACATATACGTGTATTTGTAGTGTTAATATTGTGGTTACCGACGCTCCATCCAAGAGGTTTTGAGGATTGACGTTCGTGATTAGAGTAACTCCCTCGGTCCGGTACGATTTTTGAATGCTGTAATTTGCTAGTCGATTTTTTGCTTGCTTTGAAGAATAATCTTTTTACCGGACCTCAGGTTTTATAAAAAATTGTCACTCATCGATTTTGTTTTTGTTTTCTCTTATGTTTTTTACTCGTTTTATAGGGATGCGCGACAGACCTCAAATCGACGGTATATGTGAGCAGGTATTGGGGGTTAGAGATAGATAGATAGATAGGTACTTCAGGTTGATTGTGGAACGACTAGGGATTTATTTTCTAGTGGGTATTGGATTGGGGTTTTGATCTGAGATCCGAATTCGGTTCGTCAATGGAGTCTACGGAGGTAAAGAAGAGAGGTCGAGGGAGGCCAAGGAAACGCAGGCGAGAGGAAGAGGACATTAACAAAGGGTTAAGTAGTTTTATTAAGAAGCAAGTTATCGAACTTACTTGGAAGCCACTTGTGGGTAGATATGTCTTGAAGGAATTTGTGGGTAACGGGATTTTTCTTGGAAAAATAGTGTCCTATGATACTGGATTGTATAGAGTGGATTATGAGGATGGTGATTGTGAGGATTTGGAAGGTGGTGAGTTACGTCAGTTGCTCTTAGGTGATGATGATTTTGACGATGATTTGACTGTTAGAAGAAAGAAATTAGATGAGTTTTTGTTGAAAAAGAGTGCACAGAAGAAAGAGTTGGAGAAGAAAACGGAGGATTTGAAAAATGAAGTGGATGGCTTTGAAGGCGGAATAACAGGTGTAAATGAAGGGGTACAAGGTGAGAGTGGTGCAGACTCCTTTAGTGGTTCATTAGAGGATGTACAGGACAGAGATTTGGGACAAGAGGTGGAGACCTCATTTGTCCCACGTCCACATTTACCTCCATCATCGGGAAATATAGGTGTTCCCGAGGAGTATGTTACCCATCTTTTCTCAGTATATGCATTTTTGAGGTCATTTAATATCCACCTCTTTTTGAGTCCATTTACTTTGGATGAATTAGTTGGAGCAATTAATTGTTGTATTAAGAACTCATTGTTGGATTCCATTCATGTTGCTTTGATGCGTGCCTTGAGACGCCATCTTGAGATCATGTCTTCCGAAGGTTCAGAGCTTGGATCGAGATGTTTGAGGTAAATTTGGATATTTGATTGTGGTAACTGGTGCATATGATCTATTTTTAAACCTGTGATATGGAGGTGAGTAATTTTTAAATAGCGGTATGTTCTGTTAAATTGGGCTTTGAAAGAATGAGTGTTTAGTGGCATATGAAAAAGAGTTGTTACTATTTGCTTGTTTTTCTTTTTCTCGTGTATTGTGATGTTTTAATCTTTTTCTTTTGATGTTGAAAGAAATCTTAAGACTGGAATTTACTTTTGTTCATGCTTGTCAAATGAATATTGCCTCGGGCCCTTGTTGCGTGAGTATGCTTTGGTCTTTATTTGTACACCAGCACGGATTAGTTATGCTTTTACTTCTACATCTTATATTTTTTAACATGTTGATTTTCCTATGTTTTGCCCTCAAATGTTTATAATTAAGCTGCACCTCCTTCATGCAGGTGCATTGACTGGAGCTTGCTTGATTCATTTACATGGCCTGCATATTTAATTTATTATTTTACAATAATGGGCTATGTAAAGGGATCTGAGTGGGAAGGATTTTATGACCTTTTGAAGAGGGATTATTATTCCTTACCAGTGGGTAGGAAGTTAATGATTCTGCAGATTTTATGTGACGATGTCTTGGAGTCCTCAGAGTTGCAAGCAGAAATTGGTACGCGTGAAGAGGTAGAATTTGGGATAGATCCTGATACTGTTTTTATGGATATTCCTGAAAATGGACCAAGAACTGTCCATCCCCGATACTCTAAAACTTCTGCTTGTAAGGATCAAGAGGCCATGGAGATTATTGCAGGAAATCATGGAACTAAGTCTTCTAGCTCTAAATATGGGGGTTTCAGTGCTGGTGTTCCTGATGTTGGTATAGATGGGAATAGTGATGAATGCCGACTCTGTGGGATGGATGGGACCTTAATTTGTTGTGATGGTTGCCCATCGGCGTATCATTCAAGATGCATAGGTGTTTCAAAAATGCATATACCAGAGGGGCCATGGTATTGTCCAGAGTGCACAATGAACAATATGGAACCTTCTATTACAAATGGAACTTCTTTAAGAGGAGCTGACATGTTTGGTGTCGATTTATATCAACAAGTATTCTTGGGAACTTGCAATCACTTACTAGTGTATGTTTTTAGCCTCTTGTTTTGAATTTTCAAGTTAGTTCAAAGCAGTACAATGCGTGAAAATTTACATAATTAACAAAATTATTCTTATTAATTTTTTATACAAATCTCCGTTTCACATTTTTGAAGTTTTTGAAGTTCTTACTTTTTTACCCTTGTGCCATTATATTCATTATAAACCATACCGTATGTTTGCTTGTTGATTCATTCGTAGTTTTTATTTGAAATAAAATATCAGGGTCAGGTCTTCTGGTAGCAAAGAGTTGAGTGTCAGATATTATAATCAGAAGGATATCCCACAGGTCTTGCAAGCACTTTCTGCCTCAATACATTATCGATTGGCATATATGGATATGGTTAAGGCAATTGCTGATTATTGGCAAGTCCCACAAACTGCATTCTTACCCTTGAAACACGAGGGTCATAATATATCGTTGGTAAGGGAACATGGAAAATTTGTAGCTTTTCCTTCTCCTTGCAATGAAAGCCATAGCATTCCAGAAGCCATGGAGGCTGAAAATGGACCTTGTATAAAAGGAATTAATGCAAATAACGTGCCAGCAACAGTTCCTGCTATGTCTATGGGTTCATCTAATCAAGCCGAGCCACTTTGCATCTTGGGCAACAATGATATGATGAAACTGCACAGTGAAGAGGAACCTAGTAATTCAGTTAACCAACAAAATAATTCATCTGATGTTGCTCACCAAAGCATTGTTAACAGGTCCAATGATGTGAAACCCGAAAAATACAACTCAGCAGATAGTGATGGTACTCATATTGAGCATTTGGATGATACTTGTATACCTGGAATTTTGTCCTCTCAAAACAACAACGACATTCATGCAGGTTTTAGAAGGTCTGATAGGAATTTAGCTAATTATTGCTTGTATATGGGCATATCTTTTAAACCTTATGCCTACATTAATCACTACATGCATGGGAATTTTGCTGCATCCGCCGCTGCTTATTTGACTGTTCTCTCAACTGAAGAAAGTCGGGGATCTGAGGCCTCTAAATCAGGCAGTTTAAAGAAGGTTGCCTCTGACATTTCCTTGCAACTAAAAGCTTTCTCATCAGTAGCATCTCGATTTTTCTGGCCAACTTCTGAAAGGAAGCTTATAGAGGTGCCAAGGGAGAGGTGTGGGTGGTGTCACTCCTGTAAGCTCTCTGCTAGCAACAAAAGGGGATGTATGTTGAATGCGGCTGCTTCAAATGCCACTAAAGGAGCCATCAAGATCCTCAGTGGTCTTAGACCAAATGTGAATGGAGAGGCTAGTTTTACTAGCATTTCAACTTACATTTTATACATGGGTGAGATTTTGTCTGGTCTTACAGTTGGTCCCTTTCGGAATGCAAGTTACGTAGAACAGTGGCGTAAGCGAGTAGAAGGTGCTTCAACTTGTGCTGCCATTAAAGGCCCCTTGCTTGAAGTAAGTTCATTTGATTCTGCAAATAGTTTAAGTTTTTGCTGTTGCTTCCCTTTATTTACTTGAAATATATAGTTGTATGGTAATTAATGTGTGTTAATCTTTAAAATCAGTTCATGACATGCTTTTTGCATGCAATTTAAATCATGTTGTGTTCATTACTGGAATTTTATGCTTTAAGCAGTACAAGAGATTCACTGTATGAACACAATCTAAATCCATGAAAGAGTCACAAAAGATGGTCATATTTGGACATGCTTTTGGACCAATGTCCCTTTTGATAAGTCTCAGTTGCACCGTCCCTTGTTCTAACTATCTACTAAATCAAAATATCATACTCATATTCTTGGTATAAATGTCAAATTTTCCTGAATTTTCATTTGTTGCTACAATTTCATGTGTAGCTGCGCATTCTTCAATATCACGATGACTGGATGGATTGATTAGTCTTTTATTGTTATAATTTGTGGTGTAGGTGCTTATTGTTTAGAATCTTAAAGATAGTCCCCGTTGCATTATAATTTTCTCTTTGAAGTCAAATTCAAACATTGTTTCAAGAATTATGTTAATTTTCAAATTTATCCTCAATTTGGAATTCTTTTATGTGTGATGCATGGCCAGAGCTTCTATGCATGGATATGGATCATGATGAAAACTTTAATGGTTTTTTTTTTCTGGTTTTGTATTTCATTGTTTTTGCTCTGAATTCAAATTTGTTTGTTGAAGCTACTTTTCTCTTTCCATTCTTCTCCTAATTCTTGATTGATAAATTTTTTTCACATTTCTCTTCCATTTGACTCAAGCTTCTAAATTTGTTGATGGGTTTTCTTAGTTCCTCTAATATATACTTTCAATGGTCTGATGAGCACTTGTTCAAATTCATTCTTAACACTTCTGGGATTATATCCATAAGGTGCCTCAAAACCTTGGATTCGTTGAGTAACTCTCTATTCCTATATTAACCATCTGGAACTGACAATGGTGGTTCATTCATATTTTCTATAGTAGTTTGTCAATGAAGATACTTCTAAGTCTTAATTTGGATAAGTGAATGTGATGGTCCCATTATTTTATTACTTGGTAATGAGATGCCTGTGCATAGCATTTGAAGTTTTGGCATTTCATGAATCAAATTTCATGAACACTCTACTCTGGGCTGATATTACCTCATGGTCTTATTTGCAGCTTGAGCAAAACATGCGCTCTATTGCTGTTTCAGGGGACTGGGTTAAGGCAGTTGATGATTGGTTGGTTGAATCTTCTGGGGCCCAAGCTGCTGGAAACATTGTTGCAACCACACAAAAACGTGGTCCATGTGGGAAACGCCAGAAAAAAGAATATGTAATATCTGACATTTCTCATGACAACAATGAAAAGTGTTTTGTTTGGTGGCGTGGGGGAAAGTTATCAGAACTTGTCTTCCACAGGGCAATTTTACCTCGGTCAGCTTTGAAAACGGCAGCTCGGCAAGGTAATTTGACTCTTGTATGAGTCCTTTCCAAGCTTCTTTGCATACGAGGCATTTTGACTTGGATTATACTTGTTTTTCTTGATAGTTAGGTGATAGTACTACTTTCTAGCCAGCCTGTTTGTGTCCTTCATCCATTCTGTTGTACAGAGCTTGTTGACTCTGCAGCAGAAAATCCTTTTTTTATATCTTTTAAATATGTGCATATATATTGAAAAATTGAATTTATACTTTGAATTATAGGTGGCTCAAGAAAGATTGCTGGTCTCCAGTACACTGATGATTCTGAGATTCCTAGGAGAAGCAGACAGTTAGTGTGGAGAGCTGAAGTCGAAAGGAGCAAAAATGCATCACAACTTGCACTGCAGGTTTGTTATCTTATGGAACAATAATAATTTATTACCTACATCCTCGTTTCATGTTTTCTCTGGGTCTAGCTGCAAATTTTTTTAGTTTATATTGTTGTATAACTTCTGATGGCCCTATTGGAATTCACTTTCAGGTTAGGTATCTGGACTTGTATGTGAGATGGAGTGATCTTGTTTGTCCTGAGCAGAACCTCCAGGATGGCAAGGGTCCAGAGTCTGAAGCATCTTTTTTCAGAAATGCAAATATCTGTGATAAGAAACTTGAAGGAGATAAGATTAAGTACGGAGTGATATTTGAAGGTCAAAAACATGTCCCTTCCCGCATCATGAAGAATATAATTGAAATTGAACAAACCAAAGATGGAAAGAACAAATACTGGTTTTATGAAGCACATGTTCCTCTTTATTTGATCAAAGTGTTTGAAGAAAAACGAGAAGTAGTAGTCTTGCCCCTGGCTAAGAAATCAACAAATAAATTATCTGAGCTTCAAAAAAGGCAACTGAAGGCCTCTCGAAGAGATATCTTTTTATATCTGGTGCGTAAGAGAGATAAACAGGAGAAATGTTCTTGTGCTTCATGTCAACATGATGTTTTACTAAGGTAATTGTTTCACCACATTCACTTTCTTGTTGATTTTGCTTAAAATGATTGCTGTGAGTTAACTATTTTTCTTTTATGGTGCGATATTCAGGATTACAGTAAAGTGCAGTGATTGCCAAGGTAAGCTAGTGCTAACCTTCCATTTTAGCTTCTTATCTTTCTTTAATGGTAAGATTGGAAGTGCCTAATACATTGGCAAAGTAAAAAATGGAGAATTTGTTCTTTGGCGGATCCTGTTATTGGTATTAAACTTGTTTTTTTGTTTGTTTGAGTGGACTGCTTTTCCGGAATTGCAATTGAAGCAACTATAAACGCTGACTGTTTGAAGGGATAGCTTCTCTTCTGCAAATTTTCAAATTGTTTACCTCCATTGTTGATACTAACGGCTTTCTTTCGGTGTATTATTTTTATTAGGTTATTGTCATCCAAATTGCACTTTGAGTTCAACAACTCATGTAAAGAACAAATCTGAGCACTTGATCACCTGCAAGCAATGTTACAGTGCTAAAACTATAGGCCATTATAAAAGCAGCAATGAATCACCCACCAGCCCCCTTCCCTTGCCAATGCAAGAATGTCAGAATGAAGTGACAGCTATGAAAGGCGCAAAAGCTAGAGTTCATACTCATTTAGGACCTATCAGAACCCAGAAATGTCGTTCTGGGAATAAACAAATTGCTTCTGCTTCTAGTTTGCAAGCAAAAAGGACTAAACCATTCAATCTGGGTCTCATATTTAAGAAGAACGATGAGGATACAGGTGTTGATTTTAGGCGGAAAAATATTCTTTTCAGGGGAAGTTCAGCTGGGACACCTTCATGTGTTATGTGCAAAAAACCATACAACTCCAATCTCATGTATATTCATTGTGAAACTTGCGATCGTAAGTTTCTATTTCTTTATCATGTTTTGTGAAGCGCATATTTTCCTTGGGTAATGTATACTTGAGCAATTTTTTGAACATATATGTTGCTCTATGCAGATTGGTATCATGCAGAGGCAGTTGAACTCGATGAGTCCAGACTTTCTGATGTTGTGGGCTTCAAGTGTTGCAGATGTCGTCATGTAAAAAGACCCCGCAAATGTCCTTATGCAGATGACACTGAAGGTGAGAAGCCAGAAGGACAGAAGTCACAGAAGAAGACATTGAAGCAAGGACATATAGAGGTGGACTCTTACTCTGAAACCATCACTGAATCTAAGGAGTGCAAGCCGTATGCACCAATGTTTTCTGTGAATGAAGATTTTATACAAGATGATGATCCTTTGCTTTTCTCTCTGTCGAAAGTCGAACAAATTGATGAACAAAATTCAGAAGTAGATTTTGAATGGAGTAATACTGGACAGGGGCCGCAAAAGTTACCAGTTAGAAGGCATGGAAAACGTCAAGGAGATGCTGAAGGTATCTCCAACAGCATTATTTACCATGATGAACCAACCGGTTCAATTGAAACATCTAACATCATGAATTCGAGAGAGGATTTATCTTGCATTGAGTGGAATGTTTCCACTAATGGACTTCAAGATGGGACGCTGATCGACTATGGGGGTATGACCTATGAAGACATGGAGTTTGAACCACAAACCTATTTCTCATTTACCGAATTGTTGGCACCTGATGATGAGGGCCAACTGGACGGATTGGAAGCTTCTAATGTGTTGAGGAATGGTGAAAATCATTATCGTGCTGTTTCATTGGATGGCAGCGCAGAACGAAATATGATGGTTACATCTAGTGGTCAACCGGAGTCAACAATATCATCCAAATCAAATTTTGATACAACCCCGTGTAAGATATGTTCACACGCGGAACCGCCTCCCAATCTTTTCTGTGAGATTTGTAGATTAGTGATACACAACCATTGTTCCCCTTGGGATGAGTATTTGCCTCCAGAAGGCTGTTGGAAGTGTGGAGATTGCCGAGAGTGGCGTTAGCTGACTTGATTATTGTATGTTGTCTGGATTTGATGTGTTCGAGTCTGGGAGCGATATCTAAGGTTGTAAACTGAATGAAAATCTAGAATTAAGCAACGGTGTAAATAGGGCTCTTGCTTTGAGGAAAGGGGAAAGGCCTTGGCATGCCTGCATCTTTCATCTCAGTCAAAACGGGAGATGATTTTAAAAAGATGGCCCAAACGCCCTCTCATGTGGATTTGGGTGAGCACACGAGGCTTCGAATGGAACAGACTCGAGTGTCCTTTGGAATCATAGTAACGCCACTTTTTCCTTGTTTGGATAAGTTTTGTCTTCTGGTATCGATCGGACACGTGCTTAGAAGGATCATTTTCTAAGTTGTCTCCCTAGGAAATGGTGAATCATTTCATGAGCATAATCATTCACCTTTCAAGCTTGAATTTTTATCTTTAAATTGGAGGATAAGCAGTTATTTTTGGATGTGCTTATCTGACTGATTTGGTTAGTGTAAATGGGAAATTCTGTCCTTTCTTTTCTCGGTTTGGAACCTAAAACCATACTTGACGCCACTGTCCACGAGTTGATGGATGAGAAACTTTGACAAAAATGTTTAGGCATTTTTACATTGGAATGAAACAGTTGGGGGACTCATATGTTGATTTATTGTAGAAGGATTCAAAAAGTCGAGATAAAAGATGGAGTTTTTTTTTTGGCGTTTTAGATTAAGTAGCCAATTGCAAAAGCGGTTAATTGAAAAAACAAAGTGCTGGGTAAAGCAAATGAATGGCATTTTACTGTTTCATTCCAATGCATTGACAAACAGATAATACAAACTACTATTACAAGCTCCCTCCATTTCATGTAAATAACTACAAAAGCTGTTGAATTTCATACTACAGAAATCAACCCACTAAGACTGGGAGTGAATGCATAAAGGAAAAATGTAAAATACAATCAAAAGGGGAAAGAAAAACCCTCACCCAATTCCGAAAGAAAGAAATATAAAAGAAAAATAACAACTCAGCTAAAGCACGTTACAATTGTGCAAAAAATAATTATCAAAATCCCGACCAACCCTGCAGGGAAACCCATCAATCTCTTTATGCTGATCACAAGTTAGCTCACTCGATTCCGCCAGCCCTAGCATCCTGAATTTCCCAACCACCGGTTTAATGTTATTCGAGTGAAAAAGGGGCCGGCCAGTTGTATAAATCAGGTAGGTTTTACAAGTATACAATCAACAAATTTTCACATAAATCTCCTTCACTTGATCACAGCAATCCAGCTAGAAGAGCCCCGGGATCATTGGATGGTGTAGGTGGAGTTGGCTCCACTACTGGAGGTGCTGGAGCTGGTGCAGGTGCACGTGGTGTCATAGGAACAGTAACCAGTTGTTCTTTGATGAATTCTTTCAACCTGCAAATTAAAAGGTCAGAAATACGTGATAAATTGTGGCCGGAGAAGTGCATTATGGCTGGAGAATTGCATCGGGTCCAGAAGTCAAAATACATACTCGAATGTTAGTACTGGATCTCCAGATGCAACTGTGATTCGCAATTGTGTTCTGTCCGCTGGATCTGTCTCAATTCTGACCTGAAATTTTGTACCATAAACGTACTCATATTCTATTGCTGAATTAATCACAAACCAGTGCAGAAGTCAGAGATGGTGAAACACATCGAGCTACTTATGCAGTGACTCCCAGAATATGATTGGTGAGATTTCAAATAGAAGGAAATAAGCAATCTCTTACCAAGCATAGCATAGCTTGTGTACTCTCTGAATAAAAGGTCGTACATGCAACCAGGTTATTAGGATTTGGATCCTAGATACAAAAAGGAACAGTCAGAATCCATGCTATAATCCAAAGAAGTGGTCAATCAGGTGAATGGAAAAGACAAAGTCAGAATCCATGCTATAATCCAAAGAAGTGGTCAATCACGTGAATGGAAAAGACAACTTACAAGCCCTGGACAAACCATAAACCGAAAACTGTTAAATAGGTTTGTCATTTCAACAAGAGGAAGCGGTCTTACACCTCTAACCTGTATGATAATTCAGAAAATTTTACAGGTGTTAGTTGATTCAGAAAATAACCAATTAAAAGAATTTATTGACAGGTTGACAACAGCAGATGGATGATTCCATATCGTTGTCAACTATAACTGGATGCGAAGATTATTATCCTGCTCCAAAAACTTTCATGGATGCTTGACATCTTATTTTCTACCAATTTGACTTGCATCGTCATTAAAAACACATTGTAAATAGAAAATAGTTTAATTAATATGTAAATTTCAGTTGGATTTGTTCTACAGTGGCTATATCCAGTATAAGGAATCATAAGAACCAGAAATTCTCTTATGATATAACGTAACCAAGAAAAACTTGCACAAAACATGCTGCAAAGTACACTTACGACTTCTTGAAGCTTCAGAGGTGGCCCTGAAAGTGATCTCCATTGAGGGAAAAACTCTTCAGCAGACACTGATATAGGCTGGAGAAATTTGTTCAGGACAGCTGGAAGACGAAGTTTGGCATTGACCTAATTAAAGAAGTGGAAAGTTAACTAAATATGATTTGATGATTAATATACTGTCCCTGAAGACTAGCATCAAATATCACAAGAATGGCACAGTACCATGTTTGTACCAAACTTGTAGGAGAAGTCAAGTACAGCCACATCCCTGCTTGGACGAAGATTAATTACTTCAAGTGGGCATTGAACCTGTACAACCAAAGAAGAACAATCAGTGAACAAAGAAAGACAGAAAAGTAGTCAGAAATAGTTATGAACTGTAGCAAATGGCGGAAGCACACTCACCTGTGCCCTGGGAGGAATAGTTTCAGGTACTAATGAAAGCTCCAACTTTAAATGTGCAGGAGGCAATATCAGAGCCTGTACAGAAATAAGAGGAGAAGTATTTTTGTTTCCCAAGAAAAGGACGAGACGACCATGATGTGCTCGCCACTCTGCTTTAATCCCAATCTGAAAAACATTCAGGAAGTTACACACTTTCTAGACGAAATTATTCAGATATAGTAAAACCAATTACATATGCGACATGGTATTGCGTTTTAAATATAGAATCATGAGTAAACTATGATATCAAGTTGGAGAACAATTAAGGACAAAACAAAAGAAAAATAATACCTGAATGAATGGATCCTCATATAAAACACCACTGTCCTTTAAGCATAAAGCATAAAATCTTTCATTAACATTTCCAATTGGCTGAAATCAAAAGAAAATTAGCTAAGTTAAAAGTCAGAACAATGAACTTGGAAACTTCATGCTGATATAAATTGTTGACAGGTTTACCAACACATAATTTCCTAAATTTGAAGAAATGTTAGACTACAGCTACATCTTTGATCGAAAAGGGAAAGCAAAATGAAAATGGATTCTACAAAAAGATAGCAAGCTACCTGAACAGAACTTGTTTGCTCTCCAACAGGTACAATAGCAGCACCATCTGCTTCAGCAAGAATGCCTTCCACTCCAGATATTGCATTTTTCTCAGACTGGACATCAACTGTTGGAGGACCTTCAATAGCCAGTGGACCCAAAAGGTCACCAAGCAAATCTGCTGAAGGAGGTTCAGGATCTGTATTACTCAAAATCCCATTTGGTTGTGCTAAGCCCTGATCTGCTGGAATGTCCTCCTGACAAGATGCATAATGCAACATTAGTAATGCAGGTAATTTGCAAGTTCTCAGCACATACATAGAGAAGACAGATTCATTTGAGGAAAAACTAACTGCATTGCTAGTCATGTCGGGAACTTTCACTAGACTAAGTTGGCCAACATATGATGGTGTCCCATTAGCAGGGCGTTGGTCAGTAACAACCAATGCATTTGACATTTGCTGCTGCATTCTTGACTTAATAGCACTTTGGTCAGCAATATCTACCTCTGTATCTTCAGCCTTTTTAATCAGTGCTGACTAAATCACACAAAGGCAATATTAGAGTTAGAATGACAGCGTGGAGCTGAACTATTTAACATTAACAGAGTTCAGTAACGGATGGAACAATATCCTCAGAATGATACTGTCAACTGAATGACTTACCTGACGCTCAGGGAATTTAGGCATTTCAGCCAGTATGTCCATTAGGGCTGAACCTTTCCTGCTTAATGCAAAATATTCTGTAGCTCGTTGTTGTATCTCAACATCAATGCAGCTCTCATACCTATACAATTGCAATTTTAGTTCAAATAATGCCAAAAATATCAAATACCAAACCTAAAAGCTGAACATATGAGAGATAAATCTCACTTGTTGAATATGGTCCAGATTTGGTTTTGTAGTTCAGGGTCAGGGGGCTGAGTGTGCATCAAGATCTTAGCATAGGATGACAGAAGGATTGGAATGGTTGAAGTTCTGAATAAAAATGCACAATTTTTAGGTATGAACTGACAGAAAACAAATACATTTACTGTGACAAGGACAATAGTTAGTTGCTCTTACGATACGGTAGGAAGCTTCTCATGTATGATGCTAAATACTTCCTTTGGACTACATCCAGGGCGTCTAGTCAAAAGATGGCTGTACTCTCCTAGAAGATAAGCGCTGACCTGTAGCATGCATGCATTAGTGCCGAAGTATATTGATTTGAGCCTTTCCTGATTTTTACCTCAGATATTATTAGTAGGACCAATGCATGTTTGTACTAAAAACCCACCTTAACCATTGTCTCATGAACAGCAGGCTTGTCAAGATACTCCCTAGCTTTGGCTGCTGCATAAGGCTGATCAAAATTTCAATTCTAAGATAAGGATTCATCAAATCAGCATAACTACTATCAACTGGATGGACTATGCCTACAGAGTATGCTTATTACTTGTAGGTCTTCATTGTTCGTAACAAACTGCACAACACGGAACCATATATCATCACTGACAAAATCTCCTGCCTTGTCAATCAACTGAAGGATGACATCCACATACCTGCAATCAATACAGAAAATGTTACATGCAAATATAACTTATTAGTCATCATCCAACAACATATTAATAATTTTAGTAACAAAACCAAGCTTGACTGACAAATGCCCTGAAATTCCATGGAGATTACTAATTGATGAATAGTCACACTCCAAAGACTTATTTTAACTTATAAATTCTGAGGACATATAGAGTACTAGTGAATCTGCCCATCTTATAAAGCAATCTCTACCGGCTGCACAATGAGCTTTAGGTGCTACAGCAATTACTTTTCTGCTTTGGCACAACAGTGCAATTAGTTGAATATACAATGGGTTGGTTGCCAGAAAGAAGCATACAATTTTGTCCACAATGATGCAGAAATAAAATGCAACTAAGATATAGCTGGCTGAACATTGACATCCTCTTAAGAAATTGTTTCACAATTAACTTCTTGATCTCTAAAAGGACCATCAATAAGCATCTGGATTAGTTTCAAGCAGTTATATCTCTCCTTAACCAGCCTCCTGGAAAAATAATTTTGCAAAATTCAGTGAAAAAATTGTTCATCAGGTCATCTCCTGCAAAAGTGGCTAGACCAGCTCAGTTAATCCAACTCCAACATATCCATTAATCTACAGAAAATTTTATTTCAGAAGTAACATATATTCCTTTTATCCAAAATCATTGTCCTTCTCATTGTTTTTCCAAATGCACATGCATTTTTCATTGTTCAGAATTATTTCTCATCTATGTCCTAGGCTCATATACCAGTGATCTACAAGTGCTTTGTCCAATGGGCCATATCTTTCCGGGTAACTGTTCTTACCAAGACAAATCTGGAGCAAACTTCTCCGCAAGAATAGCAGCTTTCAGAGACAATTCTTCACGCATTGCAAAGTCTGCTGTGCTGAGATACTAAACATCAGAAAATGTCAGGCACGATAGTCATCTCACTACACTACAATTTCACACAATAAAATATGAATTTCATTCATGTAGTGCAAGTAATCTACAAATTATTTTTACCTGCAATAGTTCTTCCACTATGTCTTTCGCATTTGAAACATCACACATACCATAAAGTAAATCAAGAGCACGACGCCGAATACTGTTTGAGTAAACACAAGTCAACAAAAGTAAGTTTGCACCATAATAGTTTGACCAGAAACACAACATATAGCTGATCTAATCCCATAGTTTTATCCCATGCTTGACTCAAACTACACAATTCTGACTCAAATTAACAGCTAAAATGAAGGAATATTTAATATGAAAGTGATCATAGCTTCAGAATGGGCAGAAGTAACATCCACCAATAGCAAATCAATGAACAAGAAACTACACCTGGCATATGGATAAGGACGAGAGAAGATGAAAGTATTATTAACTGTAATATACTTCAAATACCTGATGTCAGGATCTTTCAGTGAGGTTATTATCTGTGCTTGATGCCTTTTAATAATATCTTGGACATCTGTAACCATCAACATCCGAGTCATGTTCTCCTGCAGAAGTCCAACAGTACAAAATAAGGCAATCAGACAGATATAAAGCAGTAATTACATTGAGATATCAAATATTAACAAGTTACATTTACAGAAGTTTTTTTGAGTTACATCACTAAGGTTGGAAAAAAGTCAGAAAAAAAAAGTATTTACCCTGACTTACCAAGCCAAGATAACGGATATTTGGTTCACGGACTGCAATGAATTTTCCAAGGAGGGCGACGCACTGAGACATCATCTCTTTTTCAGCATCAAGATGCATCACCTGTAATTGAATGATTGAAATACACCATAGACAACACAGAGCTCATCAAAACGGCCAGAAGAACTTAAATGGTTTGAGAATCTATGTGCGAAAACCAGACATAAAATGCAATCAACTAAATTTCTCATTTGTAAAGAAGATGAGTCCATGGCACAAACTACCTAAACTGAGAGAGAAACAAATCATGCTTTTCCATATTTTAGTATGTAGAGTTTTCAACTTCTCGTGCATCTATGTGCCTGTGTGTGTGGGGTTTTCCCTTTCGGAAGGATGGGAGAGAAAGGCACCAATCATCCAAATAACAAAAGAAAACTTCGTAAGCACAACAACTATGAAAGGTGAAAATCAAAGAATTTTCATATATTTGAAAAGGTTTGTTTTCTT
Source organism: Erythroxylum plowmanianum (assembly GCA_025531925.1). Taxonomy (NCBI): domain Eukaryota; kingdom Viridiplantae; phylum Streptophyta; class Magnoliopsida; order Malpighiales; family Erythroxylaceae; genus Erythroxylum; species Erythroxylum plowmanianum. The sequence goes on along the minus strand of JANVCQ010000008.1, from coordinate 7,795,583 downwards.
AAAAATTACTACATTAATAGGATTGCATGACGCTTATCTTCTTAAAAGTAAACAATCCATAGGTCTATACAAATTCAAATTGTTAGTTGCCAAAAAATGTTGCACATTAGAAAAGGACTGGTGAGGAGAACACGAAAGGATAACGAAGCATAAATAGTGCACACATAAAAAATATATAAGTTCAACCAGACAACAGATTTCTTACAGTGACACCTTTTCATGGAAAGAGAACTTACAAGAGAAAGTGCCTCAAAGAGAACAGCATGAGATGCATTGTTCTTATTCACATTTTTAACAACATCAGTTCCCATTAATATCCGCTGCAGAACCTGAAAACATGAACTTAGATGTAATTAGAATCAGAAACACAATATATCATTAAGTTAAACTCATTGAGCATAGTCTAACCTCAAACAGTGATCTTCTTGTATTAGGATCTTCAATAGTTGGAAAGTACTGAAGAGCCCTCATTGTTTTAACCTGTGTCCAAATGGCAGAATCCATCAAGATACATAAGTTGTCAACAGTATCATCATCAATGAATTGCTAAACATGTCATTTGAGGAAATAAAGAAGTTACTACTAGAACAATAAGACCCAGATTTAATATGGTAATACATTTCTCCATGGTAAATTTTAAGAAATAGATGACAAACAAAAAATATACAGACCTGAAGCCAAGGTGATGGGATACCATAATAAGTGTATTCTTGTGGAATATCCTGATTCCTGGCCAGTCGCTCTAATATCTTCACGCATTTTGGAAGACAACTCCAATAAGCTTCATGGTTATTTGATGCTAAAGCAACAAGAAGACTCATAGAAGATGTCAAAACACCAAGATCACGTTCATCCAAGAGCTGCGCCATGCGATCCGCCCTAGAACATAAAGCAAAGGAGAAGTCAAATTTATACAGGTAAAGTTTGGAACATAATAGTCACAATGTAGAGATTAAACATACCAGCCATCTACATTTACAACATCAGGGTTTTTTCTAAACAAGCGCAGTAGACATAATGCAGCCTTCTTTCTCACAAGAGGTCTGCAGCTACTAGAAATCTGAAATCCAGTAAAAGGAAAAATGGTGTCAAGATAATATTTTAGGTGGATGCCAGTTAAGCTAACAACGCTATGTCATATCTTACGATTAGCTTCTGAACGTCTGGTGCTAATGATTCAGCAAATTCTCTCCCACCAATATTTCCTACCTACAAATTATGACAAAAATTTTAGCGCACAGGGTTGAAGTCCCAATGTCCTAAATTCATAATTGTGTCACACTGTAATGTTCTGAATACAAAATTATGATGTGCAAACTCTAATGAAGCAATATGAATGAGAAAGAAATGAGAGATGGGGAAAGCAAGCCTGCAAAGCACACATAAACAAGGAAACAAAGGGACAGACAGCAACCCACAAGGTTTCCAATTGTTTTTTCCTAAATTTGTAATGATCATGCTAGATAATATGAATGTTTCCACCATCACAGCTTCAAAATTTTAAATAAACAACTTTCAAGATTCACAAACAACTTGGGTAGCTTTAGAAAACGCAAACAGTGACATTATATTTAATTATAACAGATCATAAGATGTTGATCAATATTCACCAAGTCATATACTACCAATATAGTGGGCAAAAAAAATGTTCTAACAATACAGTGAGCCAAAAAAAAAAAAACTACCAATACAGTGACCAAAACAATGATCTACCAATACCAGAGCATCCCAATTTATAATCAATAGGATCATCAAGAAAATGTCAAGATCAAAACCAGTCTACCAAATGTATCCATACTAATGATAAATAGGAGGTCTTTTGCTTCGGAGAAAATAACAGTAGACAGCTAGCTTTTGCAATTTAAAACTTATAGTAAACATGATATCTGTAAAACCTAAACTATACCAGTTCATCTAGACATGTAAGAATAAAAAGAGACATACATTGATGATTTTCTACAAAGAAATATCAGATTTTCAACCATTTTATAGGTGATAATTTTCCGTTTATTTCTAAGGGTGCTCTTTGAGAAGGTAGTGACTATAAGTAGAACTTTTGCACTACATTTCAAATAAGACAAGTAGTATCCTAAATCCAAGGAAGCAATTAAAACCAACACTAGAACCCCAGTTAAACAGTGCACTACAAAGTTGTTAACAATGATAATAATACGCAATTACACAAGTAAAACAGGATGACTGCAATACCATTGTCAATGCCAAGCACTGAAAGGTTTCGTTTCGACCTATGATATCATTTCGCACGGTATTTATCGCCAATCTCAAAAAATCATGGTTCTCATTGAGCAAACATGATGTCACTATGTAGCCAACCTGCAGTAATTAGCAGCAAAGAGGTGAAGAATTGGAGCAGTTTGTCCTAATAAACTTGCTAAATACATCAGAACAAAATTACACACTTAAGCATGGCATGAAAATTCAATTACTAAACCCCAAATGAGGGTTATGCTACATATCTCCAAATGATTAGCCGCTAATGATCTTGAAGGCCTGAACTATAATACAGAAGCAGGAGTTTTTCTTATTAGTTTTATAATGCTCAAACATATCACAGACAGCAATCTAATAATGATAATGATGGATGAAAAACTCTTTAAATAACTAGTTTCATCATTTGATCAAGATAAATCACCATTGGTGTCATCGCCATTAGTTGCATTCTAGGAAGCCATAGAAGAGCAGATGATTAAATAAAACCCAAAAGAAGGTTACCTGCTTTTCTGGATACTTTGGTGCAGATATTAAAGAAACTGCTTCCATGTGACCGAAATCCACATCATAACCCAGCATATAAATATAAAGCATTTTCCAAACATATTTCTTCTTTTCATAAGGAGACAAACCCTGATCAACCCAAAAAAAAAAAATCCTTGTATCAGTAATTGCTAATGAGTTTACTGGTGAATCCACACAAGAAAAAATGTGCGTGTAGAGCATGAACAGCTTCAATGTCTTAAAACCTAAAATAAAGAGCACGACAACTTTACAAAGAGGATTGGTACCAAAGTTATGGAGGTAAGTGGAACACAAAAGACAACTGGAGTAAATGTTCAATCTACTTAAAATGATAGATGAAGTGGACGCCAGAACTTACTGACCTAGCTAGTGATATGGATGCATTGTAGGATGAACCTACGAGGTAAATAACAGCTACTTACAAAGAGGCGTGTTTTATTAGGAGTCTATTAGAGGAGTGTTTTAGTAGGAGTCTATTAGAGGAGTATTTTATTTTTATTAGGAAATTATTATTTCTGCACTAGTTTCTATTATAGTTATGTTAATAAAAACAGCTTAAATAGGAGTCTTTCAAATAGTCCTAAAACAGTTTGAATAGGAGTCTTTCTAGGAGTCCTAGTTTAGGAGGAACTTTTTATTTTCTTTGCCTATATAAGGCTATTACGTTGTGCAATAAAGTAAGCAAGAAGCTATCACAAAAATTAGCTTAGAAGTAGAATAATTTAGTCCAATCTTGGCAAGCCTTGTCCTTGACAAGTGCTACCAGTTTTCATCATCAAAAATAGGTAGGTTTTGCGAGGAAGGGAACCAACGTAAATAAGAGAAAAGATATTAACTTCCCTGAGAATCATCCATGGACTCAATCCCAAGCACAGGCACATAACAATTTGGTATCAAAGCAGGAGTTCAAGGACGAAACAGGCCATTTGGCTACAGAGCAATCTTCGACAGATTGACAAATGGATCAGATGATGCAGGCATTGGAGATGGGGTAGCAAGAATTAAAGGCTCAATATGCCGAGATTATCCGCATGCTTGCAAGGTTGGAAGGTGCAAAAGCAAGCAAGTATCAACCACCATCACCGCCACCAGGGGAGGAGAGGACCGATGGGGACAGTCGTGCAGGAACGATGCTTAAGAATTTCCAGCGTACGACGGCTCAATGGATCCGTTGGTTTGGCTTCATAGGTGTGAACAATTTTGCCTAAGCCAACGAACGACGGAGGAGGAGAAGGTAAGATTGTCTGCCTTTCATTTAATTGGGGAGGCCCAATTGTGGTTCTTTCGACTTGAACAAGAAGAACCAAAGATGCATTGGTACTCTTTCAAAAGCCATTGCAATATGAGATTCGGCCCTCACCTTTGTAACAACCCTGTAGGGGAATTGACAAACCTCAAATAGACAGGGAGCGTAGAAAAATATCAACACCAATTCCAAACACTGTTGGCTTGAACCATAGGGCTTCCACAAGACCTACAAGTAAATCTATTCACGGTTGGGATGGTAGAAAGGTTGTGAATCGAGGTGGAGATGCAATATCCTATTAATCTTGGGGCTGCAATGAACTTAGCAAGAGCATGCGAAAGAAAATTACAATGTATGCAGATGCAATACACCCAAGGGGTAAGAGGTAGTCGAAACACCACCCTATGGCCATCTTCACAGATGGATAGTAGTAATAACAGCACCATCGCAAGTGCAGCCACACCTTTAGGAAGTAAGGTAAACTCGGGGGCTAAAACAACAACCTCTAGTATAGCAAGTACTCCGTCCCCGATGGGATAACGCTTCACCAGAACAGAAATGACTGGAAGAAGAGAGAAGGGGTTGTGCTACAATTGTGACGAGACTTATTCGGTGGGGCACAAATGTAAGCGACTATTTTGGAATGAGCTGGCAAATTCTGAGGAAAAAGGGAGGAATTCTGAGGAAAAAGGGAGGAACTAGTGGAGAGAGAACTTGAGATATCTTTGCTTACCATCACTTGAGGGCAAGCTCAATGTCGAAGAGGGGAGTGATGATATGGATGCATTGTGGGAAGAACCTACGAGCCAAATAACAACTACCTGCAAAGAGGAGTGTTTTATTAGCAGTCTATTACAGGCGTGTTTTAGTAGGAGTCTATTTGAGGAGTATTTTATTTTTAGTAGGAAACTATTATTTCTAACATCCCACACCCAA
>JANVCQ010000008.1:7769749-7784775 GCA_025531925.1 Erythroxylum plowmanianum | reverse complement strand
ATTAAACCTAACTTCATTCAACATAAAGCAGCTGACAGGAAAAAGAATGATAAATCAAATTATTTGCAAGCTATGGCGACCTGCTAGGAAGAGCTGCACAAGCCTGGTGCAGACCTTCAAGCAAGCCTCTTGATCTTGGCACAGAGGGTTGTGTTTGCCCAATTCGGGCATAAGGGGCTAACATCCCAACCAAAGCAATGTCAACCACGATGCCAACCAAAAGATCAGCAGCATATAACTCAAACTCAGACCAGAAGTCCTTCCCTCTTTTCTGAACCTCAGCAAATGTTGCACAGCAAGAATCGATAACTATCTGTAGCATTCCATATCTAAATAAATAAGATTTTTGACAAATCAAAACAAACTACTTGCTTTAAGGTAAGCATTACCTCAGTTCCAACTTTAAAAAGAAAAGAAGGATCAGCCAGCATTCGATTACGCAGCAAACTGCAATATCTCATCAAAAACCCCAATGGCCAAACCGAACCCTGTAGTTATCCCAAACACATTATTCATACTAAAGTAGACCATGTTCAGGACACAAATAGTCATATGAATTCCAGTAAACAAAGAACCTGCAAATCAAGGTAGCGAAGAAGGAACATCTTGCGAATACCAATACTCTTGGCGGCTTCCAGCATATCACTGGGAAGGTGAACACCTCGCGCTTCCGTCTCCTTTAAGACTTCCTCCAATCTCATTATTGGCCCAAACTCCTTCTCCTCCCAAGAGTCCCCGCCGTCATCAGAAGAATCTCTATCATCGCCGCCGGCGCCACCTCCGTTGCCACCTGAAAAGTCCTTACCATCGCCACCGCCACTACCATCAGCAAGGTCGAATACCGGAGGCTCCTCCTCCGACAGACCTTTCCGAGGCAGATCATCAGCCGGCGGCGGGACGGAGTCGAAATTGGAGCACTTAAGAATAAGAGTGGGAAGAGTGCGTATTTGGCTGTGACCGACTAATGGAAACTGGGAGAGGATGGGGATGGAGTAGGGGTCGTCAGAGAAAGTGGCAGGGAGAGAAAGTTTAAGGCTTTGAGAACAAACTGACATTGTGCTTCTCGAACTTTTTATTTTTACTTGATGACGATGATGTGAAGAAGAACACAACTACATAAATATGTAAGTTCTTTCTACGGTATCTTGAAATGTTGTTCTGTTGGAGAAAGACGACCAACTAGGTTTTGCAACTATAACTAAAGCCTCTTAAGGGGTGAACTCAAAGGTCTCTTCACTTTGTTGGACTTTTGAGTTGTTATTCGATGAGGTCGACACCAGCTGACTACGGAACTGAATGAGCTGGTGGAGTGTCTTGTCTTGGTTGGTCAAGACACAGACTGTGTTGTATCCGATGAAAAAATCGAAAACTAAGACCCACAGTTTTAGCAGACGTCGCCTGAGAGATTCGAACTCTCGCGGGGAAACCCCATGTACTTAGCAGGCACACGCCTTAACCACTCGGCCAAAGCGACGACTGATGGGCATATGCTTTCGTAATTTAAGTTATATGTCAAAATCAAGTTAGGCCAAGCCATATTTATATCTCTAATTCAGTTTTCATTTTAACACTTCATACTTAGCAATTCATTTGATGCCCCAAGTTTTGTCCCAAGTCTTGAACATGTATCGTAGCTTTTCTGGGTTCCAAATCGACTTGATAGCTTAACATGCACGTTCCAACAATGCAAACAAAGGTCAAGCAAATGAGCAGTGGATTTTGTGATTTTGAAATGTTATATAATGAGTGAGATAACTGTACATCAATACATACATTCTTGAAGGGGAAGCAAAAGGAAATGAAAAGACAGCATCCATGCTAACTACAGTTTCAAATCTTCCCTTTGTATGGGAGCTCCATTCTAAATCTGATGTTTTGCTTTCAACCCCAGATTCGGGATGGAGCGTGGTGACTTGCAACTTATTCAAAGACTGCTATGACTTTGTTACTACCACAACATTTTCAGGATACACACCCTTTTCTGCCTTCTCTTAATGAAATGCTTAAGAAATCTAATTATAGAAAATTACTTCAATGTAATTTGGAAGAAGCCGCAATCGCGATTCCATTTAACTTGAGACCACTTTGCAACAAAAGATTGAAATTCAACTGCCTTTAGAAAAGGGCCAACTCCTTCTACCAGCCATTCCTTGGTTTCCATTGTCTGAAAAACTCTCTTTTCTTATTGTTTTCACATGATAGCTATCCAAGGAATGAAAAACTTCTCCGATGCCTGGACTGTCGGGAAGAGCGTGCTTTCTCTACCGATGCCCTGGGAGTATGTCCAGTGCTGTTAACGTCAGGCTGGGCATCCACGGAACCTGGAAGCAGATTGCATCCAATTTTCCTGCTAACCAAGTGAGGGGAACTAAGTGAGCTGTGTGATTTCGTGACCCTCTTCATTTCTTGCTTTATTTTAGTAACCTCTTCTTCTAGTTCCCCAACTCTAGACCTCATATTTTCCATGTCAACCTTTAAAACCTGGTTTTCACGCACAACTGAAGCCCATCCGTCTCTCTGCACAATCTGACCAGCCATGTCGGTTGGATCAGTCCCTGGACCTCCAGGTGCACTTTCAGTGTCCAAGACGTGTAGACAGCTAGCAAGGGCAGTTCTCAGTTGCATCTGTTCAAAGAACAGGACTTGAAGAATGACTCGAATTGGTAGTCTTCCGTTCTGGGAAGCATGCACACAAGCATCAATGGAGAGCTTCTGGTAGTCAATGATGTTGCAAAGTTCTTCTTTCTCTTTCTCTGACAGCCATGGATGTGACTGCACAGTTCTATGAATAATTAGATATGTTTAAGATCAAAGAAAACCTTTCATTTAAGTAGAAGATCAAATAAATCAAACCTTGAAGTATATATCCAGTGCTCTGTATAAACCATCATGTAAGGATCTCGAAGAATCTGGAAGGGCCTCTGCAAGAGCACGTATCTTCTTAGGTTTCAAACTAACATCAGAAGCAACCTCTGCAATATAGTTATCGATCAATTTTGCAGCTTTTTGCAGGGGCTGAGAAGAAGGTGAAGTTTCCAGATCCAAGGACAATGGAGAAAAAGATGCTAATCTTGATTCCGAACTTGTAAAGTGGCCAATGATCCTTTGCACACAGTCAATATCATATAAAGCATTGGAATCAGAATAAGTAGGAATTAGAAGGCTGTCTAGGGTTGCCAATTCCAGCTGCATCCCTATTTTCCTCTCTAAAGAGTCCCTACATGTTTGATTGACATCCAATATCAGTGCTGTGCGGAGAAGCCCTAACAAAAATCGGCAAAAGGATTTACCCTTCTTTTCTGGAAGAAGTTTTTCAATTGTTTCAATTAAAACCCTTTGATCGACTGCAGCAGGTGTCAAGCTAAAACTGGCAACTGTTCTTGTTTTGCCACTTTGCCCACAATGCCACCGGGCTAGACCTGGTAGGTACTTCCTTGCATAATACATAATTGCACCAGCAAGACTCTCAGGTCTTATGCCTTTGGTTTTCATGGCGATGATTAATCTCTCAAACAAACCTACACTGAGGTATGAGATGTCTTCAAACCACCAGTCAGATTCTGTGCTTAGGATTCTTGCTCCTGTGTTTATTCCATTCCACAGGATGCTACCACCAGGACTCTGTAAACTTCCATACATCATCATGGGCCATCCAAACAAATTAGGATCAGTGCACGCCATCGTAGATAAAGCATTCAAACATTTGTTTACTATTTGGAGCCTTTCAGCTCTTTGCATAACTGGGTCGGAACTTTGAAGAGCCAATATACAGTCTTTCCAGTTGCAAATTACATTCTTATGTAAGAAATTCTCTGATTTTGAGAGTAAATTCCCCTCTCCATATTCCTCTGTCATTTCAAGGTAGTCTGCTGCACAATACACCGCTACTATGTTTCTTGGGGTCAACTCCATCCGCATGCCATAGCAAAACTTTGCTGCTAGTAAGAAAGTGTCAGGACCACCAGGGAAATCATCGAGGCTTGCCGTTAAAGCCTTTTCAAGCAACTCTTCACATATGTGTGCTATCTTTCCACATTTTGCCATCAGTGGGAACTACATGGTGATCATATTTGATCAATGCTTAAACAAGGAAACTAGAAGACGAAACATCTATCAATTCTGTAAGAACTATTGCAGCCTAATAAATAATGGAGTCCAGTGTTTCGGAAATAAATACGGACCAATTCCACTGGACAAATGCTAAACGCCTTGAGCACTTGATTACATCAAATGCTAATAAAAGAAATCAGCAAACTGAATGCAGACCATATATCTCAAAGACTGGTAATTCTGGGACTGGAAGGACATAAGCCACATACAAGACCACCCGTCTAAAATCACATTTACAATGTAAAACAAATTTCTTAATAAATAATGGATTGCAATGTTTCAGAAATAAATACAGACAAATTCCATAGGACAAATGCTAAATGCCTTGATTACATCAAATGCTAATAAAAGAAATCAGCAAACAAAATGCAGACCATATATCTCAAAGACTGGTAATTCTGGAACTGGAAGGACATAAGCCACATACAAGACCACCTGTCTAAAGTCATATTTACAATGTAAAACAAACAAATATCATTCTTAAAGAGCTTTCTCTTCTTTAAGGGAAACAAAAAGGAAGAAAAGTTCATAAAATTTTGTCTTTTCTTTTTCAGCAATTAGATATCAAAAATGAGTCACCTGCTCTTTGCTGTATAACTCAGCATTCATCAAGTTGAGACCAATCTGCAACAAATTCAATATAAACTCTCCCTAAATATGCACTAAATGTAGTAGCCAGAAAGACAATACGCATTATAGTAGTACATGAATATGGCAAACAAAAATCATAATACACACGTGGAAAATGAAATTTGCCAAAATCCGCTACTGTCTACCATTAGAAATTTTTATAGCTGCTTAACTAAAAATCTTATTCGCTATGCACATTCCTTGTCTATACAGATGCCAAAGAAAGTTCTCCCCAACATCTCTCTCTCTCTCTCTCTCTCTCTCTCTCTCTCTCTCTCAGGATTGCAGACCAGCCAGAGGTCAAGGAAAAGAATATTGAAAAACAAAAAGTTAATGGTTACGGGAGTCTGGAAACCCACATAGCATAAGCAAAGCATATTTGGGCACATTCTACATTTATCCCACATCCCTTTAATTAATGCCTTCACATTGATCTACATTTCAGATAGCTTACAAATTCAAACTGGAATGACTCATCAACCTATAAACTCAACTTCAAGAGTTAGAATGTTTTTGGCCTCTATGGCTGTTTTGACCATACAACAACTTGGATCACCAGATTAACTGAAGGATCTGCAATATCTGAAATTTGTCAAGTGAATTTGAAAACCAGATTCAGGATACATAAACCCAATGATAGTCTTTCACGGAGAGTCTCTAACAGGTTCTTCTTACAAGTACAATTACCGTAACATGACCTTAGAAAAAGGTAAAGGCTGATGCCAAAAGTTATATCAATTTGCTGCATTCAACTTTTTCATCAAAATCGCATCTGTTTGGGTCCATTAAATAATAAACAATATTACTGTCATGCTTGAGTTATTATTCTCCCATATGAATATGGTAATTTTTGCCCCATCCTTTCCTTGATGTATTTGGTCTTCTCTTACCATCCAACAAAATCATCACTCTGTCAAACTGTCCACATGAACTGATCACTTAGGTCACTAGCTGACATATATAGAAAGATAATCTGCTACTTTGAGGAAACACCGAGGCTAGAAAAATAGCTGACTAAATAGCAGCTGAGATTAGAGGGCAACCAAAATTATAACATCACCACGTTAACAGCAGGATCAGGCAAAGTAAATGCCCGAATTGATACATCACCATAAATAGATATCGGAAGAAAAATATAATGTAAGTGGGCACATGTGGACGCACATTAATATATACATGTGGATACATAACTTGAAGTCTGCAAAAGCAGGACAGGTAAAGCAAAACAGTAGTCCTAGATCCGAAATTCTACACGTGGTTTACCATCAGCTTACCTTATGAAGATGGAAGTTCAAGTCATCCACGAGAATTGATATATCACTTGGCAACCCTGCATTGCAGAACCTACCAGACCCACCACGTATCGAACTATCAGAGCTAATTCTCTCGAATTCCATAAAGAAAGCAAATTCAGTAATTAATGACTATCGTGGTCAACAACTGCCACTTTTTATTTGAGTCAGACAACTCATAATACGCACTGACTCTGCGAATTTGCCAACAAAATGCGATAGATATGGCTCTAATAGTTCCACGACTGACAAACTACCATAGGGGAATTAGACTTAATTCACCACATCTTCATTCACATCCACCATCAATTAAAAAAAAAAGGAGCCCACAAGATATTTAAGTTGTAAATGGATTTCTTAGATAAAAACTTCACATACCAGTCATTGCCCTCTTTGCGAAACCCAGTAACTTTTCCTGCAGGGGCCATGATCAAGCAAGAAAAACGAAGAGAACCCCTTTTCCTAAAAGCTGAATGGGGCACATATAAAACGAATGCCCACAAAAGTTCATGACTTCTACATCACGGTTTTTAAAACGGTAGAAAGTATCAACCAAAGAAAAGAGGCACAAAACAGAGGTAGTCTTAACGAGTCAACTGTGACCGTGTGGGCAAGTAATTGAAGTGGGCCTCTTTTACAGCTAAGGAAAACAACACCAAAATGCAAGCGAGGGATGTAAGTAAAAGGGTGTGTGTGTCCATGATAAAAGCCGAATTTGCATGCCCAGTGAAATCCCCAACAAGAAAGCCACCAACCACAAAGACAAGGGACCATATTACTCTCAATGGACCAAAAAAGAAAACAGATAAAAGAAAGCTGCTTAAAAGAACTACCAAAAAGGGAGTATCTCACTATGACCGTAACAGAGGCCGGAGATTATTAAAAGATTATATATAAAAAAAAGGCAAACCCAGTTCAGGACACAAAAGCTGGGAGGTGAAAGTGAAAAGCTTTGATGGATTGATAGTAAAGAAAGGTGAACAAAGCACAAGATTTTGGGGCGATGGCCGGCTGGTGAACATAGTAGAAATAATTATGGAAGATTAAAGGTAAGAAGAGGGACAAAGAAGCATAGGTAATGATAAGAGTAAGTGAAAAAGAACTTCAAAATTCAAGTTGTCTGACGCTTTTGTCGAACACTTCGCCTGCAATCATGCACGTTAATACGAAACTGTTCCGTTTTTGGAGAGAGGACAACACAACAGAACAGTCAATAGTAAATGAAAAGGATTTCAAGAAAGAAAATGAAAAGGAGAGTTTGGAAAAAAGTAAATTGCAAGAGTCACCAAGATTGCTTCCCTTTGCATTAGATAGTCTCGTAATTGCAAGAGTCACCAAGTCATGCGTCTAACTTATTAAATTACTCCTTCTTTGTATTTATTTACCGTCTTCAGTTTTATCTCATACTGACTAACTCCAAGCCATCGTAACATCAAATCAAAGCAATTATTTTGGAGGCCAACACTCAATGTTAGATGTCCAATATGACAACTTGCTTGGCATTATTCAATCAAGACCCCAACCATTCATATGTCTTGATCATAGTAAGGATTATTAGATGCTAGAATTGTTCATATTAAGTAGTGGAGTTGAAAACGAGACTAATTTTTATTGTACGAGTACGTTTGCGCTAGCTGAGGAAACCCTGAATTATTAGAAGTGAGTATGAGCAGGTAGCTATCAGTCAGCACTCAGCAGTGACACCTCATTGTTTCCGTCAACCTTTTAATATACAGTCTCCATCCACGAAAGTTGGTCCACATTCTCGACTAATTACTTAATCTCTCACTGAATACAGTAGAGTTATTGCCTTAGTACGCAGAATTTCTGAAATTAAATCAGTAAAACACATAATCTTATAGGTAAGGATTAGATAATCCTAAGACTTGGAAATTGGAACTCGGGCTCGGTGAAGAAGAAAAGATACATAAGTTTCCTATCACAATGGTTCAAACGTTTTCTTATTTCAGTGTCACTTTATCAAGGGAAGGAGAAAGTATACACATTATGCAGAAGTCTAAATAAACATTAAAAAAAAAGAGCAGGTTGCTGTTCCAATTTAGTGCCATGCCCTACAAAGGACCCAGCTTAATTAAAATTATATTGAAGGGTTGTCCCAGCCTCAGGAATTGTATTTGTCAGTTGAAATTGACATACGCAGATGGTTATCGGTCAATTTAAGATACAGTAAAGTATTGATGAGACGCACATTATAATAAACTAGCTTACACTATCTGGATGGCTCCAACAGTTTGTGAGTACAAAGAAGGGTCTAGTCTTTGGTGGTTCATCGAATAGAAGGCTGTGTAGTATGTATAGCATTTTCAGCCAAAAAAGGAAAACAAAGGTTAAAACTTAAAAGATTAAATGGACTTCTAATCTTTATGCTCAAAGGTTAAAACTTAAAAGATTAAATGGACTTCTAATCTTTATGCTCATAATATCCTTAAAAATAAAGTAATTTTAATTTAATTTGAAGTAAATAAATTTAAAAATTTTAAACGGATTATTATTATGTATAAACATATAAATCCAAGTAAATATAAATGATATATTATAAATATCATTAAAAATTATGTTCAAGTGATTTTTAAAACAATATGATTTCACTTAAAGTTCAAGTAATTGTAAACTTCTATTCAATAATTTAATCAAGTATATTCAATTATATATATATATATATGTATGTATGTATGTATGTATGTATGTATATGTATACATACATACATATGTATACATATATATACGTATATATATGTATATATATATGTATACATATATATACGTATATATGTATATATATATATATTTACTTAAATTAAACTTTATCCACATTTTTTTTACATATATTAGTTACCATTTTAGATAAATTGGAACCATATTGTTCTGTTTAATTAATCTTACATACTTGATTAAGCTAACAAACGTAAGCACCAAATTATAATTTATCTTGGATTCCCTTTCAGAAAAAATTTCAATGGAGTGGTTGAGAAACTAAAGAAAAGCAAAGCGTTACGGACTGATGAAGACAATCATTTTGATCCACCCACCATGTTGACCGGACTATGAAAAAGTGAAATCAGACATTAACATAAAAATTAAAAAAATAAGAAATGTAATCTAAATTTGTATAAATATTACGAGTTGAACGGCGTTTGGGAATTTAGGGGGGAAGATAATGGTTCAAGCGTCGACCACTAATAGTCATATTTTCATTGAGTGTGTGATTCAACCAATAAAGAGGAGCAAGCAAAGCCTAGTCCGGTTCAAAGCAGATAGTTCAAAAGTGTTATCTGGCCGTCTGAAGACCAGATTCCAAGGCCTTATGATCCGACCCAAGAACCTAGGCTGCAAAAGCCATTAATCAAGTAAAAGTGATGGGGCAATCTGAATGAATTCTATGACTTGGAAGAATCCAAAGGAAAAGTTATAAAGTGAATTCAATCTGGTAAAACCAACGAATGATTCTAAAACAAGCCTAATGATATCATTAGCTTCTTTATCCACAATTTTGAACAGCAGAATCGATCAATTACCTTCCTCCATTGCTTCACCAAATCATCTCTCAACAACAAAACTGCGAATGAGTTCTTTCTCCTAATAACTATAATTGCATCATATCCGAATCTTATGTGAATTGATAGCATACCAAAGTTCAAAATACATTTAAAGTTCTTTGAAAGTACGATGGCACTCTATATGCTGTACATTGAAAAAAGAAATGGATTAGCTCCGCTAAACATCCTTCTTTTATCAAGCAAAGGCAAATGGAGAGAGAATGAGAGGGAGAGAGAGAGCTAGACACAAGACACACGCAAGCCTTCTGGGTACATCCGGGCACGCCGTCTAACAAGAACAATATTAACAAACCAGCCACAAATAAACCTCAATAATAACAAACCAACCACAAATAAATCTCACTTGATGCCCCAATAGTATCTAAATAATTCCTTAACTTTAACACCGTAGCTCACCTCAATAAAAAGTTTTCGGACTGTTAAAGTGAAGCTAGAAGGTTTGATCTGCAACAACTAATGGCTTCAGACTTCAAAGTGTAAGACAACAAGGGGGGAACACATAAATTTTAGAAATGCTCAGACTTGATCCCAACGAAAAGAAAGTATAAATATTAAACATTTATTCGTAAGTTTGAGTTCTAGTGTAGCCTTAGCTCAAATTTCCAATGTTGCATCAAGAAAACCGTGTTTCTTCTGTGAAATATTAAAATTTACCACAAAATGCATGCTCAGAAAAGACTCTTCAGAAAATGAAGAGCTTAGAAGCGTTGGATTAATGATTAAGAAACATAAAAGGCTAAGAGGGTCAACAAATCAAATACAACACATTTACCTGGGTTGAAAAAAAAAAATGGAATGACAACTTGACATATTACAGCAACAACATATACGTGCCAAAATAGATCCTACTATCTTCTCAAGATCATACTCCTTAGCTAGAGTGCACCATGGAACTGCCCATAACCAAAGACAAAATTCGTTGCATACATAAAACTCAATTGGGATTTCCTGGAAAAGAATTGGAAGCACCTGTTTGCACAACCAGCCCAGCCAAAAACATCCTTATCAAGTCACTGAATCACCAAACCCGGCTCAGCTGGCCGTAGGCTTTGCCATAACCTTCTTAATAGCCTCAGCATATGTATTGTGTTGATACGTCAGGGTTGAGTCTAGCAGATCCCATAAGGATGTCTTGGGGTTCCAACCTGTCGCCAATACAATCAATAAATCAAGCTAACAAAAGGCTACAACAAAGGTATAAAAGATTGAAATATAGCCTATGGAAAAAGGCACGACCAAGCTGTCTATTGATGATGGTCATATCTGGGATTCTCTTGTCACTATCATCATATCCCTCCCCATAAAATTCTTTGGAGCTGATGTCAATTGTTGGTACTTCCAATGGAGCTTCTCCACTTACCTTTGAGTAGACCTGGTGACACATTTTAACCTCAGCATTTTTGGGATTGATTAAGAGAAACAATAAACATCTGATCACAATTTTCCTACCTCAGTCATCATTTCAGCAAGCTGCCTAACAGTAACTTCATTGTGAGGGTTGCCAACATTGAAAATCTGGCCATTGGCCCTGCCTGGATTTTCCTATAAAAAGTATACGGCTAAGCTACTCCATTATCTAGAGAATGTTTGGAAGCAGAGAGATAAGAATATTATAAAATACATACAATCATCAAGAGAACAGCTTCAATTGCATCTTTAATATAGACAAAAGTTCTCTGAGATTGACCACCATCCACGAGCTTGAGTGGCTCTCGTCTTAGTAGAGCCTGAAAGAAAGGGAAACGAGAATCAGAACAAGAGCCAACAGGAGTATCACACTAAGCACCAGCTACATACACCTGAAATCAAGTTAAAGGTAATTAAACTAACATTACTAAAGCAGGCAAGGACCCTGGGTACACCCTCACTTGGACCATCAACACCAGGAATAAAATCCATCCTGGGTCCAATCCAGTTAAAAGGTCTCACAATGGTAAATTCTAATCCGTTTTCAGCACCCTCAGCTGTAATCAGTTCACCAAAGAAGTTAGAATGCGTTATAAGTGTGTTTATAACAGCCCATCTATAGAAAAGATGATTACCATATATAAGCCTCTCAATCAATTGCTTTGCACAGGCATATGACCACCTTTGCTTTTCAATGGAGCCAAAAATGCAGGGAGAAGCATCTTCTTTCAGAATGTAGTATGCTGGATCCTGTAATGACATGATACTTGAGAAAGGAAAATTAACAATAAACAGTACTAGGCAGATTCATATTCAACAACAGCAAGTCACGATTAATCTCTTCTTAACATCCTCGAATTTCAGTTTGACTAATTGAAGCTAATTTGCAAAGTCAAAACTAGTTAAGAATGTTGATGCCCAACAAAGTGAGTCCCATGATGAAAGACCCAAGTGAAAAATCAACAAGGAAACGTGCTCAAGCAACTAAAATTCCTGAGTCTTCACTCAGAAAATTACCAACTTAAATATCCTTCATTAGATAAATCCATCATGCCTAAGCTATCAACAATAAATAGAAAATGACTTTATTGCTCAAAAAAACATATAAATCTCTTCACCCTATATTTTTTTTCAAAATTTACAAAATCTGATCCAGCTTATAATTTCACTATCACAAGTGCTACTGGTACGCAAATACAGTAAACCTAACAGGGATACCATAAAACCAAAACCAATTGCAACAAATAGGAACAGTCTTAGATGTAGAACAGTTTTTCCAATTTTAAGCATCGAATCTGATGATGCAATATCCTGAACTGCATACAGACAACATCCATCACAATAGCAAAAATTTACATAAACATCCAAATCAGTGTAGGATTTGGTCATATTGAAGAGCATGGATGAGGAGGAAAGGCAACATTGTTGACTAATGTCAAAACCTCCAGAAGTTTTGTAAATCCAAAATTTCACGCATGCAGGAAAAATGTGGTGATACTGTTCATATTATGAGGATCACCTCTCCAACAACAAATTCTAAAAAGAACTGTGCAGTCATTCAAACAAATTATGATGCATGTAACCAAAATACCGCAAAAAAGCAAATTTAATTAACTAATAGGCATAACCCAACAAAAGAAACATCATATAGGAAAGGCCTTCCAGAGACAATTTGCTTGAACTGGAAAGTACAGATACAAGATGCTGCAAAAGCAGAGAATTTTGTCTAGAAAAGGAGATCGTCGTGTTATTGCACTAAATGGTTGTGATGAAAATGCATTCTAATACACCTAATATAGTTCTCAATAAATCTTGAGGAATCAGCCATACTATTTTTATTCCCACTAAGTAAAGAGCACCAGATCTTGTCATCAATAGACCACTACTAAACTAAACCGCAAATTACATAGACAACAATTAAAAAGAAGAAAGAGGATGATCATAGACAACAATTAAAAAGAAGAAAGAGTGATCATAGACAACAATGATGTCGAAGATTTACCTGACGTAGAGGGCTATCTTTAGGAAGAAAGCTCCCTATCGTTTTCCCATACACTTCACAAGTCGAGAAGTGAATGAGACGTTTGTTATTCTCCGAACAGTACTTTACCTGATTATAACAAATCACATAAACTCAACATCAAATCACAGGCATCAACTTCCAAACAACCATCAAATCGTGTCCAACTCAACTAAAATTGACATGAACACAACAGGATCAAAATCATCAATGAAAGCGACACACATTGGAAGAGCAAAACAAACAGGTAAAACTATAAGTGCAAACGTACCACAGGAAGCGCATCGATGAAGTTGCTGTAAATCGTGTCCAATGGACGCGTGTTGTAATCCGCCGGAGTACAAATAGCCGCCAGATTAATGGTCTAAAAACAGAATTCCACCACATTATCGCCAGAAACAATAAAGAAGCCGTAAGCAAGAGAGAAAGATACATAAAAAAGATTGAGTGGCAGAGGAGAATTTACTAGATCCGCCATCTTGATGAGGCCTTCGAGGCGAGAGTCGTGTTTGATATTAATGCGGTGGAACTGAATCCGGTCGCCCCAAGACAACGATTCACCTTCTAGAAGGTGCCTGATCTTGTCGTTGTAAACATCTAGGGCCAGGATCTTGTGTGCAGTCTCGCTCAAGATCTTCTCGCAGAGGTGAGAGCCAATGAAGCCTCCGGCACCGATCATACATATGGTCATGGGCTTTATCGGCCTTCCGTCCAGATCCAACCTAACCTCGGTCGCCATTGTTATCGTCTCAAATTCAACACCCTGTTTCTCTTTATCCTCTCTCTCTCTCACACTACACAGTAACGAGAAATCTGCTATTAACCCCTCTATTACGCGCGTGTATACGTGCAGTGAATGAGGCCGAGTGGCGGTTGTAACAGTGGTGGCAGGGGCTAAAATGCGCAGGGGATGCGATATGAAGGAAAGAGAGATTTTCGGAATTTTGTGGGAAATGAGGTTTGGGAGCGGTAAGCATTTAGAGGAGATACATGAGGCCTATATTCGTTTGTGGCTTTGCGTTGGCCCCACTCACAGACGTTGACACGTGAATCATACTCGCCTTCTACTGGAGATATTTCGATGGATCACAAATATTGGTGAATATGTTCGGTTTTGATTTTGTTTTTGTATAGTTTAGATTTAAGCGTTACCGTAAAAGGTAATTAAAGGGGAGAAGGATTTTATATCATACTTAGTATAGATTACGATATTATATCTTAATCTTGGATTGAGTGATAAGATCGTGATCCATCTTCCACTAGCTGACAGACCAGAACAAAATGGTCCGTGTTCGTACATTACTTATCACAACGATATCTTTTAAATTTATGAAGATTTCAACCTTATAAATAATTATCTCATAATCATTAATAAATTTGTTCTTCATGTACTTATTATGGTTTTAATCACGATAGAAAGGAAAAGTACTTTTATCTATACTATACAACAATGATTAAAATGGTCAACCGATTCAGATTTTAAACCGTTGAATTTTTCAGTTCAATTTTTAACTTTCTAATTTGATTTAATTTAATAATTTTTACTGTTAAAAATTAATCAATTTATTAATTAATCGATAAATTTTATAAATTAAAAAAATTTTATAAGCTAAAAAATTAATTAATTTTCATTTAACAATATATTTTTTAATTAAACTTAAAATTTTTATATTAAAAATAATCTCTTTCAATTATATTTTAAGTTATTTAATTTTATTTAATTTTTAACTAATTTTATAATTGTTTAATATCGATTTAATATTTAAATCAAAAAATAATGCCAAATGTTAGAAATTTTAATATCGAAAAATAATGCCAAATGTTAGAAATTTATGTTGTTTACGGGAAAAAGAAAATTAAACTGTCAAGGATCCTGCGTAAACTAAAGTACCATAGATTTAGACAAAGGTTTGGTAACAGACAGCTTGATGTTTAATCAGTCGAGCAAAACTTGAAATAGAGTTGTACGGGACGGGATGATCATATTTT
>JANVCQ010000008.1:7719961-7736473 GCA_025531925.1 Erythroxylum plowmanianum | reverse complement strand
CCATTGAGGATGATACCACTTACGGCTTCAAAAAAGATGTCATTATCAAGGCAACAATATCGGTACGTCAGTGAAAAATATGGGACTATTTTCAATAAGTTGAACATAATTTCCAATAACTAAAACTACCTTTTTAAGCAAACCAAAATTTTCAGGTCTCTTAAGTCCTTCTTGAAATCGAAATCCTCCCACAACTTGCCACATATTGCATAATACACCTTATAATTCCCAATTATGTTCTTAGAAACCGATTGTAATACATCTTTTACTTTTGTTCATGTTGTTAGACTTTTGTGGTTGCCGGCTCGGACACGTCATCCATGACTTTGACATGGGTCTTCAGCAACTTGTTGAATAATAAACATGTATTGGAGCGTGCCCAGGAAGAACTTGATCAAAAGGTCGGCAGAGGTCGATTTGTTAATGAAACTGACGCTGATAATCTGTTGTACATCCAAGCCATTATCAAAGAAACCCTGAGATTGTACCCACCTGGTCCACTGGCAATTCCACACGAGTCGATAGAAGATTGTTACGTTGGTGGCTATTTTATCCCAAAAGGAACTCGTCTGTTTCCCTTTTTCTGGAAGGTGCAAACAGATCCGCAGTTTTGGTCAAATCCTTTAGAGTTCATGCCAGAAAGATTCCTGACAACAAAAGCTGATGTTGATGTTTATGGTCATCATTACGAGTATCTCCCATTTGGCACAGGAAGACGGTCTTGTCCTGGTGTCAACCTAGCAATGCAAGAGATGTCATTGGCACTTGCAAGGTTACTTCAGGCATTTAACTTCTACAGACCATCAGATGAGCCCATTGATATGACTGCTGGCCTGCGGTTGGCCTTGTACAAGGAAACGCCTCTTGAAGTTCTGGTCACCCCACGCCTTCCGCTTGAGCTCTATCAGTAGCAGGAAGTGAGGAAGACGATATCATGTTCTAAATAAAGAGAACGGAGAAGTCGTAGTCTGTGCTTTGTAATGTTCATGTGTATGTTGTTTGCAAAATAATTATTCCTTTGTAATGTTCATGTGTATGATATTCCTTTGTAATGTTCATGTGTATGTTGTTCCTACTAGTTATTAAGTCTGTGCTTTATACGATTTTTGAATAATACAGTAAATTACATAAAATAATCGTTTTACATTATATTAAATTAAAATTCAAATAAAGTCGTAAAATATCTACAAATTTGAAAATATTAAAAATCGTTTTTATTAAAATTTTTAAATATCACATTTTTATTATTTGATAATTAATGAATTTTTTTCGTTAATAAATAATTAGGATGTTTTCTTGATTTAAAAAAAAATATGTGATCATAAATCTAATCATCTTCACTAATATATATTGGTTCCATAAGAAATAAACTAAGATCATAAAGGGAAATTAGAGAATAACTTTTATTGAGTTTGATTGATATTACTATTTTCATTTTTCCTTTAAGTAAAAAGGGCAATTTAGTCCTTTAACATTTACATTAATATTTGAGTTAGATAATAACATTTTAATGCATTAAAAATGAATCTTAACATTTGTAAAATGTTCAAAATAAATTTTAATATTGAAAAATGTTTAAAACAACTTCCTAAAGGAGACTAAATTCTGTGAATAATTCTATCTAATCAAGGGTTGTTTTGAATGTTTTTCCAAATATTATGGTTTATATTGAACTTTTATAGATATTAGATTTCATTTTAAATGCTCTGACACGTTCAGGTTCAACTCAAATTTCAGTGTAAAAATTAGAAGCTAAATTGCTCTACTAATCTTTTTTCTTCGAAACAACACGTTCAAAGAGTTCTTTATACTTTAAGCCCACTACAATTTCTGTTTACTTTTAAGTAACATCACATTAATTTGTCTGCCTTTTCATCTTATAACCACATAAATAAATAAAACTAACAAATAAAAGAACATCAACTCATCTACAATTTTAGTTTCTTCTATGGCTGACATCTCTTTTGCTCCTTCAAGCTAGTACTTATATTAGTCATGATAAGTCATTAGATATGTATGTAATAAAACTAAATTTTTATTTGATTAATAAAATTTTATTCATAAATTTATACTCACCTTAAAATAGATGTAATCTTCTTTTCAACATTAAATTATGTAAACCTAGTTTATGTGTTTATTATGCAAAGTATTACAAATTAAATAAAAATAGCACTTAGTGCATTTAACTCCATTTTATATGTTTATGCATAAAAATTAAAAGTTTAGATCCTTTAAATTAATCTTTATTTTCTCCATACATTTAATAGCCATCAAATTTCTAGTTGACTTAAAATAAATGTAGTCTTCTTATCAAATATAGTATTATGTTTATTATGTAAAGCATCGTACACTAATTAGTTTTTACTTGGAGTTATATGTTGTAAATAGCTTTCCCTATATAGATGACTACCAAAAAATCACAACTACGATACATTATATTAAACATATTATTTTGATACATGTATTTTGTATTTTGTATTATATTCTTTTTAATTTCATGGAATAAATTCTTCATTAGCATAAATACAACTTCAACTTAATGTATTTTAAATTATGTTTCAATTTTATTATTTCATTTATATAAATTTTATTTTCAAAAATATAAAATATACGAGTTATTTCTAGTAAGTGCTACATGTCAAATCCTCGTGATAATTATATGTATATTTTTGTAAATCTTATCTTGTATTTATTATTATATTCTTTCTAATAATATAAAACATATTCTTTATATAATTTGATTTTATAAATTTTTTGATATGAAAATTTGAACAAATCATTAAAAATTAGGCTGAATTTTATTTTAAATATTTTAATATTTTAATTCTTGTATCAAATATTATTACATTATTATATTGTTAAATTACGTTATATGGCATGTCAAAAGGCTATCCTTTTATTTGTTACACGTGTTAAGGAAGAAAATAAAAAGAACTAAAAAATGTTGGACTTGTCGTCACTTCGGACTCCAATATAGAGGAGATGTGGGATATCTAATAGCATTAAAATTGAAAAAGGAGTACGACGATGTTACGATATATTTATGTATAGCTAGCTAATAAGAGAAGACGTTAGTTAGTTCGTTAAGTAGTTAGTTACAATAGCGGTTTCTATTTTAGCTTGTATATAAGCTACTGTACAGTTGATAAGAGTGAAATGAATTAAAACCATTTTTACAGTTCTCGACTTCACTTTCGTCTCTAGTTTCTTTTGCTACATGGTATCAGAGATTTAGGTTGATTAAACGCATACGATGTTTGATCGCTAATCTTGGCTTCTTTGCAGTTATGACTACTTCATCTGATGACCTTGGTCATGCTGGCCATTTTGCTGCGGTGAATCGTGACGTTGATGGTGATCCATTGCTTTTGCAGAGTTCGGATCACCCAGGCATGATTTTGGTTGCCTCTCCTCTCACAGGTAACAATTATCTTACCTGGAGTATAGCTGTTAAGACTAGTCTTGAAGCTAAAGATAAGATTTGTTTCATTGATGGGAGTTTTCCGGCTCCTATGAGTCCCATTCTTTTTAAGAAGTGGAAGAGAGTTGACTCCATGATTAAAGCATGGCTTTTGAATTCTATGACTAAGGAGATGTCAGATACCTTCATCTATTGTGCTAGTTCGAAGGTGTTATGGGATACAATTGAAAAGAGGCTTGGTGAGAACAATGGTCCTCTTCGTTATCAATTGCAGAGAGAGGTTTCTTCTCTAGAACAAGGCAGTGATTCTGTCACTACTTATTATAGTAAAATGAGTTGTTGTTGGGAAGAATTGAATCGTCTTTTGCCGTTACCCAGCTGTAAGTGCCATGGATGTAGCTGTACTTTATCCGCTCAACTAGTTGAGCGAGAGGAATCTACTAGACTCGTGTAGTTCTTAATAGGACTTAATCCAACCTTTGATAATGTGAGAAGTCAGATTTTGAATCTGGAGCCCTTGCCTCATATAGATAAAGCGTTTTCTATGGTTTTGCGAGTGGAGAAACAAAGACAAGTAAATATGGTTTATGGCAGTGCTTTTACTGATGGTAGTGCTCTTTTGGCAAAAGGTTTTAATACTAAGGGTAGTAGTTCTAAAAAGAAGGAGGTTAGCAAGAAAGACAGGTTTTGTGATCATTGTAGTGTAGCTGGTCATACTAGAGATTCTTGTTTTAAGATTCATGGATATCCATATTTGTTCAGATCTTTGAAAGAAAAGAAAGCAGCAGAAAAGAGAGGGGAAGTGGCTAATATGGTGCAACAGGAATCGTCTGATGTCACACCTGTGGATAATCTAGCTACTGATAATAATCTTGCTAGTATGGTGAATTCGCTGATACAAAAGGGAGATGTCCAGGATTCTTAAAGGTCAACAACCGACTACCGATTATGTGAACATGGTCACTGATCTTGCGACTTTTGCAGGTCAAGTTGCTAAAATACAGCATACTCTTCATGCTCATTCCCTCAAATCTAATGATGTTTGGATTGTTGATAGTGGCGCTTCGAATCACATGTGTTTTGATGCAAAATCTATGCTGAATATTACACAACTCCAGTGTCCTATTCCTATTCATTTACCTGATAATAGTCTTAAACATGTAGCCCATTCTGGTCATGTTACCCTACACTCTACCCTTACTATTAAAGATGTTCTCCTTATTCCTTCTTTCAAATTCAATTTGCTTTCTGTTAACAGACTTACTAAAGAGGATAATGTTTTTGTTTCTTGTTTTCCTTCTTGTTGTTATATACAGGACCAGCAGAGTAAAGCCATCCTTGCTGTTGGTCAGGTCATAGGCAATCTATACATTCTCACTTCCAAATCTTTCCTTATCCCTTCTTTTTCTTCTTCTATTAACTCATCTGATAGTTCTCATACTTGTAATTTTGTTTCTCACTCTGCTGAAATTGATAGGAATAATGCTACTATATGGCATCAAAGGTTGGGTCATGCCTCTTTTCCTGTAATACAGCATATCCCTTGTATTTCCTTTTCCAAAGATAATAAAACTTGTGACGTTTGTCATTTTTCTAAGCAACATCGGATTTCATTTCCAACTTCTTTTATTCAAACCACTGGTATTCTGGAGTTGTTACACATTGATCTTTGGGGGCCTTACAGCCCATCGGCTATTAATCAAACTCACTATATGTTAACTGTTGTAGATGATTTCAGTCGAGCCACTTGGTTATTTTTGCTGTAGTACAAGCATCAAGTTCCACATACTGTTGAGAAATGTTTCCTTATGTTGCAAAATCAATTTAACTGCACGGTTAAAAGCATTCGAACTGATAATGGATTTGAATTTGTTAATACCGCATGTCAAGCTATATTAGACAGGATGGGCATTTTGCATCAGAAGACTTATGTTTATACGCCTCAGCAGAATGGCATGGTGGAGAGGAAACATCGGCATTTAGCTCAAGTTGCTTATGCTCTTTTATTTTAAGCAGGCTTACCTAAAACTTTCTGGGGTGAGGCTATGCTCACTGCTGCCCATATCATTAATCGTCTCCCTACTCCACTTTTGCATTGGAAGTGTCCTTTTGAGGTGTTGTTCCAGAGGCCACCTGATTATGGGAGTGTAAAGAGTTTTGGATGTTTATGTTTTGTCACGGATAATCAGCTACGTCGAGATAAGTTTTCTCCTCGATCTATCAAATGTGTTTTCTTGGGTTATATTCCGGGTCAGAAGGCTTATAAAATGTATGACTTACAATCTCGTAGAATTCTTATTTCTAGAGATGTTGTATTTTATGAAGATCAATTTCCATATCGCAATCCCCCTGAGCTTGCCACGAGTGATTCTTCTCCTTCTCTTCCCTTTGTACGTCTTACTGACCCTGTCCAGGAAGTGTTGCTGTCGCACCAATCTAATGATGTTGTTGCTGATTGCTCTGCCCCTTCTATTTCTCCTCCGACTGATGCTCTTGTCGTTAGTGGGCCACAACTCGACTCTACTGACCACGTATTTGTAGTGGAGGATCAAGGGGCTCTGTTGCGAACCAGTACTCGTAGCCGGCAGCCTCCTGCGTGGATGCATGATTTTGTGTGTGGAAATGTGAATTTCATTTCTAGTGCTGGCTTGAATACGTCGACTTTTCATTTTTCACCAAGTTATTTAGCCTTTATGGCCAATATTGATGCGGTCAAAGAGCCCACTACTTATAACCAGGCCGTCTTGCATTCTGGGTGGGTTGCGGCGATGAATCAAGAATTCAAGGCTTTGGAGGATAATGCTACGTGGGAAATCACCACTTTACCAGCTAGAAAACAGGCTATTGGAACGAAATGGGTTTATAAGGTCAAGTATAATTCTGATGGGACGGTTGAGAGACTAAAGGCGAGGTTGGTTGCTCGAGGTTATAACCAGAAGGAAGGGGTGGATTACTTTGATAGTTTTTCACCGGTTGCCAAGCTTGTCACCGTTCGGATTTTCTTGACGTTGGCTGCCAAGAAGGGTTGGTGTCTTCATCAGCTCGACATTAATAACGCCTTTCTTCATGGGTATTTGAAGGAGGAAGTGTACTTGGCTCCACCAGAGGGTTACACCAAAACAAAACCTGGTGAAGTTTGTCGCCTACGGAAGTCTCTATATGGGCTGAAGCAGGCGTCGCGAGAGTGGAATGCAGAATTTACTAGTCAATTGTTGTCGTATGGTTTTACACAGTCTGCCCATGATTATTACTTATTCACGAAATCCTCTAGTAGTTCTTTTCTTGCTCTAATTGTGTATGTGGATGATGTTTTAGTTGCTGGGACAAATGAAGCAGACATTATTGCTGTGAAGCAGTTCTTGCATTCGAAGTTCACTATCAAAGACTTCGATTATGCAAGGTATTTTCTGGGCATCAAGATTGCGAGGTCTGAAGCTAGGATTTTTATTTCTCAGCGCAAATACTTATCTGACATTATATCGGACGCTGGATTCAATGATTCAAAGGTTGTTTCCACACCCTTGCCTCGAAATCATAAGTTTGATGAAGTTTCTGCTCCCCTTGTCGAACTAGATAAGTATTGGCGGTTGGTGGGGCGCTTGTTGTATTTGAATATGACCCGACCTGATATCTCTTACAGTGTTCAACAGTTAAGTCAGTTCTTGTGCAATCCATGTGAGGCTCATTGGCTAGGCGCCTTACATGTTCTTCGTTATCTTCATGGTACGAGTTCGCATGGTTTATTTTATTCAGCTACGCCCACTACAGATATTGAAGCTTATTGTGATAGCGATTGGGCTGCTTGTCCTCTAAGTCGAAAATCTTTAAGTGTTTTTTGTGTTTTTCTAGGTGGTTCGCTGGTTTCCTGGAAAACCAAGAAGCAGCATACTGTGTCGCACAGTTCTTGTGAAGCAGAGTATCGAAGCATGGGTTCCGCGGTGTGCGAGCTTCAATGGGTGTCTTATTTACTTCAGGATTTTCACGTTCACCGATCTGCGCCGATTCCTTTATGGTGTGACTGTAAGTCTGCCTTATACATCACTGAAAATCCCGTGTTTCACCAACGTACGAAACACCTGGAAATTGATTGTCACCTAGTGCGGAACAAGTTCAAGGAAGGTTTTATTGCACCTATGTATGTTTCAACTTGTTATCAACTTGCTGATGTTTTAACCAAATCACTGGGCAATCCACAATTTGCAGTTTTTATTGCCAAGTTGGGACTGGTTTCACCACCACTTCTCACTTGAGGAGGGAATGTTACGATATATTTATGTATAGGTAGCTAATAAGAGAAGACGTTAGTTAGTTTGTTAAGTAGTTAGTTACAATAGCGGTTTCTATTTTAGCTTGTATATAAGCTACTGTACAGTTGATAAGAGTGAAATGAATTAAAACCATTTTTACAGTTCTCGACTTCACTTTCGTCTCTAGTTTCTTTTGCTACACGAGCTGGTGGGTGGTTGTGGTGATTGTTTAGTTCACTGGTTGTTGAAACTATATTGTTCTGATTCATGAGCTCACACACAAGCTGGAGTTGTCGGAGGTGAAGTTATTGTTAAATGGGCGTTGAAACTCATCTTATTGCTTTTCACATTTGAATATATACGCATAAATACCCAGTTCAACATCTCCCAAATGTTTACATCCATAAATTACACTGATTATGGTTACTTTGCAAGAAATATAACATGATGTTATGATCCATATTTTTTGTACGTCGATATTAAATTTAGTTTAAGGTTTTACTTTATTTAATACTATATTAAATCTTGATCGTTTATTTAATACTTGATGGGCGTACAAAATTCAATATCAATAAAGAAGTATATATAAACTAGTCTTCTCTCTATCGTAATTAAGTATATACAAAATAGATATAGAGCCAACATATTTGTATATTTGGCTATCCATCAAGCTATCTGTTATAGAAAGAAGGGTTAAGAGAGAGAAACTAGTTTATAATCGTTGAAAGCTTTTTTTTTTTGAATCGAGGAAACCCCGTAGGCGGGCCAAGCGGGCACACTTCTTCGAGGGCCTAACTAACGCATCACCCCATAGGCGAGCCAAGCGGGCACACCTCATCATCGAGGGCCCAACTGATGCTTCACCTACAATTAAAACCCCGACTGCCCCAGGCTCTTACCAGAGGGGCTAGCAGGGAATCGAATATGGGACTTAGCCGGAGCCAAGCCTCGCTCTCAACCATCTAACCACATCCCTTGAATGTATGATTCATGATTTATGTCTTTAAAATTTAAATGTTCAAAATGAAAACTTACATAAGGTATTAGAGCCTCAAACTTTGAATAGATAATAATCCTTAGATTATTGATCCGATGATTGTTTCAATTATGATCTTTATTAAAATTATGGTTTTAGGTTTTATATAAAACAATAATTTTCCAAAAAAAAAGTTGTTGCACATTCGCTTCCCATCTTCGTCTCCAAAAACGACATAGATCATTTCTTGGAGAATGATGAAAACAAAAGATCAACAAGCCGCTGTATTTTTGACATGTTAACGTCAAATTGATGTGAGTCTACCATATTGTCTTTAACTTTGAAGAAGTTATCATAGAAAAGAGAACAGATCTTTTTTTCTGGTTAATCTATTTCTACTCTATGTCATACCATCTCATATGAAACAGAGTAGGAATAGAGAATCTCATCCCCATAGAAAGATAATATGCGGCTCTTGTCTTGGCCAAAAGACTAAAACCTCTTCTACGTAGCCGTAAATTTACCATATCAAGATTATGGTCTTAGTCTTTTGAGATTAACTTGATTTGAAAGGCACTGTAGAAAATATCTCAGTTGCTATAGATTCAATCGAGTCTTGGTTAGCTTACTGTATTTTCTCGACAATCGTACATAACAGGTGAATTTAATTATTCTGAAATTATGTTTTTAATGGAAAATTACAGTTTTGGTTTATAAAATTTTGGTGATGGTTGAATTGATTTTAAAGTTTTGATTTCTTATGTTTTTGGTCATATTAATGATATTTTGACCTATAATTAAAATGTTATATATACTATATATATGATAGTGTGATTGAAATTAATTTGTTAGCCATCAAAGTGACCAAATTAATTTTTGAAATGTGTGGTCAAATAATTTATGTATTTTATGAAATGCTATTATGAAAATATTATTAGTTGATAGAAATTAAGGACTTTACCTAAAGATAAATCAATATTTTATAACTAATAAATATAAAAGAAAAAATAGCATTCTAATAATAGTGATGATATGTATTGTTGTGTTATCCAAAGGAAACCTGCAATATATTTAATGTGCGTGCTTCCAGTCTGAATTCGTTAATTAGTGAGTTTATATGTTTGCAGTTAGCAGCCTTCACTTTTAAACTTCTTCTATTACCTTGTTCATTGGTGTGAATTCGTTGAATGGAGCGAACAAGTCACTTTCTATTTAGGTGTTTTGGATTTTGACTTGATGTTATTAGAGGATAAGCCTTTTGACCTTAATGATACTAGTATAAAGGCTGAAAATACACACTATAAAGCGCAGACAAGGTCTAATAGGTTATGCTTGAATTTTATGCACAATTGCTAGCAACATTAAGTCTTCTTTCCTAGAATTGAAGATTAAAATGTTAAAGATTTTCTCAAGCTTATGGAATATAAGTTCCATTCTATCGATAAGGTATTTGCAGGGATACTTATGGCTAAACTCACGACCATGAAGTTTAATGGGTCAAAAAGTATGCAATAATATGTCCTTGATATGGCTCATATTATAGCAAGACTTAAGATACCGGATATGACTGTGAAAGACTCCTTTTTAGTATAGTTTATTATGAACTCACATTTTACTAAATATGGATCATTCTACATCAATTATAACACATTAAGTTATAAGTGGAATATTAATGCTTTGTCCTGTAAGCTTATTCAGGAGGAAGTGAGATTAAAGAAATAAATAGTTTATTCTATTAGTCTAGTGGGTTAAAGAGTTGGAAAAAAACTCAGACCAAAGGACAAGAATTCTATTAACATGCTAAAGTTTCAGAGATTGCTAATGGTGAAAGGAATGGACAAAAGTTAGATAAATGCTACTTATGCAAGAAAGAAGGACATTATCAGCAAGATTGCTTAAGACGTAAGGCTTGGTTTGAAAATAAAGATATACATTACGTTTTCGTATTCTTTGAATCAAACTTATCTAAAGTTTCTTCTATTACTTGATAGTTTTATTCTAGTGACACTACTTATGTTTCTAATATTATGCAGGGATTATTTACAATCCAAACATAAATCCAACTAGTAACTCTTTGTTTATGGGGAATCGAATGAAGGCCTTAATTGAAGGTGTAGGGACTTACAGGCTGTCATTAGATAATGGGCATCTCTCGGATCTAATGGATCCTCTTTATGTACCTTTAATTTGTAGAAATTTGTTTTCTAAAATTGATGCTAGTGGAGATACTTGAAGGGTGGATATGGTTTTTTCAATTTGTATAAGAATAATTCCTTTATTGTTATGAAATGCTTATACATAGTTTAAATAAATTGAAAATTTATGGTGTTTTTTTAATTCCTATTTATTGTTAGTCATAATGTTGGAATGAAATGTAGTTTAGCGAATAAACATTCCGCTTACTTGTGGCATAAACGTTTGGATCATATCCAAAGAAAAGTTAGAAAGGTTTGTAAAAAAAAAAAAGGAGATTTTATCAAATCTAGATTTTACTGATCTTTGCTTATATGTGGAGTGCAATAAGGGTAAGCAAACAAAATATAGCAAGATAAGAGCCACAAGAAGCAATTAATTTCTTGAAATAATACACACCGACATTTGTGGACCTTTTGAGACTCCATCCTTTAATAAAGAAAAGTACTTTATCACCTTTATAGATGATTTTTCACAGTATGGATATATCTATTTGCTGCATGAAAAATCTCAAGTTATAAATACCCTAGAGGTATTTGTAAAGGAGGTTGATAGATAATTAGATAGAAAAATAAAAATTATAAGATATGATAGAGGTGGTGAGTATTATAGAAAGTATGACAAATATGGACATTGTTTTAGTCCGTTTGCTAAGTTCCTCAAAAGTTATAGCACATGTGCATAATATACTATGTTAGGCATATCGCAACAAAATGGTGTGGCATAAAGGTGAAATAGAACATTAATGGATATGGTAGGAGTATGATGAGTAATTCCTTATTATCCAAAAATTTGAGGATGTATGCACTTAGAACTGCTATTGATCTGCGAAACAAAGTTCTTAGTAAGGCAGTTCCTAAAACTTCTTTCGAATTATGGACTAGAAGGAAATTTAGTTTAAGACACCTATATGTTTGTGGTTATCTAGCAAAAGAAAAAATTTATAATCCACATAGAAGAGAATTATATTCTCGAACATTTGTTGGTTATTTTATTGATTACCTAGAGAAATTCAAAGGGTACAAGTTTTGTTGTTTGAACCATAGTTCTAGAATTATTGAAACAACAAAAGCCAAATTTTTAGAAAATAGTGAGGTTAGTAAAGTTGTGGATATTAATGAAATAAGGGTTGACATTCCATTACCAATTAATGTTCATAAACCCACAACCACAACAAATGTCGTTCCTGCTTTGGAAGATCAAAATAATCAAGAACAACATTTGGATAATAAAGAAACACCCTATGAAGAACCTAACTTACCACCAGCTAATACAAATGAACCAGTTTGTATAACTTTAAATAAACCTGTAAGGGTTAGAAGGTCAACTATTTATGATGATTATGTGGTTTATTTGCAAGAGGCAGATTTTGATTGTGGCATTAGTAATGATCTTATTTCGTGTTCACAAGCCATAGGTAGCGATGAGTTTGAAAGATGGATTGATGTTATGAAAGAAGAGTTGAAATTAATGGTTCAAAACAATTTATGAGATCTTGTGGACTTGTAAGAAGGCTCTAAACGAGTTGGCTGTAAGTGGGTCTTGAAGACCCAACACGACTCGAATGACAATATTGAAAGTTATAAAGCTAGACTTGTTGCCAAATATTACACTTAAAAAGATGACATTGATTATAAGGAGACTTTTTGACATCTCAAAGAAAGATTCATTGAGAATAATTTTAACATTAATGGTTTAATTTGATTTAGAGCTACAGTGGATGGATGTGAAAGCAACTTTTCTAAATGGAGATCTTGAGGAGGAAGTTCATATGGATCAATTTGAAGGTTTTTCCATTTAAAGTAAATAAAGTATGGTGTGTAAATTAAAGAAGTCAATATATGGACTTAAACAAGCTTCCATGCAATGTTATATTAAATTCAATGATACCATTACTTCTTTCGATTATGAGAAAATCACTGTTGACCGGTGTATTTACCGAAAGATCAGTTGGAGTAAGTTTATATTACTAATTTTATATATTGATGACATTTTGCTTGCTATTAATGACTTTGGTTTATTGCATAAAACTAAAGAATTTCTTTCTAAGAACTTTGAAATGAAAGACATGGGAGAGACATCCTATGTGATTGGAATTTCAGTATTTCATAAGAAATCAGAAAGTTTATTAGGATTATATCAGAAAGCCTATATTGAAATTTTTTTTTAGAAATTTAATATGAGCAATTGCTTAGTAGGTCTAGTCCCTATTCAAAAGGGAGATAAATTTAGTCTTATGCAATGTCCAAAAAATGATGTGGACCTAAGAAAATGGAAACAATTCCATATGCTTCTATTATTGGTAGTTTGATGTATCTACAAGCCTGTACTAGACTCGGCATCAGTTTTTCAATAGGGATGTTAGGAAGATATCAAAGTATCCTGGTATTGATCATTGTAAGACTGCAAAGAAAGTGTTGACATATCTTCAAGGAACAAAGGATTACATGTTCACTTATAAGAGGACTGATCATTTAGAACTAATTGAATATTCAGATTAAGATTTTACTGGCTATAATGCATTCTTTCTATCAACAAGTTCCATGGAAAATGCAGAGCAATTAGTTAGACCCAAGGGACTCAAACTTTAATAAATGCCTTTTAAATCCCTAAGGGTTCATATTATAACGAAGAAGCCCACCTATGGAAAGATTGATCGATTAAATATGAAGGAGAGACTAAATCTTGATATAACTCTATTTTGATATTTGACATCATTGAATGGATCCATTCACTAACTACCATCCACTTGTTGACTCAATCCGCAAATGCTTAACAAATGGTGTGATAAAATACTGTCTTATAAAGGTAAGCTACAATTTGTTATTTTTGTTCTTAACAATATGCATCTGCACTGGTTTTCCCACTTAATCATTCTACCGAAGATTATGAAAATCATTGTCAAATTGATTAGGAACTTCCTATGCAGTGGTTCTAAGGACAAGATCAAAGATGAAATGAACTAAGGTTTGCTCAAGGAAAATGGAGGTCCACATATCCCTCAATTAAACTTACAGTCAAAAATTTTCTCATTAAAAGGCTAAAGAAACTTTGTACTAATAAGGAAAGCCAATGGATAAAGTGGATTTAACAATATTTTCTAAAAGGTGCAAGTGTATAGTCTATTATCATCAACTTAAATATCTCTTGGTCACTGAAATAGATTATGCTCATTAGGACTGAGTTACAAGCTTTCATCAAACATAAGATTGGTGATGGTAAAGTTACATTCTTTTGGTTTGACAATTGATATAACATAGGACTACTTTTCCAATTAAGAGAATTCAAGCCCCTCCAGGCAATTATTCCAGTCGATACCAGAGTACAAGCTCTAATAAAAAACAATACATGGCCTAGTCTGCTCACATTACTAGAGTTTCTAAAGAACTTATGGAGCACATGCCAAACTATGCTTCCAACTCCTCCACTCCAAACGCCATATCTTTTGGCTACAAGATAGGAAATGAATTTTACCACTTCTCCGTGCAAAAAATTGCTACGAGGCCCCTAAACTAACTGCAAGTAGGCAAGTATAGTATGTGACCTTGTCCCATCCTAACTAGAGTTTTTTTTTTGGCTTATAGTGAAAGAAAAACTTGGTACCAAATATTCACCGAAGTTTCACATATCCAACCAGAAATTTAAATTTTTTTTATTACAAAGGAAACAAAAAACACAAAATTAACTCAAAGCTCTAGAGTACAACGCTCCTTGCGCATCTCGGTGCAGAAGCTCCAAGACTCCCATCAGAGGCTCTCGGAGAAAATGCAGACTCGAGCTCAGAAGAAAAGCTATAATCGCCAGTCTGTCAACGCACTGGTTCTTTTCACGATAGGTATGCTGAAGTTGGACCTCCCATGCTTGGTTGAGGAGACCTTTGATATCTGCCACCAAAAAATTTCCTCAGTCAGAACTATATGGGAAGAAGAGAGGATATTAATAACCTCGAGGGAATTTGTTTCAACAACAACTCGTTAATAACCCATTTCCCAGGTCATCTGAAGTCCTGAGTAAACACCCCAAAGTTTGGTAGTTAAAGAAGAACTCTGTCCTATATTTTGTTGAAACCCGCCACATCACTTGCCCTGACAGTCTCTAATTAAATCCCCGGTGGTAGCCTTATTGGACCTCAATTGAAGATCTCAACCATCTTTTCTGCAATTGTTGTTATTCGAGATACCTATTGAATGTAATTCTTGAGCATTTCAATATGCGTTGTAACTGTTACAAGTAGTTTAAGCTCTAAAAGAGATCAAAGTCGCCTTTAGATTATTGGTTTATCACATTTGGTATGAAAGAAACAACAAATGATTTACTAGAGAGCAAACTCTTTTGGAAATTTCTGGAAACAATCGAGCATATAAGATATGAGCAGCAACAATCGCAAGAAACATCTCGTCTATAATTGAGTCCATCACTTACAGTGTCTAAACTAGTTGCTTTTTTAGCTATGTAATAAAATCCTTTTAACTTCAAAAAATAAAAAACTTATGTATCATAGTTATGTGCTGATAAAATTTTATCATTATTTTGTGGATTAGCATAATAAACATAATTTTGTACAAACCCCGATTAATTTGATGTCAAGGTAATTGGGCTTGTTAATTCTCTCTTTAATGTGTCATTGGGCCTGTGTTCATGGGCTTGCTATGATGGGTAGGCTTGGCCCATGATTTGCAGTACACAGGAGGCCCTACTGCTAGCTGACTTTAAATACAGTCGCCCCATTGAAAACTGTATGTGCTTTTGTGCTTTTGCTGATTAAGGATTCGGAATAGCAGTAGTAAATCCTCTGCGTCTCTGCCGCTTCACTTCACAGAAAACAATAATGGATTCAACGTTTTCCCAATTTCCAGGTATTTATTAATCCAATTATTGAATATAGTATGTTGCAATTCTAGGGTTAATCACTTGTGTTGATTAATTACAACATTAATCTGGAATTTCGGGTTTAATTTTCTTTCAATTGGTATCAGAGCCAATTAACCCTAATTGTGACTGCTGATATGATGTAATTTTCGGGATATTATTTCATGGAATTTTGGGGTTTTTTGTTTTTTTTCTTGCTAATTGTGTTTTCTTTTTGTGGAATCGGTTTTGATGTTGTTGCCATGTTTCGGTTTGGTGTCAAAGCATTTATTAGGTTGTTCAATTTGCTGTTGTCTTTTAAAACCCCAAGAACGATAGAACCGAACCATTAACGTTTCCTTTTGATTGTTTCGATTCTTTACAGTAGCTTTTTCGGTAAAATTGATTGAGGGGTTTGATATATCTTTAAATTCTGAATCTAATGACGCAAATTTCGTTGAAAACGGATCAAAAATGAAGGAGTTATAGATGTTTTTCCAAATCGGGTCGCGAACCGGGTCGGGCGACCCGGATACCAGTCAGCCGGGCGAGGAAGATGAAGCCTGACCCAGCTGGCCCTCGCCCACGCGCACTGGTGGCGCGTGAGGCTTCCTCCGGTAGTCATTTTTCCCCAAATTTTTTCCTACATGCTCCACTTGCCCAGTGTTATTTTATAGTAATTTTTCTGAAATTTTTAGAATGCTAAAATTTTTATTTTATTTTTCCCGAATTTTAAAATTAATAAAAATATATTGTACTCTCTGAATTTTTCATTGAAAATTTGTGTACTTATTCCTAGTATTATTTGGGCTTGTAGGGTCTTATGT
>JANVCQ010000008.1:7702759-7716061 GCA_025531925.1 Erythroxylum plowmanianum | reverse complement strand
GATCGTCGGCAAGAGAAGTTATGGCGCAGAGGTGGGTCAGCTGGGATCTTCTTTTGGGATGACCTAGATAGGACGCAGTTAGTTCTTTTGAACAAGTGTATTTGGATAAATTGTTTAAGTATGGATTTAAGGAAATGAATGAAAAGTAAATTTGGTTTCAATTTTTAGTGAGATTTTTATTTGATGCCATGTGGAGTGTAGTTGATTGCTCGGTAGTGCACCCTTATTGTGGATTACGTGTCGGAACGACCTGCGGGCGTCCCGATATGTACCCTATGATAAGGGGGCGCTACACTAACTGGCTGTAGAAATCGTACATATCCTTTATTGAAGAAAAATTGTAATGGAACACAAGAACCAATGTAGAGTTTGAGGAGCGATTCTGCCCATAGATAAAGAAAATAATGAATGAACAATGTGGCAAGCACCGAACTGCATAGGCCCTTCTTTAATTCAGTTACGCACATTTAGAGCTCTTCAGAGTCTTGCTTATTACCCAATTTGGAATAAAGATCTGCTATATAAACTACAGAAAGCTAGTATCTAGCTAATTGAGATGTTGAGTGATAACGAAGAGTGAACGGTAGGAATTGAGGAACTTTAATCTTGTTCTTCAAACTTAGTAAAATTTGGACACCGTAAACTGACTAAAAAAACGGTATGATACATAATGAGTTGGTACAGAGGTAGTATCTCGTGAACTCTTTTCAGTTGAGAGTTGGGATTTGCTTAATCTAGTTTAGGTTAGTCATGTATTTAGATCCTGTCTCCTACCCTATCACCTCCGTTGCAGGTTTCCCATTAAAAGAAGACATTTCATTGATCTGTTCGATAAACGACACTGAACTGGATAGGTAAAATCCAAGGTCATTCGTCGTTGAATCAATTCAATATTCTACTTTTGTGTTGTTGTTTCTTGTACTAATAGTTGCAATATTGCAAAAATTGTAGAAGTAGAAAAGAAGAAAATCATCAGATAATACCTCATCTCCTTAAACGTTGAACAAATTCACTATCGTAATGAAGAAGTAAAATGCAGAAACTTTCTGTGTATTTACTTCATGTCAAAAGAGTATACTGTACAGTCTTATATACACTGCTTAAGCTAAAAAAAAGCTGCTATCTAACTAACTTTACCGTACTAACTGTAACGAGCTACACTAACGATAACGAAAATGAAAAACTAACGTGATAAATAATTCTTCATCCCCTCCTCAAGTTAGAGCTTGTAAGAAATCATGCAAGCCCAACTTGGCGATGAAAGCGTGAAAAGCCGGAGCTGGTAAAGACTTAGTAAAAACATCTGTAAGCTGTGTAGAAGAAGAAGTATGGAATAAAGAAAGAAACCCTTTCTTTAGTTGCTCCCGAACAATATGACAGTCAATATCTAAATGCTTGACCCGTTCATGGAACACCGGATTTGCAACAATATGGAGTGCAGCTTGATTGTCACACAGCAACGAAATAGGAAGAACAACAGGTATCCGAAAATCCTGCAAAATATAAGATATCCAGAGAAGTTCACAAACAACTGAACCCATGCTCCTATACTCTGCCTCAGCAGAAAATTTAGAAACAGTTGCTTGCTTCTTGGATTTCTAAGAAATTAATGAAGAACCCAAAAAAATACAAAATCCAGACACAGAACGCCTAGTATCATGGCAAGCTCTCCAATCCGCATCACAATACGCCTGAAGGATAAAAGAGTTATTAGCAGGATAAAATAACCCCAAAGAAGGACAATCCTTCAGATAACACAAGACATGTAAAGCTGCCTTCCAATGGACCACCGTAGGTGCATGAACAAATTGGCTTAACTGATGAACAACAAAGGTTATATCTGGGTGTCTATAACTTCCCAACCAGCTGTCTATACGGTTGTGGATCATCTAGGAGAGAACCATCTGTCGTTGCCAAGATTAATCGCTTTTGCAAGGGAGTAGACACAGGTTTACAACCCATCAAGCCGGCGGAAGCAACCAAATCCAACACATACTTCCTTTGGTTAATGTACATGTCGTGGGTGGATCGCGCAATTTTAAGGCCTAAGAAATACTTAGCATAAAGTAAATCTTTTATATGGTGAAAGTATCATCCAGAAACGTTTTCACTTTATGAATTTCCTCCTCTGAATCACCTGTCAATCATATCATCTACATATACTAAGATGAGCAAAAAATAGGTAGCATTCTGGAAAGAAAACAAACAATGATCATTCTTGGACTGTTGAAACCCATAACGTTGTAGTTGGAGAGTTAGTTCAGCATTCCACTGTCGAGAACCCTACTTAAGGCCATATAAAGATTTCCTCAACTTGCAAACTTCATGTGGAGATGCCTTTGAATACCCTTTGGGTGGAAGCATATAAACCTCTTCGTCCAAGAACCCATAGAGGAAAGCATTATTAATATCCAGCTGGTGCAAAGGCCAATTCTTCGCAGCTACAAGTGCAAACAAAATTCTCACTGTGACCACCTTGGCTACCGATGAGAAACTATCATTATAATGAACCCCTGCAACTTGGTTATAGCCCTTGGTCACTAACCTAGCCTTAAAACTATCAACCTCTCCATTAGGCTTCAACTTTACCTTGTAGACCCACTCAGAACCAATAGTCTTTTTCCCTTCGGGCAATGGGGTAAGTTCCCATGTTTCATTTTTTTCAAGAGCATCCAACTCGAAATTCATGGCCATAACCCAATTAGGATCTTGGCTAGCATGAAAATAAGATGTGGGTTCAGTAATGCTAGAAACATTGGCTAGAAAATCAACATAAGTTGTGCTGAAGCCAGGATTTATAGTAAAGGGATAAGTATTAAGTGTATAAGATGAACTGGTCTACATAGGAAGAAACTTCAGACAAGGAGATTTGATGCTTACTTGCGACATAAAGTCATTCAACCAAGATGGTTTTTGTCTAACTCGATCACTTCTTCTAGTATTCACTGTAAGTTCTGGAAGAACAGAATTACCAATAACAGGGTCTGTAGAAACAACAACTATCTCCTGCAAAGGTGAAGCAACCAAATCTGAAGAGGGAGGAGAAACAGCCGCACTATTTGGAACCAAGTCACCTGAATAAGTCAACAGAGAAGGATCATCTTGCACAATAGAAGGTAACGCAATAGAGCTAACAGAAGTGTTATGAGTGTCCATAGGTTGTTTAAAATGATACACATTCTCATAGAAAGACACATCTCTGAAAACAAAACATCTTCTTGTTTGCAGATCATACAATTTGCAGCCCTTCTGTCCTAGAGAATGACCAAGATAAACACTACGAAAAGCTCTAGGCCCCAACTTATCTTTATGTGGGTGAGTATTAACAGCAAAACATAAACAACCAAAACTTTTCAATTCACTATAATTGGGTTGCTTCCCGGATAACAGTTCATAAGGAGACTTCCAATTGAGTATTTGACTTAGCAAGCGATTGATAATAAAAGCAGCATGTAAAACACTATGGCTCCAGAAACTCTTTGGAAGTCCATACTGAAATAGTAATGCCCGTGCCACCTGAAGCAAATGCCTATGTTTTCTCTCCACAACACCATTCTGTTGTGGAGTATAAGC
This sequence comes from Erythroxylum plowmanianum, assembly GCA_025531925.1. Lineage (NCBI taxonomy): Eukaryota > Viridiplantae > Streptophyta > Magnoliopsida > Malpighiales > Erythroxylaceae > Erythroxylum > Erythroxylum plowmanianum. The sequence continues at coordinate 7,712,488 of JANVCQ010000008.1, read as the reverse complement.
ACGTGTCTTATGAATAATACCTCTGCTACTGAACATTTCTTGAGTATCTTTACCCAAAAACTCAGATCCATTATCAATCCTCACAACCTTCACATCCCCATCATACTGTCTTTGAATGTAAAGAAGAAATTTCTCCAGAAGATGACTACCTTGTGCCTTATGTCTCATCAAGAGTATCCAAGTATATCTGCTATGGTCATCAACAACAGTCAAAAAATAATGTGCCCTGCAAATTGAAATATCTTTATAAGGACCCCAAATATCAACATCTAACAATTCAAAAACCATAGCTGCTCGTGTGTAACTGATTGGAAAAACACTCATACTTGCTTAGAAATAGGGCAAACTTCACATGAAAAATCAGTATTATTCACAAAACTGCTATAAGCAGCAATATGTCGCATTACAACATCAGAAGGATGGCCCAATCTTGTATGCCACAAAGTTCTATTAACAAGGCTATCATGAATACTACATACTTGCTCACCCTTGGGGTCCACATAAGCAGAAGAAGAAATACAAGTTGGTTTATTACACAAGAAAGAATTACTGTCCAGAAAGTATAGGTTTTGGAAAACCTTGCCCTTAGCCACTGCCTTTTCAGTCTTCTGGTCGTGTAATAAGCAATATTCAGTATAGAATAGAGCATTGAAGGAAGATTGTTTGGCTAATTTGCTGACTGAAACAAGTTTATGGCTGAAAGTAGGAACGTAAAGAGCTTGCCCATTCAAAACTATGACTCCTCTATATTTGTCATCATTCACCTCCCCGTTAGGTAAAACCAACTTTGTGACTTTGTCTACATGTATCAATGACTGAAACAGATGTTTGTCAATACATATATGCGAAATAGCACCTGAATCCACTATACAATTCCCACATGTTTGGACAGATTTAAGAGCAGGATTCAAGATTGACATACCTGCAAATTCAGTTTGTATTAAATTCAAGAGATGTGATTCCTCAGTTGCTTCCCCTTCAATAACCTTGCAAGTTCCTGACGAATCAAGGCTGATAATGATTGTGAACCATTTTGTATTTCAGATCCCTTCTCCATATCCTTCTCAATTGCTTCAACCATATGCACAGATTTTCCTTTTTGTTGCCTTTTTCCTAAAACTTCTCTTTTATTCTTTAATTTTGTATACCATTCTGGATATCCATGCAATTTAAAACAAGTTTCTCTTTCATGACCATCCAAAGAGCAATAATCACAATGCTTATCTCCTTTTCTTTTACTGTCTTTTCTCCTAAAACCAGTTATGCTCACATTTTCTATAATTAAAGTTCCCTTCTTGCTATTCTTACCATCTTTCACTAACATAGCAACAACACCTGCATCCTCATGTAGCATATGCACCTGTCTCTGTTTTTCATCTCTCATCACAAGAGAATAAGCCTTACTCGCAGATGGAGGTGATCTTGTGCCAAGATCTGACTTCGAATGTGATCACAGGATGAATTTAACCCCATAAAAAATTGGATTAATTTGTTTGCATTGTCCATATCCACTAACTTCTTATTAACCCCACAATGACAATCTTGACAACTACACACTGGTATAGGCATAAGTTGCCCTAATTCATCCCAATATCTATTAATTCTGTTGTAATAAGCAGTTACTAAAGAGTTACCTTGCTCAACAGAACTAATCTCCCTCTGCACTTGGAATAATTACGGCAAATTGCTTTCTCCATACACTTCTTCAAGCTTATCCCATAACGCCTTAGCAGAACTACAAGTGATATAAGATTCAGAAATCTCCTTAGAAATCGAATTAAGAATCCACTGTTTCACCATACAGTCGACTTTGCACCAACGTCTGTACTTCACTTCGCATGACGGTGGAGGTAGAGTACCATCAATAAAACTAAGCTTATCCCTAGCTTCGAGGGAGTTGCAAATGGAAAGACTTTAAGAATAAAAATTCGTATCAGTCAACTGTGCAATAACGAGCATCATTTCAAGATGATCGGAGTTGTATAACTGAAAGCAATCATCCTGAGAGTCATCGGCAACTAGCATTCTTATCCCTATATTGCCGTCAAAACTCAAACGCAAATATTATAGATCGTAGTCTGTTTTGATACCATGAACAAATTCGCTATCGTATAGAAGAAGTAAAATGCAGGAACTTTTTGTGTATTCACCTCATGTCAAAAGAGTACACTGTACAGTCTTATATACACTGCTTAAGCTAAAAGAAAAAACTGCTATCTAACTAACTTTACTATACTAATTGTAATGAGTTACATAATGATAACGATAACGAAAAACTAACGTGATAAATAATTCTTCAAATGTTGTGCCTATTCTGTGTGCGTGGTCCTATACTACATTACTATGTACATTGTTGAGTCTTTTACCCGTGTCTAGGCATCAATGGATATATAAGACTAATTTTATGGTTTCTCATGCTAAGTTCAACAGTCGCAATTAGGTCCAACCTCATCAACACTAGCAGCAGCAGCAGCAGCAGCAGCAATTAGAGATATTAAAAGACAAACAGACAATTTGGGTATCTGTGTCTTTCGTAGCTTGTGCTGCTCCTATGATTGGGTCCGCAAGGTCTTCACTTTGGATTCCGTCTCCGTCTTAGTGGATAGAAAGTCCTAGGCATCTGAAAACCTCTCAATTTCTCGCCATTTCTCGCCAACTTTACAGGCTAACACCACTTTCCTAGGGACTTACCCATTTTAGACCAAATCTAAAAATTACTTTACAATTTCCTGATTTCCCTCTCAGGCCCCAGAGACAGCTAGATTGGTAAGAATGTGTGAACACTAAGATGACCAGAAGGAGGTTAAGAAAAGGATGTCAAACGTAAAAGGAAACTTACCCATAAAAAAGCATATTTGAGAAACGTCTCGACTGCATGTAAAGTCCAAGACAAGTGTCGTGGGAAAATAGACAAAAATGGTTAGGCGTGTTCTTACAAATTCACACGTATATGCAAACACTACCTCGGAATCATCTCTAAGTTACTGGTTAGCTCCAAAACATCCCTTCCTTTTCATTGCCATGCCAGAAGAATCCTGTGGTTAGAAATTGAGATAAAAGTAAACAGGTTTTTTTCTCATGCTCTCTCTTGGCTCTTGTTTGAAGTGTTCGTTGCCACAGACACTACTTATCTCCTTGGTCACCACGTGGTTTTACCTTTTCAGTGACGATCAACTTAAGCCCACGATCTTGCCGGCTCAACTGCTATTAACTCACTACCGCTTTCCTATCTCTTCTCGTCTTTCTTTCTCTGCAGCCCATGCTTTGCTTTCACGGCTTGTACTGTTCTTGGTTTCTTTACCTTTTCTGAAGTCAAGAGAGTGATCTCTTGATCGACAAATGATCAATTCATGTTTCCTTTATGTGGGGTTCTTTGTAAATGATCCGAAGTTAAAGTGGCTAGCTTTGTCTACAGCTGCCACCAAGGCTCTCTCTGTTTCTCTGTTTTTCATTCTTTGAAGAGGGGTTGATCTTATTCTGCCCCACTTGGAGGTGAATTTGTAGTTGTTCTTATATCCAATGGCTTCGATTCTCCGATTTAGAAAGCTATGCTATCTAGAACCTCTAAAGTTTAAATCTTTTGATGAACAAAAAGTTGACAAGAAAGAAGAAACTTTAGCAAGAAATGCCTTGGAAATTAACAGGAAAGGGAATAGAAGGCAGTCAAGGGAATGGAGTTGTGTAGACTGCTGTTATTGGCTAATTGGATGCATGTGCACCACTTGGTGGCTTCTCTTATTCTTGTTTCACTGTTTTCCAGATACATTGCCTGGCTTTCAAGTCCCTGAATCACCAGGGACGATACTCAAACGCCAAGGCTTGACTGCTATTCATCCAGTTGTTTTGGTGCCTGGCATTGTCACTGGTGGCTTAGAGCTCTGGGAAGGTAAGCCCTGTGCAGGTGGTCTTTTCCGCAAGCGACTATGGGGTGGTAGCTTCACTGAAATCTTTAAAAGGTTTGGGGTCTAATCTAATCATACTTTTTTCAATTAATTTTGATCTTATTTTGAAAAAATGTGTTGACTTCTATTGATCTGGCATAAGAATCCATGCCATCTAGTTCATCTGAGTTGGTGTTTTGGTATGATTAAACCAAATTTGGACTGAATTTCTAAACTCTGATGGGAACTTCATCAAACGTTCAGTCCTGTTTCATTGTCTAACTCATACAAATGACTCCCTTGGAATTGACTGTATTCTCAATTTCCTGTGCGTTGCATTTATTACCTGGCGTTCCTTCGAATGTTTAAGGGAGTGACATTTTGTTGGAATACATATATTTGCATCCTAGCATGATTGAATCACAATTTGCATTTTTCTTGCTCAATACGAATGCTGTTTAGTTAAGCAACTTAACTGTGACTTATGTTGGCAATTTTAGGCCTCTTTGTTGGTTGGAGCACATGTCATTGCATAATGAGACCGGCCTAGATCCGCCAGGAATTCGTGTTCGTGCAGTCCCAGGACTGGTTGGAGCTGACTACTTCACTCCAGGATACTTCGTTTGGGCTGTTCTTATTGAGAATTTGGCGAAAATTGGTTACGAGGGGAAAAACATGTATATGGCAGCTTATGATTGGAGGCTCTCTTTCCAGAATACTGAGGTATAATGCTTCTTCTATTTTCCTATCCATCAATGTGCATTATAAATCAGCCAGTGGGATATACCTATAACTTACTGGTATAACTTCTTTTATTATGTTTAGTTTCTGCAACTTTATTGATGATGGATCAACAGCCTTTTTGATAAAATATTTGGAGTTTGCCAGCTGACAGCTGATATTGTTCGGTTTAGACTTGATCAGTTAATGCCTGCCGGGGTTCAAAGCTCAATATATCCAAATTCTTTATTGGAAATTTACTTAAAACCTAGGTTAGATCAAGTTCTAAAACCTTAAAAATGTATCATTTCCTTGTGATTTTACAAAAAAGATTCTGGAATCGAACATCAAAATATGCTTAACCTTGTTTCTGAGTATGCGTCTCTACTTGCCAGTGCTTCACTCTTCCAGAGGTTGGGCAAAAAGATCTAACCTTTCTTGTTTGTATCCAATCCCCCTCTAGTTACTATTTTGGTTCCTTTGTACTTGTTGCAAAGCATTAATAACCTGCATATGAATATAATAGAGTCTCCTTTAATATGTTTCTTACTCCAAACGTGCAGGTTAGGGACCAAACTCTTAGTAGATTGAAGAGTAAAATAGAGCTTATGTATAGGACAAACGGTAATAAGAAAGTGGTAGTGGTGCCCCACTCCATGGGGACCGTCTATTTCCTTCACTTCCTAAAATGGGTTGAGACAGACCCTCCAGTGGGAGGTGGTCGTCCAGGTTGGTGTGCCAAGCATATAAAAGCAATTATGAACATTGGCCCAACATTTCTTGGTGTTCCAAAAACAGTTACTAATTTGATTTCTGCCGAGGCAAAAGACATTGCATCTGTCAGGTTAGCATTTGCAAACTTCATTCTGATTAGCTAATAATGATATATCTGAATAGCCTGTTGTGCAAGACGCCACTCATGTGAAGAATAAGCGGATAAGAAAGCACTGAAGTGGAAAACTTCAAAGTGCATTGTTATTTATATGAACAATACTACAAATTAATGAAACTGATCGTCTAAAATCCTTCATGTAAATGTATTAGGGCTATGGACCTTGGTGTTTTGGATTCTCAATATCTTGGACTGCAAACCCTTGAACATGTGATGCGAATGTGCAGAACATGGGATTCAATTATGTCATTACTGCCTAAGGGGGGAGAGACTATATGGGGTAACTTGGATTGGTCGCCTGAAGAAGGTCATGTCTGTAACTTGCCGAACAAAAAACTCTTGCAATTTTCTTTCAATGACAAGTACAACAGCAGTGAGACAAAGAGAGGCTTTCATGTGAAAAAGCCATTTAAATATGGAAGGATGATTTCTTTTGGCAAGGAGGCATCTCAATTGCCATCCTCACAGCTACCATCTCTTGACGCGAAGGTACTTTTTTTCTTCTTCCCTGACTGTATTACCATTTCAATTTGAATAGGACTGTACTGAAACTGATATAACAGGAACTTCTGCGCAAAACTAGCAAGAAAAAGACGAACTTATCATGTGGAGAAATTTGGACCGAATACGATGAAATGAGCAGAGAAAGCATAGGAGAAGTTGCTGAAATTAAAGCTTACACCGCTGAAAGTGTAATTGATTTGCTTCGTTATGTGGCTCCAAAAATGATGCAACGTGCTGAGGGACATTTCTCTCACGGAATAGCTGATGACCTAGATGATCCCAAGTATGCTCATTACAAGTACTGGTCTAATCCACTGGAGACCAAGTGAGTGTTGCATGGAAAATTTATTAATATAATCCGGTCATATTCCATGGCTTCATTAACATGAGTCTTCTCTTCTAATTCAGATTGCCTGATGCACCTGACTTGGAGATATACTGCTTATATGGTGTTGGGATTCCTACTGAAAGATCATATGTCTACAAGCAATCTACTGATAGGTGCAGGAGCATTCCATTCCGGATAGACAACTCAGTTGATGGAGATGAGGATAGTTGCTTGAAAGGCGGAGTGTACTTTGTGGATGGCGACGAAAGTGTCCCTGTAATGAGCGCTGGTTTCATGTGTGCCAAAGGGTGGAGGGGTAGAACCCGGTTCAACCCATCCGGCATTGCCACGTACGTAAGGGAATATCGGCACAAGGCACCGGCTAGGCTTCTTGAGGGGAGGGGTACAGAGAGCGGTGCACATGTTGACATTTTGGGAAATGTTGGTTTAATACAAGATATACTGAGAGTTGCTGCTGGAGCTGAGATTGGAGGTGATAGGATTCGTTCAGACATCTTGAGCATGTCGGACAGAATAAATCTTCGGCTGTGAATTTTGTTTGACTTCTACCGTAATTTACTACAATGAGAAGAGTCTAACACAAGGCTTAAGAGAAGAAGGAAATAACAATACACTCCAGTTAGTAAATGGAGAATGATGTGAAAAGAAAAATATGTGAACAGTGCTCTTTAAGCAAAGGCATGCAGAAAATTTAAGAAGCAAAGTACAACCATAATCAAAGAATAAACAAAATTGACAATAACAGCAAAAACAACGATGAAACTTTTTTACTTTGCCTTCGCTGCAAAAAGACGAATCATCCATAAAAGAAGTGCCGCTGGTGGTCAAGTAGAGAAAATATGAGAAGATTGGTGAAATTATAAGTCACAACAAAATGAAGAGGTAAAAGTATCTCTCAAGGGGTGACCCTGGGAACTCGCAGCCCACCCAGCCTCCTCCCCACGCTGCTGGGACTGTCCCTGCCCCTCCACGAGGAGAGCAGGCCTGGACTCTTGTCCAGCGACCGGCGTCTCGCCCGGCCCTGACACGGTCGGGTAGACGCGGTCCGAACCGGGGGGCTGCTCCTGGTTCGTTAGCCCCGTCGTCTTCTTCGGCACGTCCGGGATCTCATCGTCGCCCCGTGAACCAACGGGCAGGCCAGCGAGGAACGGCGGCTTCAGGTGGTGGCTCACGCTTCAACGTCTTGGCAACCGTTGAGACGCCGACTTCAGCACCGTCCCTTCCTGCCCAACAGTCCCATCCGTTCGTCTTTTCAGGTAGTGGCAGACGCGTGGTACAGTCTACTTTGGTTCCAACTGTACCACTTGCAACTCAGTCTGGTCCTCACGTAACCGAGGAGACTACCCCAGTTGCTGCGGACCAGGCCCAGGCGCTGAGTGCAGTGGAAGACCTGCCTGGGTTTCCCCACGCGGGTCGGGATTCTGCCAGTGGGCCACTCCAGCTGGCCCCTGAGCTGGTCCCACTCCAACCCTCAGCTACGGATAACCATTTGGCGGTTGACATACAGTCGCATACTGAAATGGTTTGTGACCAGGCTCTCTTGCTTGCCCCGCTACAGGACAATTCCGCTCCTTCTCCTCTCCTTGAAGGGGTTGAGGGTACCGGGATTGACCCCAGGGCAGGGAGAGCGGCCACCCTCCCGCCCCTTGCCGTTCCTCCTGATTTACACTCGGCTCCTCGCTCTCTAGGTATTTTACCGGTGCAACAACTGGATGAGGCGATGGACCAGGCCCAACCCGACGTAGACGTTCCCCAGGTCCAAGAGGGTGACCCCATGGGTGCCTCATCTTAGCTTTTCCCCTTGCCTTTTCCTATGTCAATTCTACTATGGAATTGTCAAGGGGCGGGAGGGTCGCGTTTCCAGACCGTCCTGCGTAATTATCTTCGCATGTACCGGCCGGGTATTTTGGTGCTACTGGAGCCCAGGATTAGCGGCGAGAGGGCTCACAGCGTCATCCGTTCTCTCGGGTTTGATTTTTCATTTCGAGTCGAGGCTACTGGCTTCTCGGGTGGCATCTGGCTCCTGTGGACATCCGATTTTGATATTTCGATCATTATGGCTCATCGGCAATGCATCCATACTACAGTTACTTCGAGTCAGGGTTCCTTTGCTTTTACTGCAGTCTATGCGAGTCCACAGCCGACCACGCAAGCCCACCTTTGGCCTCTCTTAACTTGGCTTGGGGGACGCTGCGCTGGCCCTTGGTTAGTAGGCGGCGATTTTAATGCTAAACTGGAACACTCGGATAGACGGGGTGGGGCCCAGGCCTCTAGGGTTGTTAACTCTCGGTTCCGGGATTGGGTCCATCAGTGTGGCCTTCATGATCTGGGTTATGTTGGCTCGAAATTTACGTGGCGGCGAGGGTAGGTTTCTGCCCGCCTGGATCGAGTCCTAGGGTCCACTCCTTGGATCCATTCCTTCCCTCAATCGACCAATCATCACCTCCCCTTCCTTGGCTCGGATCATCGGCCGCTTCTGTTTCACTTGCACTTGCGTACAGACAGGCCCTCTCGACCCCCGCATTTCCGTTTTCACAATGCCTGGGTCACTCACTCGTCTTTCCCCGGATTAGTGGCGCGTCACTGGTCTCCTGGCGAGGGGTCAATGAGTCAATCCCTTCTTCGCTTTTCCTCTCACCTTCAGCATTGGCATAACCATGTCTTTGGCAACATTATGCACCGCAAACATCGCTTGATGGCCCGGCTGCGGGGCATTCAGCGGGCTATGTCCTCTGATCCCTCTGACTCCCTGCTTGACCTGGAAGACCGTCTGAGCAGCGACCTTATGCAAGTGCTCAGTGAGGAGGAGCTACTTTGGCACCAGAAAGCACGTTGTCAGTGGATGGCGCACGGGGACCGTAATACTAAGTTTTATCACTTGGTTACCCTCTCCAAGCGCAAGAAGCTTCGGATTGCTCGTCTTGCTGATTCTGGGGGTTCATGGATCACGGACCCTGATCGGCTGCGTTGCCTTGTCCACACCTACTACGCCCAGCTCTATACTGCGGACGTCGGGACCTATGTTCCCCTTTCTTCTCCTGCCGGGACCCCGACCCTTTCCACCTCGCAGGTCCACGACCTGACAATGTCGATTCTTGCGCATGAAGTCAAGGGTGCTATTTTTGCGATGAATCCGAACAAAGCTGTCGGGGTTGATGGCTTTAATGCGCTCTTTTTTCAGTCTCAATGGTCGACGGTTGGCCCTGCAGTTGTGGCCTTTATCCAGAAAATTTTCAGCCAGGAGCATTGGGAACCGGACCTGAATCAAACTCTCCTGATCCTCATTCCCAAAATTCCGGTTCCCCGGCTTGTCTCTCAGTTTCGCCCTATCAGCCTCTGTACCGTTCTCTACAAAGCCATCGCTAAAGTTATTGTTAATCGAT
>JANVCQ010000008.1:7689026-7702659 GCA_025531925.1 Erythroxylum plowmanianum | reverse complement strand
GGAGCTTTTGTCCCAAGACGCGGGCGGGGCTGTGTTTCCCCGCCATATGTAATCTTTTGTTCTTCTTCCATTGTTATAAAAAAAAAAAAAAAAAAAGTATCTCTCAAGCAATATTACATATTTCGTGGCAAGCAATTACTAAAACGTTCATTTCTAAAGTAAAACTTAGAAATGATGAATTTATTTCAATCAAGAGCAAAGAGATTGAATTTATAGAAAATTTAATAAGTTTGAGGATATACCTGGTGATGTGAAAGGCAAAAATATGTTTAAAGTGATATAAGGAATGTAAAATTATGACATGAAAGCCTCAAGGCATTTACATCATGTTGAACTTTTATATATGCAAAAAAATAATTTGGTAAAATGTTTGTCGTTGTTGGAAGATACCCTTGTTGATTACGCGATTTGTTAATATGAGAAGTCAGTCTGAAGACCCTTTCTTCAAACAGCATGGAGAGCAACCCACAAGTTATAGTTGGTATACATAGATATTGGAAGACCTTGGAAAATGCTATCTTTAAATGGTAGCAAATACTAGATGGTATTTATTGATGATTCTACCATCTTTTATTGGATTTTTTTTCTTAGATTTAAATCTGAGGTTGCTATTGTATTCTAGAAATATAAAACGTAGGCAGACAATCAAAGTGATTGGAAGATGCAAAAGACAAGTCCTAGACAAAAAAAAAATTTATTGCGTTCGAGTCACTATAATCATGAGAAATTTTGGTGATCATCTGTAATGGCGGAGCACCAACTTTATGAAATTAATTAGCCGTGTTTCTTTCAAAGTATAGCTGGTTTCTTAAGGTTCTGACGGTGACTGTAGAACTGTAGCAGAGTAGATGATCAAAAACTGAGGTTACCACATGCATGTAACTCAAACTGCATGCCTCTTATAAGCTACGACAGCTGGATGGACATCTCAATAAGACACGCTACTTTGTTTTAGTTGGAACTACTGCTAATTCTTGTTTTAATATCACATCCGACTCTCAAGATTTAATCTCTTAGGTTGGTACAAATTGCAAGCTCACCGTTTCACTCCAAGACCTTTTCCCAGATCTTGTGAATTGTTGCTAACTTCAGACTACTTCCTACTTTGTAAGTGTCAAGCTCTTGACTAGGTGATCAAAGAAATAATTAAAAGGTTTCATCTCATTAGGTGCTTATGTGAAACGTCAGGAACACTGTATCCTTCAGCAGATTTTGTCAACTAAGTCAAGTTTGTCTCTCACTATAAATGCCACTCCAAAGAAGCTATACGGCATCACCATTTCACTTTCGCCACATAAGGGTCTTTGTAGTTCACTCTTTTATTCCCACACAACAAAAAGACGATGAAAAATATGGCCTTTTCAAGGTGTATTCTGTCTTCTATTCTTCTACTTGTTTTGGTGGTGTCTGCGGCCAATGCTCAGCCCTTGGTTCCAGCGTTGTTTATATTTGGTGACTCAGTAGTTGATGCAGGAAACAACAACAACATTCACACCATTGTCAAAGCAAACTTCCCTCCTTATGGAAGAGACTTCAACCACACAGCAACTGGCAGATTCTGCAACGGAAAACTCGCCTCAGACTTCACTGGTACAAGAGCTATTAAAATCCCACCAACAGTCTGATTCTACGATTCACCAACTCACTTCTTCTGCTTTTCTCTTTGGTTCATAAACAGCTGAGAACATAGGTTTCACTTCATACCCCCCAGCTTATCTTAGCAAGGAAGCTCAAGGAAACAACCTCTTGATTGGAGCAAACTTTGCCTCCGGTGGTTCTGGTTACTATGACACTACTGCAAAGATATATGTAATTTCAGTGACATTACTTTCATTTTAAACTCTCATCTGACAAGTCAATTTAGGGTACGATGCCCACTCATTGTGGACTACTAACGAAAGCTTTAATCTTTGCGTGTGGTAGAATACAATTCCATTGAGTGGGCAGTTAGAACACTTGAAGGAGTATCAAAAGAAGCTAGTAGGAATTGTAGGGAAGGCGAATGCTTCAGCAATAATATCAGGGTCGGTGTACCTTGTGAGTTCAGGGAGCAGTGACTTTGTCCAAAACTATTACGTCAATCCTCTTCTCTACAAGTTCTACACACCTAATCAGTTCTCAGACATTCTCATAAAATCCTACTCCCATTTCATTCAGGTAGTTTCTAATTACTTTTCTTCTATTCGTTGCATTTAATAAAAGCATATTATTGAAACCGCATAACGTGTCTAGGGCCTATATGAACTTGGAGCAAGGAAAATTGGAGTAACAACATTGCCCCCACTAGGATGCTTGCCGGCGACCATAACCATATTTGGAACAGATAGTAACGAATGTGTGGTCAAGTTAAACAAAGATGCAATGTACTTCAACAACAAGCTTAATGTCACATCTCAAATCCTGCAAAAAAAGCTCTCAGGCGTCAATCTGATTGTCATGGACATTTACCAACCTCTCCACGACCTTGTTACAAAGCCTGAAGATTATGGTTAGATACATTCTAATATAAATACGTAAACCTATGAGATTCTCTATAAGTGATTGGAACTAAACTCTTATTGGGTACATCCAAAAGAGTTTCAGGGGAGAATTAAGTGATATATAATTATTTTGTGGTTTGCAGGATTTGCAGAGGCAAGAAAGGCATGTTGCGGAACAGGGTTACTGGAAACATCAATATTGTGTAACGCTGACTCAGTAGGAACATGCAAGAATGCTACAGAGTACGTCTTCTGGGATGGTTTCCACCCATCGGAAGCTGCAAACAAACTAATAGCAGACGATTTGCTTACCGCTGGCCTATCCCTCATCTTTTAGTTTTAGGAATATTTAATGGATTCTAGTTACCATATTTGACCATTCTATTACAACTACCATGTCCTAAAACTTGGTCGTTCTTATGTGTTGCTCTGTAAAAGCATGATTTAAAGTTGTGGAGATTTTCCTCTTTGATTAATCATATAAATCAAAGTTTTACTTATCGTGAAATCAAAAAGATGTACTTTTTCAGTGTTTCAACAAGATATCTCGATACCATCCGCAAAACACAGCATATCAAAATTTGCCCAACTAGCCCAGCCCTTAGAGGAGTGGCGTTCGATTTCCGGTGATTAGGTGCGCTCAAGAGAGTTTAGAGTTTCTCGTCAAAACATAAAAACTGCAGTTTCTGCCCGTACTAAGAAAAGTTTTCCAACTAAAAAAATTCAATCTTACGGGTGAGTTCCAAATTTGAAATGCCAGCCCAAGTCCTTAATTTGAATTGAAGGGCTTCAACTCTTCAGCCTAAACACATTTATTTCTTTGTGACGAATCAAACTTGTCCATAAAGCTCTGCCAGATGGATTACAGCTTAGCGGCGCTGAAGGTTTTCTGCGTCCAACTGAATGATGCCCGCCAAACACCTTCGCAGAACGCCTTCACTCTGGGTGGCATTCTCTTCCAACGCGCCTGGTTACAGGGCGTTTTGGTCTCCAACGACGGCCGTCTACTTCTCGATGACTCCACCGATATTATCGAGCTTTCCCTGGCCGGCGAATTCCTCCTCCGCCGCTGGGATATAGGTATTATCCCGACTACTCTTTGGCGCATTTCATCATATACATTGTCTGTATGAATTACCATAGACATTTTGCACCTTACACGCACAGGAATGTATGTGATGGTGGTTGGTGGTTATTTTGTTCGCACGGGTGACAAGCCCATGATCAAGGTGAAGGGTTTTTTTTCTTTTCGCTTTCCTTGTGTTTAATTATTGTTCCAATCATCACTAAATAATTAGTTCTTTCGGAATGAATGTTTTAAATCCATCAGGTTCATAAGATGGTTGATCTTTCAGCATTTCCAGATCGAGAAGCCATGTGGTATCTTGAAGTTATGGAAGCATATAAACTTTTCTATCAGCCTTTGATTGAAGATTTCATGTGAGCCTCGGTTCTTAAATGGCCCACATGTCCAGATGCTTCAGTGCCCAAGTTGGCTTGTTCTTTGCATCATGCATTTTGTCAATTTACATGTTCCTTGGTTTCGTTTCCTTGGGAAAAAGACAAGACTTCATGGTCTTGCTTGACCTCTGAAAGGAATTCCAGTTTGCATAGTCACAGATTCTCAAAAGTATGCCCTTATCTTTGCTCTTGCTTTTTATGGTTGTATCAGATATCAGACAAGCTTTGGTTGCATGATGAAATGTGGCAATGTAATGTTACCGGTAGTAATACAAATGCTTAAAGATTACTGAAACCAAACAAATTCTCTTCATTTACAGATGCTCAATTACTCAAATCTGTTACAAAGCAGATGGTGAAAGAACAGACTTCATACTAAACAAAAGGTATATAATACCTAATACACACCTTACTGTTAAAATAAAAGGTCACGGTCATTTAGGAGTCTTTCTAATAATGACTGTTGAAAAAAAAAAGAACCTGGTTGGGCATAGATGAGGATTTCAATTTCCTAATATAAAGTCTACAAAACTTCCCCCATGAATTCCTCATATCGAAGCCTTGTGTCTGGAATTTTGGGGGCAAGACATCACAAAACCTGATATTTCTGGATATAAAAGCAATTGCAGGATATTTCAAGCATTCATTTACTAAATGTCAGCAACTGTGGACCTGGGAAAAAAGGGCACAGATTGTTGTTACATTTAGAACATTATTCCAAAACCGCAATCTCTTTTGCCTTCAAGTATAAGTCGCATGTGAAAGGAAGTTGCATTTATAGTATCAAATGAGATATTTGCCAATCCTCTCCTTATCTCATGGCTTTCTTGCCATTTAAAATAGGAGGAACCTAGTAACTGCAGAGAGAAAGAGATGCAGCTTACCTAATATGTTTACAGCAGCAATCCAACAATCTACGGACATTTACGTCATCTACATGAAATTCTTCTGCAATACGTTCCCTTCCCTGCTCAAGAGAGTCCTTTGAAGTGGTCCACTGATTTAGAATATCGATTATTCTTTGAATCTGTAAGAAGTAAAGGAAAACATGGCACTGCAAAACTGCTTTGAAACAGGAGAAATATAATAAAAAAATCACAGATTGTTTGGCCACATAGAAGCTTCTTAAATCAAAGTCTTGCATTGCTCACTCCAAGCTAACAGACTTCAAAAACAGGATACAGCTATGTATCTGGCATTTAATTTTGAGGTAGAACTAGATGAGTTATTCGATTCTCCACTGAGATTATCCAACTGCCGATCAAGAAGATCTTCCTCAATCAATTCAGATTTTGCCAATAGAACCAAGACGTACTGATGCAGAGTGGATAGATTCATCTCATTTTCCTTGATGCGGACAAATAACCTTGCCATAATGCTCCAGAGCGCGCTCCTTGCTTCCAAGTCATCCGAAGCAAAAGAAAGTATATCAAGCAGACCTTCTAAGAAAGGCAAATCTGAACATATCCCAAGTGTCATCTCTATCTCAATATGGGGGTCTGATATATAATTATGATCCAGAAAGAAAAGAAGCATTTCCAGTGATATGAAGGGATTACCCTGAGATATATCATATGTTAGATCTGGTACATCAGACAGAACATTCGCAAGTAAAACTGCAGCCGTAACACAAGAGCTGGCAACCTGCAGTAATATTTATTGTTACTAGACTTTTTACCTGTACTTTGTACAATATTTCAAAGATATATTTTGTTATGTAAATTCATCTATTTAAGCCACATTAAAAATGAAATAAAAGTAGCAAAAATTAAACATAAGGATTACAGAAAAAAAAATCCAAAGCCTTAAACATTCCATAGAAATAAAAGCACTACACCATCAACAATAGATAACAAAATATATGGGGAACAACCTTTAATGCTTCTCCATGATCATCACACGAAAATTTCACAGCTTGCAATTTGAGCCTAAATTCTTTTCTATGGTCCAAATACTTGAAATTAAGAACAACTAAATAT
Source organism: Erythroxylum plowmanianum (assembly GCA_025531925.1). Lineage (NCBI taxonomy): Eukaryota > Viridiplantae > Streptophyta > Magnoliopsida > Malpighiales > Erythroxylaceae > Erythroxylum > Erythroxylum plowmanianum. The sequence continues at coordinate 7,696,739 of JANVCQ010000008.1, read as the reverse complement.
TCTCCGGTTTTTATAATAGGGTCCCCTGATGGGTAACAATTGAGATAATTTTTATGATGATCGAATAATTAATATTTCATATTGCAAGTATTTAATAGCTTTATTTGGTAGTGACATAGGTAGTTTTGTGCAAAATACGTCCCCACTTCATCAAAACAGCTGCAAGTTTAGCTCCAACATACTAATTGCAAGCAATGAAAATACTCAAAAACATTGACAAAAGGAGATTTCCAATAATTCTACAAATGGGACATACCTCAACCTTATCTGGCAGTTTGACCAATTCAGAAACTATATTAAAAAGTTCCCTGTTAGAGCAAATTTCTTGGGAATGCCCTTCTAAAGTTGAGAGAGCTTCAATGGCACGAAGAATCACGTCAAAGGCAGAGTACCTGAGGAAACATAGATTGAGCAGCAAACAGAAAAGAAAGGAAAGTGCAAATATACGTGACTCTTAAAAAGACAGAGTATCAGGTAACATGAATATTCAAATAAAAATATTAATCTGACAAGCAAGTTAACCAATAATAAACATCCTGTCAACTAATTCCAGGCAACAGGCACAGTATACACCAGTATTATAATGCCATTGATATACAGGTATTACAAGAGACAAATCAAATAGAATAGAATAATGTTTAATTTAATTAATATTTACTAAATTATTAAATAATTAACAAGAATTTTGTACAATTAATAATAAAATAATATTAAATAACTTGGATTAAATATACCATTTATTCATTTGAACATCAAAAGGATAAGGTGTAAGTTTTCAACGTCATAGTTTGTGGTTAGCTAAGCCAGCCTTCCAATCATTTCTTCACAGTTTAAAATAGTTCCAACAGCTACTTCCAATATTAGCACAATAGAGAGCAAAAACATTAGAATTCAGGAAAGAAGAGTTTCAGAAAGTTACCAAGAGATGAACCTAGATAAAATGAGTTGCCAAGATATAAATTCATCTAAGGTCAGAATTCTTTACCAAAAACATAGAACAAGATATCTATATGAGCAAACCTAAAACAAATAATGTGATCAATGTTTTCAAAAAAAAATTTAATGGATAAAATTTTGTTATAATAGAAACAACAAATTATTCATCAGAAAATAGTAAAATATTCATGTCCAATCTTTGGATAAAATGAAAATTATGTCATACCTTTGAGAAACTCTTTCACCAGTTAAATTCCTCATTTCAAAGCCTAAGAGATTGATCAATAAGCTTGGTAAACCAAGCCCCATCAACGTTGAATGAAGATGGCATGAAACTTCTGCTTGGCTCTCAAGGATAGCCAATAGCAATCCTACAATCTGTCAAATAGGAAGCTCGTTTAGCTATAGGATAAAGCAAAAACTTAACTGTTCTATAAAGAATTACATATCATTGGGCTCTTCTTTCTGTACATGTCCAAATGCAATAATGAAGGTAATTAGCAAGGTTCACAACTTATCAAAAAAAGTTAAAAGATTTCATTTATTAGAACCTTATCAATAAAAATATTAACTGATCCTACATGTTGCAATTAACAACATGGAGAAGATCACATAAAGCACCATAAACTTTGTTCAGATGCAGAGGATATGTTTCAAGATTGTGCATCATATAAAAATTTTAAGTAGTCGTTTTTTCATTAGTTCATATCCATCCAAGATTTTCCACAAAACAATCAAGAAGCTTGACTCCAACAATTTGGTATCAATGACCATTTCCTAAAGTTTCAATCTAATGGCTATGAGGAAGTCCGGGAAGAGGAATCCAACTTCCTTCAAAGTGTTATCTTCTTTATGTATAATATTACAAATGTGTATGATTAGATTAGCATGAGCACTTATATAAAATAAAAAACCATACAAACTTAAGTTTCTTATATATCATCTGTCTGACAGAAGGCAGAAACAAAATCTTGCACAGAATTTTCAGTTACCTTCTCGGACAGCTGTGCATTTAATGTATTTTCTGCTATCCACATAAGACGACCCAGAATATGCTCAGAGAGCAATGCTTTAGCCCAATTATTAGATTCACTGCCTTGAAGACCCAAAGACAAGAGCCTGTGTCAGAATAGAATGTGTGAAAAAGGGTATAAAACAGGAGTAAGAACAAAAATCAATTTGTATCCCTTTTCCTGGATAATCAAATTGTAAGTGATAATAAATTAAGGGTTTGGATTTTAGAAATAGAAATTAAGGCTTTAAAATGAAACCCACAGGCAATTCAAAAGAATTCTATGAAAACTCTAAATGCATCGAATGATAGCAATAATAAAAGTGATATCCCTTCATATGTAGAGAGAAGGAATGTGAACAATTTCACAAGTAATGAAAAATCTATACACAAATGGATGCCCTAGTGTGATATGTGTAATGCTCCATGGGAAGTAAACCTTCACGTTCTTGTAATAATTAAAAGAAAACTCCAAGGACAATGTATTGAATGAAATGGATAAAGGAGAACAAGGTGAAGAAAAGGAAAATTGTCGAGGAACAATTTAACATAAAGCAGTGTCATGCCTTTTCAGAATAAGGGATAAATTTCTCCATAGAACTAAAATTTGAGAGAACAGTTCTTGGTTAGTATCAGATATTTCGAGATCATAATGGCAATATAAAGGTCAAAAAGAATTATGAAACAATCAAAACTTGGATATGTGCAAATTACCGACACACTTCGCAAAGGCATTGTGTGTCATCTAAAAACAATTGATCAACAATGAGCTCAATCATCCCTTCTGTGGAGACTATACGCTTCATCGGAACGTCATGGCAACCTAAGTTTGCAATAATGCCAAGGCAGATTTCCTGAGAAAGAAGAAAAAAGGAAAGATACAATCAAACCCAAAGCATCAAATCTCAGAAAACTAATTGAGTAAACCTCACCGTGAAACCACACCAAAACGAGGAGACAAATTCCATAGATCAAGAGGAAATAATGAAATTGAACTTAAAATCAAAAGGATTTCAAGATAGTGATAATGAGCCTTACTGTAACACGTGCTGATTGGGAAACTTTAAGGTTTGCCAAAAGCACTTCAAGTACAAGGTTTTGCACCTGGACATGAATATTTAGGACATTCCAGTCAATGAAACTATAAAGATAAAATGATAGTTTGCCATAACAACTAGCAAGGTAAAACTTCTACGCATTTACTAATTTCACTAAAAGCCCATGATATTACATCATTTAGTAAATGGCGTTCCTCACTTCACTTCTCCAATCATTGCTGAATAGTGGATACTGTGCCTGCCTGTGAATTCACTAGTAATTTTCATATAGTTTTTCCAAGAAGACGGAATTATTGAGACTCAAACATAGATTTGCTAAGCATCAGAGATGCTAGTAGAAGTCCTACATGGGCTTCATAAGAAAAACACAAATGATCACGATGATGGCTTCAATGTTAGCTTAAGCCATACTCCCAAATTCAAAGGCCATACAGCTTGCAATGAAAAAGACGAAATATTGATACAAGGGAACAAAGCTAAGGTAAGTACCATTAGTAGCGCATGAGTTGGACTTGCAGCAAGATCCCACAGAACACAACCATGCTCTTCCCAAATATCATATTCCCCTAACAAGTCCCCATCTTCTCTTTGACAAGAAGATTGATTGATATCCATATTGTTAGGCCCATTTTCTTCTCCAGAAGGAGGCAATTCACTTGCTTCCATCCAGCTGCTACTGGACATCTTATCATGGCTGCCTTTGCTCCCCGTGTCGATGGGGATAAGTTTTCGTATCAAAGAAATCACATAACTAGGATCAACCGTCGTTGATACATCAAACAACTGCAGCAATACAACAAATCAAAATTGATTTTTTCCGCACCACCCACCAGTAAATGCCTCGAATATCGAAAATGCAAAGCCAAGCAACAAAAAAGGAAAAATTATTTGGTTATGGCAGAACAGTTCAATTACCGAATTATGTTAAGCAAAACGAATATGGTAACCTATTCCGACAAGCAAATTTCTAATATTTTATGTATCACAAACCCTAACTTCATGAATAGGGTTAAAGAAATAGAGCCGTTGGATTGATGTTGAGACCTCATCGGGCGGAGGAGAAGGGTGGTGAGCAGGTGCGTCAATTGCTCCTCCTTCTCCTTCTTCTCCTTCTCCTTCTTCTTCTCCTCCAGGATTTGGTTTCACATCCAAGGCCATTTTAGACTCTTTTTGTAAAAGTATGTTGGAGCAGAATCTTGAGTATTTACTAACTCGGCTGATTGAGATGACAGTAGCACTATTACTCACTCTTTATAATTTTATGTTTTTATATATAAGGCGGCGCTTACTACTAACCTTCTTTCTTTTCTTTTTTTACGACAGCTCCATGTCCGTCTCCATCCATCGTGATTTTGTTTGCATTAATAATTTTAATGGACGTCTCTTCAGAAGAAGTATTTGGACAAAACGCTAGAGATGAAGCTCCAAAGGAATTCAGTGAATAAATCCAATCAAGGTTACCAAAAAATTGGACGAAACAGATATCTTTCAAACAATCATGTTCCTATTTACATCTCCGCTCAAAGGCAAGGGACTCCAAAGAATGCAGTGAGGAAAACCAAACAAAAAGAATGGTAAGAAAATGTATCAGAAATCAATGCCCCAAAATCTGAAAGCTTTAGCTCAAGTTCAGGTTCTCAGGAACTGGAAGACTCTCAATTTCCATCACCAACAACAACAACAACAACTCCAGCTTCCATTTCCCCCTTCTTGTTTCCAGACTCATCCACAACAACTGCTTCAGGTTGAAGATTTGGAGTAGAAGGCTCAAGCACATGAAGGCTTGAGGTTAACCATGGATGATTAAGGTAGTCTCCTGCAGTTGGCCTCTTCTCAGGTGAAAAATTCAGCAAGGGAATAATGAATTCAGTCATATCAGTTGCATCTTGCTCATTGAAACTGTACTTCTCCATAAGCACTTTATTGAGCGGCCAAAACCGCAATTTACTGATATTCCTTAAATCTCCATGTCTGGTGAAGAAGTCTTGGGAATTTCTGCCGCCTAATGCAATCTGAAAAGATTATATCACAACAGTAAAATGCCAGGACAACCGTAGAAAACATGTCGACAATATGATTCAGAAATTTTGAGTTAAATAGTAAATAGCAGTTGACAATTGGCACAATTAAAATGTCTCAATATAATAATAGGCAAATAAATTTGCAAATGAACTTCTCTTTCTTTCTTCCAAAATTCTAGATTAGCATAGCATGTGTTACAGTCTCACCCTCCGTGGAATCACACCAAGAAGCTCCATCATCAATGCTAGATGGTCCTGTAAATATCAATCAAGGAGGTTAAAGAATGTCAGACAGGATTTAGCAAAAACATCCTCATGTAGCATAGAAAGAGACTGCTAAGAAAAAACAAAGTAGGAAAGTGTCTTGTGTGGCCATACCTCATTCTTACCATACTTCTCACCACTTTGAGGATCAAAAAGTAAATCACCAGTGGCCAACTCAAAGCAAATGCAAGCAAAGGACCATAGATCAGCCGGAGTCGAGTATCTTGATCCAAGAATGACTTCAGGACTCCTATACTGTCTAGTCTGGATATCACTTGTGAATTGTTTGTATGTCCAACAAGCATTTCCAAGATCAACCAATTTGCACCTGGCATCAACAGCTGCCAACAGTTTTTGCCTTGTGGAAGAAGAGCTCCTCCTCCTATCACCACGTGATTTCAGGGAAGTATCCTTCTTTTCCTCACTCTTTGCCAAATCACCATCAGAAGAAGACATGATTGGCTGTTCTTCAACAAAATCATCACTCAACTTTGCATAAACAGCAGAATCTTCACGGAAATATGTCTTGGGATCAGCCTCATTTTCCTTAGAAGATTGCTGTCCTTCAAAACTCTGAGCTGCCTTCTGAGCCTTCCTTTTTATCTTCTTTTTCTGATTCTTTGTCAAACTACCATTTACACTCTTACTTTCTGTGGGAGAATGACATCCAGCAGCAATATTGTTATTCTTGCTGGCTGGAAGGACAAGAGGCACACCAGAGTTATGGGGATCTTTGGAGGGATCAATCATTGATATGAGCAAGATATTCTCTGGCTTCAAATCAGTGTGAATAACTGAAAGCCTTTGATGTAAGTAATCCAAACCTACTAAAATATGAAAACATAGTTCTTTAACTTTGTGTAGAGGTACCCCTCGATAATCACTATATTTAATGAGGGTTAAAAGATTGTCTCCCAAATATTCAAAAATCATGCATATGTGCAGTCCGTTGGGACCCGAATGCTTAAAATGGTCCAAAAGCTTGACAACACATTTTCTATCATCTGGATCTCCTTCAGCAACCTGTTTGAGGATCTTTATCTCGTCCATTGCAGCCTCAGTATAGCGTTGAGCACTCTTTTGAACTTTTAAAGCTACATAACACTACAAACAATAAACCTCTAATGTTGGTGAGGAGTTAAAAGAAGAAAAATAATGAGAAATGCATGAATCATTTTCACAATGAAACAAAGATGAAGTAAATATTGTTTCCTAGGATGATAATATAATACAGTACATAACTTGTAACTCTTAGAACACTCTTAGAAGAGGCTTACTGCATTCTGTTTCTACTCCTCTATTCTATCACCAACCAGAAACCGAAATAATTTCCTCTGTTCTCCCTAAGAACAAGCCAATAAACCGTAGTGCTTTATGTTTAATTAAGATTTCTCCTTCCATTCTCTCTAAAATCTGCCTTTGATCGCATTATCTAAAAGATCGAATCTTTTCTTAGTCTTTTTGAAGGAACAAAATGAACTTTTTACGCACATTATCTAAAAGACAATTTTTTAAAAAAACTTTGAATGAACAAAATGAATTCTTGAAAGTAGAAACGTCAAACAAGTAGAAACGCAGAAATCAAAACATTTAATCATTCTTATCCCAAGCAATGTCAGCTAAAATACACAGAAAAACACACGTACACACACACAGACGTACCGATCTCTGAGTGTCCCAAGCGAGCCAGACGGTGGAAAAATGACCCCAACCAAGCTTACTCTGCACCACATAACGCTCATTCTTAAATGTGTCTCCAATGGCAACTGCATGGTACCCTCCTCTCCTGTAATCTTTCTTCCCTTCATTCTCCGACTTGTAATCACTTTCCGAGCTCCTTTCCTCCTCCGCCATCATAAACGCTTAAAAGAGTTAAAACTTGGTAACCAAATTGTACCCAATTTTGATGAGCCCTTCTTTATGGGATTGAACCAGACCCCAAGTTGAAAAATTTTCCAGTCTGGGTTAATAGAACGACCAATAAAGTTTTTTCTTTATGGAATATAGGCAAGTAACACTCTAGTGAACAAGAGACAGTTGTGGCTCTAGCCGTTAGACAAAGGTTAATTAGGGTTTTTGGTCCCTTGCGATTCCCGCTGGGAAATTAATGTCCTGGCCTTGTCCCACGTGTCGCCTAACAATCCATTGTTGGGACCTACATCCTACGTGGATTTTTATTTTATATAAATAACATATTTAAAAGTTGACAGTGTAACTGATCCAAAATGATAAAGGGAGTATGAAAATTTGAAAACTCTTATGAGATCTCTAGGGTGTTCTTAATCTAGTGAATACCAAATTTGTTTGAAGGAAGCCACAGCGTCGTGGAAAAGTGCAACGAAAGCATCCATGCGTGATGCGTCCATCCTTTAGAAATTAAGGTAGAAGAAGCAACATTCCTTCAGCCGGTGAATAAGATGGC
>JANVCQ010000008.1:7625282-7654587 GCA_025531925.1 Erythroxylum plowmanianum | reverse complement strand
TCATCCAAATTCATAAAAAATTAATTAAAACAATGTTTGCATTATAAAGTCAAGGGAAATAGGGTCATTTTTCTCTTCTGTATGTAGATGATGTCTTATGTCAAATGATTTAAACATGTTACTTAAGTTTAATTATTTGTGTAAGCATTTTGGCATGAATAAACATGGCAAGTGAAGAGCGTCAAATATAACAAAAATTAAATTATTATTTTAAAAAATTTTATATGCAACAATGAGTAGGGTGGTATCCATATATATTCAATAAATAGAAAAACTCAATTTATTTAAACTAGATTATATATTCCTATAAGATATATTAAAATTATATTTATAGCCAATTATCCTCATCGTCATCACACCCAATCCAAAGTCCTGTAATGAAGCGGCATCTAAGGAGGTCTGATAGTACGCAGCCTTACCCTTACATAGTAAAGAGGATGTTTCCGGTTTATAGCCAATTATGTTATTTACTAAAAATATTATAACAACCAAACATATACGGATTTGATATTTTAACTGGCAAGTAACTATTTTGAAAAATAATGATATCTTTATTCAATCAATAAAAATATTTATTTTAAGAAGTTATAGATAATATAAAAATACTTAAGAACAATGAATAAAAAGGAATTAAATTAGATCTCACAACTTTTAGAATCAAACTTCATTTATCCTTGGCTAGAAAAGAAGTAACTAGTTGTTTATGGTTATAAAAAAAGCATAGCCCACAATAAATGAGAAGAGAAGAGATTTTTTTTATAGCCCCTTTACAAAGAAAATTCCTCCCATATAAGTCAAGGTAGAATCCAACCCTTCAATCCATAAAGAATTTCTTCAAAATATTCTCATTGTTAAATAAGATATCTCCTCTATAATTTTATCTTCATCTTTAATTTCAAATATGAATTATATTCAAATTAGCACTTGAGACTTCCTTCATAAGAAAAATAAAATAATAATTTTAATGGACATATCTTTAATTCTTGGTTTTATCTCTAAAGAATTTTTTTAGGTATAAAATTTTGATAAAGCATGCCCACCTTTTTATTTATCAGAGTCCTTTATTGATAGTTGTTTTCACTAGTTCTTGATAGTCGTCCATGCTCGCATCTTATTCATTAGCCTTATATGCCCAGACTCAAATCACTATCCTTCCAGGTCCTCGCAAGAGGCACATTAGGAAGGCCGTCCGGGATCCCCTCATCTCGACCCACATCAGGGGAAGAAGAAACTTGTGTCCGAACTGACCCGACATATAAAAAAACACTGTGCTATTGTAGCTTGCTAATTTATATTTAAACTTTCAACTGATGTCTTAGTTCCAATTGCCAATTTGCATCCTTTAATATAAAACCCAATTAGATTTTATTAATTAATAATTTATATCATAATAAAATAAAATTATTATAAATTATATGAATATTATGCACCCTATCAAGGAAGCATCTTTTGTCATTAGTATTCATTAGAACAAATCTCAAAACTTGTTAGCTCTATCTTAGAAAGCATACATTTAGCTTATCTTGCAAAAGGCTAATATGAACAAATCTATATCTTATGCAACATCATCTTCTTATGAAGAGAGCTTATTTTTAGTATAATGTATGAAGAATGAAGATAAGAGAGGGTTATGAGATACGTGTCATGTTTTAGTATAGTTAGTAATATAATGTATTCTTAAATTTGTAGTAGATTAGATATTGCATTGATAATTGAATTATTGAGTAGACATTTATAAGACTTAGTTATACGTCACAATAATGTAGTTAAAAAAAGTTTTAACATGCCATAAAGAGAACTATATGTTATATATATTAATATACACAAATGTTGAAAAACTTGATTAAATTGGTTATACATAATCAAAATTTTATATCTAGATGACATGAAATCCACATTGTGTTTTACATTTTTATATTAGTGGATGGTCTTGTAAAGTGTCAAATAGATACATTTCCCTCTTTTATAATTCATATTGAATTTTTTTACTTGGTATAGTGTTACTTCACAAGTATTTTGGTTTCAAAATGTGATTTCAGAACTTTTTTTTTTGTTTAATTCAATTATTAGACTTATCAAGTTGTATTGTGATAATCTTTTAAATTTATTATTTGGTAACAACAATAAAACTATCATAGGCTAAGCATTTTGAAGTCAGATATTTGAATGTAAAAGAACTTGTACATAAATATGATATTGCAAGGGATTATGGTTTGACTTAAGTATATACTGGTTGATCATATAACAAAATTAATAAGTATAAGTAGATTACTTCCTCTTCTAAACTTAAGTTGCACATTATCCTTGAAATTCACTACATAGAAACTACTTTTAATTATATTGGTATAATTTGTTAACAAATATTCAACTAGTCTTTATCAATGGCAATATTTTTTAGTGAAACACCAAAAATAACCTGTTATAGATATAAAGGCTAAAAAAATTGTAGAAAAATAGAGATGGGGATTGTGAAATTAAGATTACAAATTTTGTCAGGTAAAACAATTTAATTAGTTTAAATATTTAAGATTAAGGATAAAAATAAAATTAAAGTATTTTATTGTTGATTAGAATTGAGAATATGTTGATGTATTAACTATAATTTACAGTGTATGAGTTACAAATTGGGTTACTTGAATTGGGAATTGCATAATTATAGATTTTGCGATGTAAATATGGACTGAATTGAGAATAGACATATAGTTTGGAGACCTAATATAAGTTGTGATTACTGATCGATATAGAAGTGTTTTATTTTTTTTCAGGATTGACCCTTCTTCCAAAAAGGGGATGTCCATTTTATAGGAAAAACTCTGCTGAATTTTCATTAGGGTCGTCATAAAAAGTGACATCACTGTTTTTAAATTAAAATAAGAGCTCCTTAGTATTAAATGATGATTGAATTCATACAGTATAGTTAATGACCTTGATTGATTTTAATATTTCATGACAATTGATGTGTTATATTTCCCACTTTCTAACCTGTGAACAAATTAGTTTTTGGTTGTAGGAACTCATTTGCTTCCAGTATATTCATTTGTAGCAAGTTTGAAGAGAAACTTTAGCAGGTATTAAAATGACATTCATTTTTTTTTATGGTGTGACAATGTCAAAATTGAATTTTCAGACTTTTTAATGACATTTGTATCAGTTTCTATATTTTTCATTCCAGCTCCGTCATTATCATCTTCATAACTTCATTCACGTATTTCAGGAAGATCCGTCTGTGTGTCAGTTGAGGTAAGTGAATTTGTTTTTGGCTACGTTTTTTTGAACTAGGTTTAATTTGGGTATTGTTTGTGAAATGAACTTCGGTTTATCATTAAATTAATATAGGATGAGTGTGACTTATATTATAGTTCCAATTACCTTAAATTGTCAATCCATTATATAATTGATTCTTATTCCGTCGTTATTAGCTTCTCTTTACTTTTCATGTGCGAAATTTTACACGCTTTTTGTGAAAACTATTGATATGTTTAAGCAATTTATTAAAATAAATATTCATATTTTGATGAATACTTATTATATTTTGCAGTGGTAAATATTTAATATAGGCCACAAAGGTATTTTACTTTCAGGAGTTTGAGGTACAATATGCAAATAATTTTCTTTTTTCATTTTTTTGTATACATTAATAACATAAATATTACTAGATTATAAGTTATCAAATTTATTCCTTTTAATTTCAGAAATATTTTTACTAGAATTCTGCTATCGATGGGGTAATACATAGTGTATGGGAGTTGCGAGCTCGTACACGTTATCGCGATTTTATTAATGCGATACGCAAGGCTGGTGTATGAACCTCTTATATTTCTGAGGCCATATGGGGTCATTGGCAGGAGTACTGGACATCACCTAGGTAATGATCATCTTGGGGCGTAACTCGACTAACAGACGTGGTAGGTCAGGGGGAGACAGTCTTCCTGTTCATACGGGAGGATCAATTACCCACCACAAGCATGCAGAGAGACTTGTAAGTATATAAATATTACACTTATATTCTCAATTTTTACTTTGCTATATTTCAATTTAAATTGATGTGTGAATGTTGTGATGAAAATATGTGCAGTAAGGATAATGATCATGACTGTGTTGAGTAATTTGCTGTTGTCATATATGGCTGTGTTGAGTAATTTGCTTTGTTCAACAGGGGGTAATATCATAAAAACAGAGGAGATTCTGCCGAAATTTTTATAAATTCTAGTTTAACTTATAACTTTTTATTATTATGTAGGAAAAGTCTATACCTATGCCCCGTCAGTTGTTTTTGCATACTCACATTAAGAAGCATAACGGTGTGACATTCGTTAACAGTCGATGTTGAGAACTAAACGTATGTAAAATTGATGGTTTAATATTCAATCTTAATAATTATCACTTACTAATTATAATATAAGCATTGCCTCCTAAGATGACCAAATATAACAAACAATTCAGCGACAATCTCAGGAAGAACAAGCTGTTGATGAGAGCCAGGCATATTTGGATATAGTGGGTGGTAGGGACGGGGTAATACATAGTGTAATTCTGCTATTGACGGGGTAATATGTAGTGTATGGGAGTTGCGAGCTTGTATACGTTATCGCAACTTTATTAATGCGATACGTAAGGCTGGTGTATGAAGCTCTTATATTTTTGAGGCCAAATGGAGTTGTTGGCAGGAGTATTGGACATCACCTGAGGTAATGATCATCTCGAGGCGTAACTCGAACAACAGACGTGGTAGGTCAGGGGGAGACAGTCTTCCCGTTCATACGGGATGATCAATTACCCACTACAAGCATACAAAAAGACTTGTAAGTATATAAATATTACACTTATATTCTCAATTTTTACTTTCCTATATTTCAATTTAAATTGATGTGTGAATGTTGTGATGAAAATATGTGCAGTATGGATAATGATCATGGCTGTGTTGAATAATTTGTTGTTGCCATATATGGCTGTGTTGAGTAATTTGCTTTGTTCAACAGGGGGTAATATCATAAAAATAGAGGAGATTCTGTCAAAATTTTTATAAATTCTAGTTTAACTTATAACATTTTATTGTTATGTTGGAAAAGTCTATACCTATACCCCGTCAGTTGTTTTTATATACTCACATTAAGAAGCATAACGGTGTAACATTCGTTAACAGTCGATGTAGAAAACTAAACGTATGTGAAATTGATGGTTTAATATTCAATCTTAATAATTATCACTTACTAATTATAATATAAGCATTGCCTCCTAAGATGACTAAATACAACAAACAATTCAGCGACAGTCTCAGGAAGAACAAGCTGTTGATGAGAGCCAGGCAGATTTTGATATAGTAGGTGGTAGGGATAGTCGTGGAAGGATCTTCAGTCTAGGCTCATTTGCCAACACATTTTATTCGCAGTCCTCTATGTCCAATACAGCAACATCTAGTACACAGCCGACAGTAGAACGTATCAATCACCTTGAGAGTATAGTGTAGACTTTGATGGACGTAATAAGTAAGCTCCAAAATGACATGGAGCATATGAGAGGGAGGGATAGAGACTCACAGCATCCACACGCACCAAGACAATAGGATTGTTGTTGTCATTTAGTTTTAATTTATGTACTATTTGATGTTTTAATTATCATTTAAGAAATCTTTTTCCTTTATATGATCATTTAATTTTCTGTTTAAATAAAATCAATATTTAAATAAATCAAAAAATTATGAATGGATAATTTATAGTTGTTGACATTGAAATCAAATTTGATGTCGAGATTTTCAAAATAATTGCCATTCAACAAGTCATTTATAGAGAATTAAAGGTGATCTCAGTGAGCATACAGGAGCTTCGAGCTCTGGATTAAGCAATCAGAATTGCATTTCAATAAGGAAAATCATTACCAACGGAAAGATTCCGTTGCTAAATTATGTTACAATTACCGATGGTTTTCGTCGGTAATGATTTTCTTTCTAGTAAACCGTCGGTATTTACCTAATGTCAATTTACCGAAGGTTATTAGAAATCGTCGGTATATGTTAACATTCTTCATGAAGATCCGTCGGAAAGGACCGACTATATACTGATGGAAACTGTCGAAAGATTAGTACTTATTTCACCGACGGTTATCGTAAACCAGCAGTAAACTATGCCGACGGATCCATTTGTTCCGTCTGTAAATATACAGATGGAAATACATTCTGTCGGAATAGTTTGCTGACAGCGGTTTAAAAGACGGAAGTATCCGTCGGTCAAGTTCATCGGTAATTTATATTACCGATGGAATTTTTGCGATTTTCATCGGTATTTTTTGTCGGTAAGCACCCATTTTCTTGCAACAAATCTTACCAAAAAGCAGTAACCATTATTATTATTTTACACTGAACAGCTAACAACCTTTCCACTCAATTTTAGTTCTTTGAGTTATATTGCATTCATTATAATATTTTATATACAATAATATAATATAAGATATGTCAAATTCTAAAATATCTAAATACTGAAAATAAAGAATGAAAAACTAGATCTCGATAAAAATAACTAACAATATAAATCAAAGCAAGAAATTTATTATAAATTACGTAAATAATTAGAAACAAAAGCCAAAATCTTTTACATCTAAGTAGACTATAAATATTTTATTTTAGATAAATGATAATTATAGATTAGAAATATAGAAGAAAGAACTAGAAGCTCTAAAGCAAAAACAAGAAAACAGTAGAAAATGCGGTAAATATAGTGATCCACAGAGTTAAAAGAGACAATATATAAAAGTCCCGCTTGCATAATGGCCACGCCTCCAAAGCACTCATTGTCCTTGTAGGCCAAAGATGTCATATTCACCAAGTCAACTGTCCTTTTCGTGGACTAGGTATATTCCCATTCTCAAGTTTGATCGACTTTGTGCAGTAATCTCACTTCCTTTTTGTTCTCACATCATATGTTGGCATCATAATTAAGTTGCTTTTGGGTTGAAAGATAGCTAGCACTCAATAAGTTGACTTGAAACAAGTGCCCCCCACGAGGATAAGTGGTTGCTTGTTAATGGGGTCCTTTGCACCTTCCAACGTAACCTAGAAATAGTGACATTTTTTCATATTGCAGCATTAGGGTTTGTTCATAAAAAGGGAAACATCTTCCTCTCTTTTTCCCAGAAGTCATAAACAACGCAGGTATGTTGTTTGGTAACATATATAGAGACATACAGTGACTTGGTTTTATTACAGCAAAAGATGATTTAACAGTGGAAACTTAATGCACTCCCATATTCCACTTATTAACACTTGCTAGATGGATAGTTCATAGTTATTAGGAATTAGTTATGAGTTTGTCTTTGTTCTCAACTCAAGAAGATCGGAATGGTATTTGGAGATCCATCTTTTAATTGTCTCAATCTCTCTTTGCCTTTGGATGACCAGCCAATCTGGATCACCGGGCTTCTCTGGATGGATATCCAAGCAATGGGATCCTGCAATTAAGTTTATAAGCTGAAAAGTCTTCCGTCTCGTTACTTTTACCAAATAATGATTAATGAAGGCAGTCCTACTTGATTCGTTATCGCACACAATGGATATTTATAATATGTGGAAAATATTACCATTCACTGTGAAAATTGCAACTACGTTGTCAGATATGTTCCTCAACACCCTGCAACCCAAGTACACATTATATATATTTTTTAAAGGAGTAACAATGCATAATGGAATGGTTAAGAATAATCAAGAGTAGTACCCTCCACTACTATAAGGATCTCTTAACCCGTTTGAGAAGATGATGTTGCTGGCAAATCTACGTAGAGTCAAATCCAAATCCTGGCAGATAAGAATGGAAATTACGTTCTGAGCATTAACTGAGATCAAATGGGAGTTAAAAAGTTTTGGCATACATGGCCTCCATAATAAGATGTGATCCAATGTGGTTTAGGCTGGACGCCGTACAAGCTCTTGCAGTCGACGATAAATTTCTTAAGATCGAAAGGTGCTGATGGGAACATTGTGTTGCTATCGTGGCCTATTGGCATCACTATCTCACTACATGTCTGTATATGCAATAGCGTTATTTATTCTGGGGTCAGTCTCTCTCAGTGGAATAACTGTACAAGGTTCACTGTTTTTTTTTTTTCAAAGATATACCTGCCATCTCCACCCAAGAGAAGTTTCAGTTGGATAATTGTATTCATTCATGTCATAGCATGATCTGTTTCCCATGTAAGAAACAACACCTTGAAATATTCGGCCAAGAATATCAGTTCCCTGTGGCGCTCCGTCGATGCCACCGCACACGATGTTAACTGGATATGCAGGAGGATGATTGTACTGTGCTGCATCAGTATAAATCGAATCCAAATAGTCCTCTAGCTCAAAACTTCTGTTCAATGGGCTGTAAGTTGAATGAAATTAAGAAAGTTTTCACATCATCAATCAACTTATTTCGCATTGATGTGTGGAGACGTTTTTGTTACTTACTGGCAAGTTCTGAATTTTTTGCTCAGGGATAAGAGTCCTTTTGGCTGGGAAGCTGTCCTCTTAATTTCAGCCCATGACTTGCGTATTGTTTCATAGCAACTTACGCTAGCTTCCTACACCAAACTTTCTTAATTATGCTAACTAGGAGAATAGGTTAGATTATATTAGGTCCATTAATTACCTTAAAATCTTTGGTGACGATCGAATAGTATCCAACTTTTGGTGCAGTACCATCAAAGTAAAGGATTGGCGTTGATGAAGCTAGGGCACCAAGGGCTACATGGGGATACTTGAGCCGAAACCATGCAGCTAGCACTGCAATTACTAGTGTTAGAAATTCCAACACCAGTACATTAAAAAGACATTAATTAGTTACTACTTACTTCCACCATAGGATCCACCGACCACAATCACCGGAGAAGTCTCTGCAGAATACTGTTTCTTGACATGCGTGATGATAGCAGCATAATCTGCTAGAGCTTGAGCTGAGTTGAAGTACCCTAGAGACCCTGCATTTTTGAATGCTTCCTTTCTTGATCCAAACGGTATTGACTTCCCATAGTACCGATGCTGTCAAGATGATCATATATCACATATAACGATACAATTCATGTTTTCTTTTACAACAGATTGTTTTTGTTTCTATGTTACCTCTATATATAGCAGGAGAGCCTTGAAATGAGAAGCTTTATCGGTGAGGAACCCATTGGTGATGAAATCGTCTTCTATATTCTCCTCCGCACCAAAGTAAACAAGTATTGGTGCACTAGTATTGGCACCGCCCCAATGCTTCAAATTCAGTACATATCTTTGCTGGAAAGTGATGTAACTCTCAGGCTTATAGTTGAAGTGATCAAGTATTTGGGTATAATAAAATGTAACGAAGTCTTTGGAAACAGGCGAAGAAGTTTGGACTAAGTGTAAACTCTTTCGAAGAGCTCCAAGCGGAGGGATCTTAATAAATTGTGAAGTAGAGGCACGGAAAGGGATAATTAGGAAGAATATGAACGTGGAGAGCAATTGAATTGGCAAACTATCCATCGCCTTCAACTTTGTAGTTATAAGCTTCAACTCTATAACCTATTTATAGCCCATAAACTTTGCATGTCGTTCCATAGAGGGGTAAGGGCAGAGAAGGGACTTAATATCTCTTCATATTTCAAGCCAATTTTGCCTTGAAATTACTTATGGAGAAAATTTGACATGTTTAACATTTTTTTAATTACAAAAGTTAGTATCTTTAAATTAACTGAAATCTCCATATACTATAAGAAATTTGGTTTTGGGCACAGATAGAAACCCTATACTCTCTCTAACCCAAATTCTATGATTGATGATGCTTTAGGCTTTTCAATGTTTAACTCTTTAGATTTTGAGTCTATTTTCTTACTTTGAAGATGATGAATTTCTAAATATTTAATTTCAGTTAATGTTACAACTTTGTTATGTTGGAACTGCAATATACAACACGTCTTTTGACATTGTTATAGCTCTAATCTAAACAATTTTTCATAGCTATAATCGCACTTATCTCCGAGTTCTTGTTAGAAACAGCGTACGTGACTTTGGGATCCTAACTTGAACGTTTTTTCTAGTGGCCCTAATCTTCTCATCCAATTTTCTTTTGATAAACTTCTCATCCTTTAAATCATGTGGCCTTGGTCAGAATAATACAGCCAACTATTATCATACTAGACGAGAATGACTTGTCTCTAGAAGTAATGGAGGGCGGAAAGCAAACAAACATGCAATCGATGTAACCATGGCTTCGATTGTTTTTTCTTTGCTGCTTGTGCAACTTTTTGATGACGAGCTACAACTGACATAAGCCCGTGACGCCTAATTTATAGTATATAATCAATATAGTATAGTTTAAGAAAGCAAAGGAAAAAAAAAAAACTCTAAAGAGAAACCAATCCTATAATTAAAAGTAACTCGAATGTAACAGAAACAAAAAGAAAAGCTCATGATACTTATGCAGTGGTTCTTTCAGCACCATAATTTGGCTTTATTTTTCTGATCTTTCAATAAAATTTTCCCACCAGAATTTAATATAGTTTTTGTTTTTTTTAAAATTTCCATACATGCACACACATATATATACATATATATATATATATATAAAGGTGTATGTAATCACTACGTTTATTAGTTAATAGCTGTACATACATAAATATATTACATGCTTTAGTGCCCTTAAAAATATACACTAAATTTGGTGAGTGCTGATATCACTTTAATCATCACTGCGTGACTCACAATATGAATAATCTCGTGTTCCTCGATACCACGTGGAAGCATTGTGGCTTAACAGTAGATGGAACTCTGACAAAAAAGGTCGTTTACTTGTCAAATACACTCAGTAGACTTAGTATTGACTACTGCTGTTAACTTTTGACCAAGTGATAAAGCTGTATTCAAGAAGTTCTGTTAACTTTTGACCAAGTGATAAAGCTGTCTTCGAAAAGCCCTATTTATCAAAGTTATCTGAAATTTTTTATATAGACGTAGTGCTTACAATATAATTATTTAAAAATATTTTTATCTTATACATATTTATATGAATATAATAAAGCTTATATGGTAAATATACGAAGTTATAATAAGATCAAAATTATGAGATTTATATTATATTTAAGTATTATCTCTAAAATGTTCTTAGTTATTGAAATATTAAAACTATATATTAATATAATATAATTTAAAGAAAGTGATCGATTATATAGATTAAAATATGAAGATATTTAAATAAACCTATGAGCACTTGTTATAAAATAAGTTTACTAAACTAATCTCAAATGAGAATTTCTTTTGGAACATATTGCTTATAAATCTATTAAAATTCTCATGCGTGATGATTGTATAAATGATCATGTTATTTGAGGTCACTAATATATATCTTATAAGGATTAATATAGTTTGATAGTACTTATGACCTATTCCAATAAAAGGTAGCTTAGTCGGTAATCATTGACTATAATATGAACAATATGAAGGTAGTTAAATGATCGATATATAATTCATCATCTTAAAGTGATTAGGAAGAATGTTTTATTGTTTTCAATTTGTATTGATTCAAAAAATCCTAACCAAGGTGAAATAACACTTTGAATAATAATTTACAAATGTCATTAACAAAATTAATTACTAATAGTGGTGAAATAATATAATTGAAAAAATATAGTACAAATTAATTACATACTTTATGTCTAATCAGAACAATGTATGATGAAATAATTAAATTATATAAAAAATTATACACAAAAAAATTAGTTAAAACTACTTTGATATTCCTAAGTATTTGAGTGTTTATGATGTGTTGTTAGACATTAATCTTAATCTATGAATATAAATTATTTAATTAGAGAAATAATGACAGATTAAAGGATTTTAATTTATTTAATTCTAAATATAATTTAAAGTTACAATTTATCTACATTGTCAACATATTTAGAAATTTAATGGTTCTCACACACCTTCTCTACAATAGTTATAGAATTCTCTTAATATGTTCTATGGATACTATTAGAGGTCAGATATCACTCACGATAGTTGAGATGAGTTAATTTTAAAAACAATTCGAAGGGAAAACAAAAAAGGATCTAGTTTCAAAATAATGTATGAATTATGATTCGTGTTTTTAAATAGTTTATATGTTAATATTCTTGTAGAATTGAAATGATCTTGACTTTCGGAAAATTAATCAAAATTTTTTTAATATTATTCCATTAAGCACGATCCTGTCCCAACTTTTTAACTATAACAACAGAATCTCCATATACATTATTGATAAAAACTACAATATTTATTAAATTTAAGGTTAGTTCTTCTTGTATATATGTGTTATGTGAAAAATGATTAACTTTGAGAAAAAGTGCACGGTAGTGTAAACTTAGTTTGAAGAATTTATTCACAAATTAAGATTATATTTCATAAATTCTAGGTTTAATAAAGTTATCTAACGTAGTTCGCCAATTGTACTAAAAAATTTGATTAATTGAAGATGAATAAAATAAAATGACCTATTCGTTTTATGGTAATTTAAATCTATATAGTTCCTTCAAACTTTCCGACTTGTTAATATTTAACTTAAAAATTGAAGCTCGTGATTAACATTCAACATGGATATTATTACATTGATGTAGGGTAACGGGAGTATGTTCGCAAGTCTACTATATTTCTTGAATCCGACCAACACATTAATTGTTTGCCACCAAGTATTTTGTTATATTATTTTTGTTGCTTTATGGATTTAGAGGTGGAAGCAACTACGGACTAGAAATTGCCGGAGGCACTAAGAGTTTCTTTTTCATATTTAAGGGTCAAGGTCGGACTTGCGTTCATCTTTTAGTATTCTGGGTTATGCCCTACATTTTAATTTATTTTTATAAAAAAGATATCTTTATATCAATTAGCGTCTCTATTTCTATCTTCTAATCATGTTAATTTATAGACTACTTACCTTCAATACCATTCTATTTCGCCCATTCTCAGTTACTTTCCAAGAAAGAATAATGGAGTTCGTGTGTTCTGCAGCCCAACTGTTGGCTTGATTCATATGCATCAGTAAGCCTAAATAAAAGGAACAAGATTCCACAACGTCTTGGACCCGTCACTTTATCCCTTTAAAAACGTACAGTAACATCATTATGAATTGAGTGACCATGTTAAAAATTTAAAATAGAATCCTTTGATTAAAAAAGGAAAATTTATATTGTATAAGCCTGCAGTCTCCTTATAATATAGATTTAAGATCATAGTTTATATAAAATCTATAATTGGTAAAGATAACGATATTTCCTCTTTGTTAATCGAATTATAAGCAACTTTTTTAAAAATTGGAATAAAAATTAAATAAGTAAAATAAGATGTTTAACTTTAAAGTTTAAAAGATGATTATAAAATTTCAAAAAAAGATTATTATAAAATTAATATTTAGTAAAATTAAAAAATTTAATATAAGAATAAATAAGGAGAATATTATTGTCTAGGAAAATCAATTACAGAAAGAAACTCTTAAATGAAAACTAATTAAGTTATTGTAGTTAAAATTTTTTGTTAATTTACAAAAATTAACTAATTAATTAATTATTTTTATTTAATTAATAAAATAGTTACTTTTTGTATAAAATTTAATAGTTCAAAACAAATATTTGAGTTGTATAATAATAAAATTATTTATGGACTATCCTGTCTTATACTAGAAGAAGAGTCCAATTCTAACTTGTTTAGATCTCCGATGCAAATACGATGTGCACCGTCTAATTAATGGTGTAATAATAATAAAATCATGACAAAAAATTACGAAGGTAAGCATGGGACCCAATCCCACAATGTTTGGGAACAGTTGTGAGCGAGAGGATTAGGATGAAATGGAGTCTGTATCTCATCGCATCACTGAAGTCCTTAAAAAGCACACGATTAGTCCAATTGGCACTCAATTGCACATATCCACTAGTCAAAAAGAGTATTCCTACAGTCTTCTAAATGTCCCGCCCCCTCCTTTTTTTTTTTTTTTTTTTCTCCTGTTCATCTTAATGTCTGAAAGATGTACTCGATTTGCACTCTCTTTTTTTATTACATTAGGTATTTCGACTTAGTCGGACTAATCCTAAGTCCCTACGATCCCACCCCAAGAGTTTAGAGGATGTAAATTTGGAACCCCAAGATCTCTTAGATTCCTACGTAGCCTGTACATTTCTGCGCACAAGGAGTCTTCACATACTTGATTGTTCAGCTGATGATTGATCACTGGCTCCCCCCTGCTCAGCATCAGGTTCCCATCAGCCCCCAGGTTCCCTAGTAGCTCCAACTCCCACACTGCCGCTGAAAACGAAGAGTCCGTAATTGATCCGATCAAGGAGCTTTGCTCAGGGGACTAGAGGATCATCAATAGGAACATGCCTATTTCCCCTCCTTTGGCGTGACTCGAACTCAAGATTTCCTTGTTAGGAGAGAGTCTTAAGTGAGAAATCTGGACCAATTGGTCCACCCCTCGTTGTCCCGATTTGCACTCTTGAGTATACTGATAGTTGCATCTTGACCAATACATCATCAAAGGATCGTTAATTCAATTGCATATGTCGAAGTATTTGGCTCTTTTTCATTGACTTATTAATTAGGATTCCTTCCTTTCATCAATCAAGCATTAATAATCTAATGGTCTTTTATTCTTTAGTGAGACTACAATATCAATCTAGCCTTCCCATAATTTAAAATATCTGCCTAAAGTCCAAGACTATTGCTTTCAAATTTGTCCTCTTGCCTGTTTCAATATGCTTTATTTATGTAGAATAATACTAGGCAATCCAAGCGTCAATGATCTTGACCTCAATCTTCCTTTAAGTGATCAACCATTCTGGATCAGTTTTGTCTGCTGAAAGTATGCCTAAGCAATGAGAACCTGCAATGATTTATAAGTAACAACATCAACCTTTTTGATTTCCTAATATCTGTAATGCTCAAAAATAGGACAATCCAGAAATATTTGTTGATAGAAGAGACAAATTCTTGGAGAAGAAGAAAACTACCAAACTTCCGATCCAATCCCTATTACAATATTCAACTATATATTTAGTAAGTAATATAAGGCTCTAGCAATCAGTTGGCGATATGTGTCCTGGTGCTCTTCCTCAATGGTTCCTTACTCTTAGCAACCGAAACAAGGCTTGGGCCCATGACAAGTCCCCCACCATTAAAAGCCTTGTCCACGAGGCTTAATTTGTTCTTGGCTGATGTGGAAGCTCCAGAAACCTTTATCCCACTATGCTCACGTAAGTGTTGTTGCACCAGATCCTTACCCAACTCCACTTTACTTTGAAAACCAATCTCAGTTAAACTAGTGGAAGTCGGTGTGTTGTCCAAAGTCAAAGGAATAGGCGCAGAGAAATCCCTAGCCACGCCGCCCCTACAAGACTCCAACAGATTTGGGTTCACCAACTCCTCACCGTCAATATCTAATGCCTGGGAATCCTCCACTGCCTCGGACATCTCTTCAACGATGTCTTCAGGTGTGTCAACAAACAACGAAGGAGGCAAAGCTTGAGAGACGTAGTCGCCTTGACACAACTTCAGTTGCGATACATGAAAAGTAGGGTGGATTTTTGCAGTAGCCGGAAGCAAAAGATGATAAGCAACCCGACCCACTCGATCTACTACTGGAAAAGGGCCAAAATATCGCATATTTAACTTTTGGTGTTGGCGTAGCTTTACAGAATGTTGTCGATAAGGCTGCAATTTAACCCATATTAAGTCTCCCAAGCGAAATTCACGGTCAGTTCTTCCCTTATCTGCCTGATTTTTCATCCTGTTCTGTGCACGAACTAAGTTTGATTTTAATTGTTGCAATAACAGGTCACGTTCAAGTAATAATGCACGGACATCCGATGGATCACTGCTGTTAGGGACGTATCGGCACAGTGTGGGAGGATCCCTACCATAGACAAGCTTAAACGGAGTGAATCCAATGCTGGGATGCCATGACGTGTTGTACCAATACTCCGCCCAAGGTAGCAGTCTCACCCAATTTTTTGAGTATCTGACACAAAACAACGTAGGTACATCTCCACACATTTATTAACTGCCTCTGTTTGCCCATCCGACTACGGGTGATAAGCAGTAGACATGGCCAACGTAGACCCCTGCAACTTAAAAAGTTGACGTTAAAAGTTGCTAGTAAATACCTTATCCCTGTCCGTCACCATAGACTTAGGCAGTCCATGTAGTTTAATGATATTGTCTGTGAAATATTTGGCTACTGTTGAGCTTGAAAAATCTGCCTTGAGAGCTCCAAAGTGAGCATACTTTGAGAGTCTATCAACGACCACAATAATAACCGTATAACCATTGGATTTGGGCAGGTCAGTGATGAAGTCCATGGAAATGTCCTCCCAAATTTGCTGCGGAATGGGCAGCGGCTGTAACAACCCAATAGCTGGAGTGGTAGCCATTTTGGCGCGTTGACATGTATGACATTCCGCAATAAAGCGCCAAACGTTCGAACGCAAAGAAGGCCAATAAAATTGAGCAGTAATGCGAGCTATGGTCCGCTTCACCCCAGCATGACCTCCCAACGGTGAGCAATGAAACTCGTGTAGCACTTGTCAATGGAATCTCCTTTTGGGACCACAATACGATCTTTATAGAATAACAAATTGTCTCTGATCTTGTAAAATGGTGTGTGTTTTACAGCTAATGAAGAATTCTGCAATATAGACGAGATCTCCTTATCTGCCCGTTGAGCCTCCCTTAACTCTACTCAAAAGGATGGTTGCGGTTCCGATACAGCCAAGAAGAAAGAACGTGATAACCCATCAGAGGCGAGGTTGTTCTTACCGGGTTTATACTCGATGGTAAAATCATACCCCAATAACTTAGGTAATCATCTCTGCTGTTCGGGCGTTTGAATGGTTTGTTGAGTTAATTCCTTCAAGCTTCGCTGATCCATTTTTATTACAAACTTGTGTCCCAACAAATAGTGGCGAAACTTGGACACTGCCTCTGTAATGGCATATAGCTCACGGACATATGTTGACTGAGATTGCATCCGTGGACATAACTTTTTGGAGAAAAAAGTGATGGGATGCTTTCGTTGGCTTAGGACAACACCAATTCCCACATTCGACGCATCGGTTTCCAATGTAAAAGGCTCCGAAAAGTTAGGTAAGGTCAATACCGAAGCATTGATAATGGTGGTTTTAATTTGCTGAAAAACGGAGGTTTCCTCCTCACCCCACTTAAATGCATCTTTTTGCAGTAAAACCGAAAGTGGAATTGTCAGCGATGCAAAACCTTTGATAAATCTGCGATAATAGCCTGCGAAACCCCAAAATGCCTGTAATTGGCGCACAGATGTGGGCGGAGGCCATGTTATAACAGCTTGCACTTTTTCCAGGTTCATGGAAACACCATCACAGGAAACCACGTGACCCAGGTAATCTACTTTCTGTGTTGCAAAGATACATTTCTCACGTTTAGCATATAATTGATTGTCAGTCAAAATCTGTAGCACGAAATGTAAATGTGTAAGATGATCTTGCCATGTTTTACTGTAGATCAGTATGTCGTAAAAAAAAATCAGTATAAACCGTCGTAAATATGGTTGGAATATCTCATTCATAAGAGCTTGAAACGTGGCTGGAGCATTAGAGAGCCCAAATGGCATGACGAGCCATTCATAATGACCTTGATGAGTCCGAAAAGCAGTTTTGTAAATATCCTCCTCTTTAATTCTGATTTGGTGATATCCCGAACGAAGATCCAACTTAGAAAAATAAGATGCACCCCACAATTCATCGAGTAATTCATCCACCGTCGGAATAGGAAAAGAGTCCTTGACAGTAACTGCATTTAAGGCTCGATAATCATTACAGAAATGTCATGAGCCATCCGTCTTTTTCACCAGAAGTATAGGAGCAGAGAAAGGACTAGTGCTAGGGTGAATAAGGCCTTCTTTCAGCATTTTTGAAACAATTTGTTCAATAACAACTTTATGTAGACAAGGATAACGGTAGGGTCGGACCTTAACTAGACTAGTGTGTGGTTGCAGGTCAATGGCATGGGCATGACGACGAAGTGGGGGTAACCCAGAAGGCTCCTTGAAGACGCCTGCATAACGGCACAAAAGCTGGTGAACCTCTTTAAGGAAAACAGAATCAGCCGCGTCTGCACGGACATTCTTCCCGGAATGATCGACATAATGCAAGGTATATAACTCTGTTAAGAAACCAGTATGCGCACATTTTAACAACTGATTAAATTCTATAGGTTCCATCATCGTATTTTGAATTTCTTTTAATGTAACCAATTCATTATTATGGTAAATTCGAAGTGTAGAGGTGCTATAATATGCCATGTGAGGACCCAGAGTCGCCAGCCACGAAGCACTCAACACAATATCAACTGCACAAACCGGCAATAAAAACACATCCAGGTGAATTAAATGTCCATCAATCACTATGGGCAATTTCTCCACTCTTCCTTCTGCATGAATAAAGGAACCATCTCCCAATCCCACTTTGAATTGAGGTGACGGTATAACAGGTAATTTCAAAAATTTTGCAAGCTTAGGTTGTATGAAGTTATCCGAACTACCCCCATCCAAAAATACTTGGACCGCAACACCCTGAACTGAAGCTTTGAATCTGATTGTGCAGGGACCATTACAGCCTTGAATCGCTTGGAAAGAAAGGTGTAATTCATGCTGACCAACCCTACTCAAATCCGATTCCAACTCCGGTGTCGCAAACTCGTCAATGTCATCACCCAGCAAAAGGAAAACATGCTTATTGGGGCACTTATGAGTGGGAGTGAACTTCTCATCGCAGGTATATCACAAACCCTTAGCTCGTTTTAGTTCTTGTTCTGCAGGAGATAGTCTGCGTATATATGGTGGTTTAGGTTGTAAGTTTGAATGCATGGTTGGTTTGATTTGTGGTGTAGGAAGTAGAGGTGGTAATTGAGGTTTGGAAATAGTTGGAGGATTAGGTAGTGCAATTTTGAAGGAGTTAGTTATGGGAGGGACAGATCGGCCCTTACTCACGGTAGACTTGCCATACTTTTCTTCGTAGAGTTTAGCCAGAGCAACCGTCTTAGAAATAGACAGAGGATTTTGAGCAATGACCTCCCGGCGAATATCTTTTATCAAACCGCTCACAAAGCAGTCCAAAAGGGCGTCGAAGGAGACCCCATCCACACAGTTAGCAAGAGCTGTAAATTGCATATAATAATTGGCAACTGACCCAATCTGTTGTAATTTAAACAAGGTAGCCCTAGAACACTCAAACTGAGATGGGCCAAATTCTATTTCCAAAGCTTGCATGAATTGTCTCCATGACATGATTTGATTGTTCTTTTTCAGCATTTGGAACCAAGGGATTACATCACCCTCCATATGTACTAAAGCTATCAACAAACGAGTATCATTGACCACATTGCAATACTCAAAAAATTGCTCAGAACACCCAATGCAGCGGATCCGAACCATTAAATCGAGAGAAATCCAGCTTGATGTTACGAACTTAGAAAGAGCCCGGTTGATGAAACAAACCACTCGACGAAGAGGATGGGTCTGGAACAACAACAACAGCAGTTATCGGAGTCGAACGAGTAGCATGGGACAACTCCTGGATTGCTGACATTACTGCACCCAATCCGCTCTCCACCTTTGATTCGAGAGTCTCAAATCGGTGTGATAAAGTATTTTGCCCCCCTTTAATTACTGCCATTCTAGTATCATCTTGTAAAGATTTGGATGCAAAAGCTTCTTGTAATGTTTTAATTTCGTTAGATAACTCACGAAATCGAGTACCCTCAACCATAAGAACACTCCAAAGCACCCACGAACAACACAAAATAATGGGAAGGAGATCAAAAATGAAAGCACCAGTGTAATGCTAAAAAATAGGACAATCCAGAAATATTTGTCTATAGAAGAGACAAATCCTCAGAGAAGAAGAAAACTACCAAACTTCCGATCCAATCCCCATTACAATATTCAGCTATATATTTAGTAAGTAATATAAGGCTCCAGCAATCGGTTGGCGACATGTGTCCTGATGCTCTTCCTCAATGGTTCCTTACTCTAAGCATCCGAAACAAGGCTTGGGCCCATGACAATATCTCTTTGTTTGCCATTAAACTCATTTGATAATCAAGTTTTCCACTTAAATATATTAAGGAACTATTTAAAGACAATAAGATTTTTAGGTACCATATTACTTTGAATAAAAACTATGTAAGATTCATGGAAGTCTATAAATTTGATCGTAAACAGGAAATTAGAAAGGGGTTGAGGTCAAACCATTGGTTGTATAAACTGCAACAATAGAGTTTGATATGTCTTCAGAACCTTGGAGTTGGACATGCATTTGATGTTCTTTGGAACTTAATGTTTGAATAAGGGGGAGTATTTGTCATATGAATTATGAATTTGATACTTATATGTCCAATTATGTTATTTAGGGAAGTTTTGTATTTGTGACAAACAATATAAAAAAGGGGAAGGGGGAGGGAATTGTTAAGATATATGTTATATATCTAAATTAATTAGTTTTGATGTTATTTATTAATTGTAGTATGATTTAAAAAGATGTGGAAGAATCCTATACAAAATGGAAGTCTACTCTCTTACAAACTTGTGGTATATCACGTTGATGTTTAAGATGTATATTGCTGGATTTTTGGGATATAAGATAAAGGTAATTTGTCTTGCGTTTTTATGAATTGTGTGGATAAAAGATAAGGACTTTATGTGCATCCATCGTGGGTGTCTTGGAATTAAAGTTGAATTCTATCACTTGGTGGTGTGTGTGGCAATCGAAGAGGTGTGGGTGTGTGTCACAGAAGTGTGGTGTGTGCGGCAACTAGGTGAAGTGCGTGTGTGAGATTGACTTGAAGAGAGTTAGTTGTTTAATCACACAGTGAGTGTGTTTTGTACATGGGTTTATGAAGATTTCAAAGTAACGTGATAGGTTGGGTGATTGAAGCCATGGTAAAGCAGCTAAGGTAAAGTGCGTTGGGTATTCCCATGTTGAAGTTGACTTGTGAATTATGGTGTAGGCGTTGGTTAGCACATTTTGATGTCGTAGGCCTTATTCCTATTTGAGTGAATTTTAATGAACCGTGCTGTGGGTGTAAGTTTATGACATAGCGAATATCATCTTCGGTGAAGTGGATAGTGGCAATTGATTGAAGAAACGCTGTGACTTGTTTTTCTGTGATGAAAGAGTGAGTTATGGTAAAGAGTTTCAGCTGGGTTATTTCGAGAAGACTAATACTATAGGGAAGTCTTTATTTTATCTCAAGTATATTGTTATTCAATACTTAGTTGATTAAATATTTAAATTATTTTTATTTAATTGTTGTTTGAGTGAAAGTAATTAGAAAAAATCCTCTGACGAGGTTAACACGAATCGATCGTGTTATTGGGTGTGAAATTCTTTCATGGGAAGTGAGGTTGAGAGATAGTGTCAAGTGTTGGGTGATGTTGGCTTAGTAAAGCCTTAGGTAAATCTATTGTGCTTCAATGAAAGTATTAAGCTGGGTAAGGGCTCCGCAGATGTAAGCAAAGTGTGCCGAACTACACTATCAAATTTTTGGTGTTTTTATTATTTCGGTTTTGCTTGTTTTTATTTTGTTGGTGTTAAAGAAGTTTGTGGAAAGTTTGCGTAACAATTAACACTTTTGATTTTTCAATTGGTATCAGAACAAGGTCACCGATTCAGAACTTGGTAGTAAGTTGGTGCAGATCCTAGTTTCGCAAACATGGCCATAAGAGAAGGAGCATAGATTATCTAGCCACTGCTGTTGGACAGATCTAACTATCCTGTATGGAAATCACGGATGAAAGTCTTCATTCAAGCTCAAGGCACGAAAGCTTAGCATTCGGTAATACATGAGTAGATGCATCTAATAATCATTGATGGTAAAGAAGAGCCAATTCAAAAAGATCCATCTGAATGGACAGAGCTGAAGAAGAAAGTTCACTTGGAAATTCACAAGAAATGCATGCGATATTCAGTGCTGTTGATGAGGGACGCTTCTCAATCATATCAGCATGTGAATCGGCTAAAGAAGTGTGGGATGCTTTGCAAACTATTAATGAAGGATCAAAATCTGTGATAGCGTCGAAACTATAGATGCTAGCTGTGCGGTTTGAAGAGGTGAAGATGGATGATAATGAGATTATTGGGAACTTTCGTGAAAGATTGCACGATATAGCGAATCGGACACATCAACTCGGGAAGAAATATTCCAATCTAAAACTAGTTAAGAAGATGTTGAGATCATTACCTCTAAGATTTATTCCAAAAATTGCACCAATCAAGGATGCTGATGACATCAATGACTTGTCGTTGGAGAAAGTAATTAGAATTCTCAACCTGGAAAAGGTATTAATGATATAGATGATGAATCCGACGAGAATGAGGATATGGAGCTATTAACACGAGAGTTCAGTAAGTGGCTAAAGAGAATGAAAAAAGATAGACCCGACTTTAGACAATATAGTGGAAGTTCATCGAGCAGCAATGTAAAACATTAAGTCAAAATATAAAAGGGTGAAAGGAAGGGAAGGAGAATCCAATGTTATAAATGTCAAGGTGTTAAGTCATCAATTTGCATTTATTTTATACTTAATTATCTTTCATGTGTTGAAATTATTATCCGAAATTAATGGAATTATTTTATAATTGTTTACAGATATTTTCAACACCTTAAAGACCAAATTGAATTGAGAAGATGCAAAAGAATGAAGAAAATCTGAAATCCCAAACTTGACAGCAATTCAGTGACTAAGCGTGGGCACGTCTAAGGATGGAATAAATCTGCAGATCAATTTTCAAGATTCAAATTCCAGATTTTTACAATCTTTAAAGATTATATTGCCATATTTCAAGGGGATTGACCACCTGAAATTGGGGGATATATTATCTGACGAGAATCAAGGAAAGATAGGAGGGAAATCGAAAAAACAAGCATAAAAGGAGGGAGAATTACTGTTCACGCAGACTAGGTTTTAGATAGATTTTTGTTTTTTGCACTTTTTCCCTTCAGTATTTTTGCATTTTCTGCATCTTTTCTTCCATATTTTTATATTCTTCAAGAAAGACCAGGGATGGAGACTTGTTATGATGTTATTTCTTTGATTTCTACTTTCGTTATGAATAGCTAAACTTATTTTCTTAGTTTAGGGGAACCTTGTTATCACCTATTATGTGTGAGATGTCAATAAAGTTTGTTCATTGATGAATATTAAATATTTTCTGCATTACTTTTTCTAATTGATTGATTGATTTCTAGGTGCGCAACTAGGGATTGATTTGTTCAATAGCTAGATTAATGAAATATGATGTTCAGTTTTGTTAATCACAAGTAGCAATTAGGATTACCTTCTTTACTTTAAAGTCGGAAATTCTAAGAAGATATTCATCTTGATTAATTGCATATCGTACATGTATTATCTTGTTCATTGGTTTCTTGCTTCTTAAAGCTATTAATCAATTGAACTTACGATCATAACTAAGTTGTTGTTTAATAAGAATGCTAGGATACATGTTTCAAGTCATTTACACTTAAGAGAAAATATCCCCCAATGAATGTTTATTAATGATTGAAATTTTATATCGAGGATCCATTTTAGCGTGATAATATCGGTGACCCGAAACCAAGGTTTGTCTCTTAAATTTTCAGATCCAATTATTTTTGTTAATTTCTGATTTTTGTTATTTCTAATTTCTTAAATTACGTGAACCAACCACCTTTTCGATACTTTGTTTTAGTTTTAAATACGTTAATCTTTACTGCTAAAAATTTCTCGTGGGAACGATATCCACTTACCATTATTATTACATTAAATTGTATTAACGGAAGTGATTTCTTTTGAATTTTGCTGCAGGCAACAGCAGTACCAAATTTTGGCACCTTTGCCAGGGAATTTCTTGACGGTTTTTTTAGTGATGTTTTGTTTTTGGTTTCATTGCTCTTGGTTACCTTGTCTTTTGTTTGTTTTAGTTTCACAATTTTTTCTAATTTTTCGATCTTTTAGCGGCATGACTCACTATCATCAATATGCTTTTGATTATGATTTTTCATATTATCCTATTATGATAATGAGTTTCCATTTGTTGCGACTTCCAGGTTTGACCATCAAGTGACGGATTTCACACGCTTATCCGCGCAAGTATCGAGGGATGATCAACAAGCTAAGGTATGTGAAGTTTGCTCATTTTTGGATTATTCTTTTTGTCCATGTTCCTTTTTGCAGGATACAAAGTACGAATTCACTTCTCCATCGAGCTACTATGAAGAGCAATCCTACTTCAAGCCTCCACCTCTACCTCCGCCATCGTCACCACAACCTAATGAGATGTCTTTGGAGGAGATCGTAATGAGTTTGGCGATGAGCACTCTTCAATTCCAACGATTTAGACAATCGTATGTGCCTTGACAAAATCAAACTACATCATCAAATTTCCAAGGTAAGACTTCCTTGGAGGATATAATGCAATCTTTGACCATTAACACTTTGATGTTTCAGCGGAATATTGAAGCAAGTATCTGAAATATTGAAAATCAACAAAGGAATATCGAAAATCAAATAAGCCAAATGGCAGCTGTCATAAATCGATTGAAAGTGCAAACTTTTGAAAATTTTGCAGCACAACCAAAGATCAATCCCAAACAAAATGCAAAAGCTATCATATTGCGGAGTGGTAAGGAATTGTAGGAGCCATTTCTGAAAAATTCCAGAAGAGAGGTAGAAGAAGAAATCACACAAAAGACACCTACACAACTAGAAATGACGCAAAACAATCTGTAGAAAATGGTGATTCCGCCCCCTTTTCTAAGTCGATTTTTTAAGGCAAAAAGGAAGAGCAAGCAGAGTTAGAAGAGGAATATATTATAGTTCGAGAAAAGATGGAGGATGTGCAACCTCCTAAGGTAAGTGATGCAGTTCATGTTATCGCTAACCGAATTTCGTTTCATTTTTCTAGTTGTTTACAGGTACAAGAAGAAGAAAAGTCGCTAATCACATATGAGTTCAGGAGTTGTGGGTAAGTGAGCTGAAGACCAAAGGTGACAAGCAGGATGTTGAGTCTCCACAACCATTGGTATTACTTTTACAAAGACCATCCTGGTGTGAGAAGGGCGATGCCCGCAAAGACGAGTGGACATTAGAGCATGATGGTGAAGCGATGAAGTTCCACTCATCAAAAGTCATGGAGCATCGTGCTGATAAAGAGCCTACTTCGAGGGAAAGTGCTCCAGATTCCTCACGGAGTTTAAGCATACTTCCTATTGGACTCAAGCATCTATTCGATAATGGATGATGTACATATGCCAAGAGTCAATCTTATGACCTTTGATAGGCGCTTAATGAGAGGCACCCCATTCTTATCCATTCTTTTATGTTTTTTTAGCAATTTTCTTTTATTTTCATTTTTAGGCTTCATTCAGTTCAGTTAGGAATTTAAATTCACATTTTTATTTCTGTCATTTTAATTTTCATATTTTCTTTTTAAAAATTACAAAAATGAAAATTAAAAAAATGAAAAAAATTTTATTCACACCGCCCCTTGATTTCCCCCTCTCTTTTTCCCCTTTCTGTTTTCATAAACTTTCTCCTAAGTGTTTCAATTTTACTTACCGTACATCATCAGTCATCTTAGACTTTCACCACCACTAACTCATGTCACTCCTAGCTTTCCTTGCCCACTCACCCATCAACCCTCACTTCTGATTTTGGTGTTTGCGTTATTGTCTTCTTCTTTTGCAGGTTGTCTTCCACGAAATTAGCACAATGCCTAGGAAGAAAAGTGAATCTCGTAGGCTTGCCACGCCCATACATTTTACCACTGTGTTTCTCCACCACAATCACCTTCACACACCACCGAACCACCTTCTGCCACAGCCCCAGCCCCAGCCCCAGCCCCAGCCCCCGCGCCAACTCTTATTTCTTCACCACATCCGTCAACACCTTGATTTCGACACTTCCATAATAGAAAAGCTTTCTTTAACTTTTTCCTTTATTTTTATACTTCTTTAACATTGAGGAAAATGTTGGTCTAGGTGTGGGGGAAAGAATTGGAATTTCAATGTGTGAATATTTTCAATTTTTGTATGATTTTTAATGAATTTTGCTTGCGGTTATGCATGTTAAGTCATAAAGCTTTGTCATATTAGTTTGGATGAGATTGAGTATATGCATGAAATTAAATTAGGCTAAGTGAGTTTTGAGGTGAATCATGTTGATTGATTGCAATAACTGATCTTATAGACTTAGTCAAAATTTTGACATTTGAGTGATGAGGTAAATTGTGGAATTAAGGTGAATTCTTAAATTAAATCTGTGAGCGAAGTTTGAGCCTAAATGACATCACTTTTATGTCATGCTATTTCTTTGAATTGTGTGATGCTCCTTTATTCATGTTCCCTTCAGAACTTGCATGGAATTGGTTTGAATTTGTTTGATCATATGGGATATAGAAATGATTAAGGCATTCCTTGTTTTTACACTCTTAGCTTAAAATTGACCCACCTATTTATTTTCTCTTTGCAAACATTTTTGATCCTTTATCCTTATTTTTCAATCACTCACCTTATTTTAAAACCCAAAAATCCCATTAGCCTTTCCCCATTACAAGTTGAATTAAGCATTGAGTAATTTGAGACTTTTGTTCTATATTGTATTCTGAGATATTTTATAGGTACTTCTACTCATGTGTTTGTTATTTTCTCTTGTTTTATTGTTTTCCCTTGCTCTTAGCATTATTTAGAAAAAGAAAAGAAAAGAAAAAAGAAAAGAAAAGGGAAAAAGGAAAATAAAAATCAGAAAAATCAGAAAAAGAAAAAAGAAGAAAAAAGGAAGAATAAAGTATAGTGGTACTAGTTAGTAATGAGTAGTTGTAGTCCTTTTTATTCATGTTTATCTCATAATTTTAATTTGCATGTCCCTTTTACTTGATGCTTTGTGAATACTTGTGATTAACCCTTTGCCACTTTACCTTACCTATGAACCTAGCCCCATTACAATCCTGAATAAATTCCTTATGATCTATTAGTTCATGTGATTTGAATGAATGATAACTGGTAAAATTGTAAGCCTATAGTAGTGCAACATATTAGAGTGAGATTTGAGAGAAACACTTTGTCCTCAATCACTTGAGTGTAAGAGCGAAATCCGTGAGAAGAATTCATTTTGATTTCATACTTGCTTTTGAACAAAGAAGTCATATTTTGACTTCATTTATTTGCATTGGTGAAAATCGATTGTGATATGTGTTGCAAATTAAGTTTTATTGGCCCAAGTTAATGTATTGTGTGCACTAGATCTTATGAAGGATGAATTGACTGAGTGTAGTGGTTTGACATGTTTGCTCGAGGGCGAGTAAAGATTCGGTGTGGGGAAATATGTTAGGTCATCAATTTGCACTTATTTTATACTTAATTATCTTTAATGTGTTGAAATTATTATCCGAAATTAATGGAATTATCTTATAATTATTTACAGATGATTTTCAACACCTTAAAGACGAAATTGAATTAAGAAGATGCAAAAGAATGAAGAAAATCTGAAATTCCAAGCTTGACAGCAATTCAGTGACTAAGCGTGGGCACGTCTAAGGATGGAATTAAATCTGCAGATCAATTTTCAAGATTGAAATTCGAGATTTTCACAATCTTTAAAGATTATATTGCCATCTTTCAAGGGGATTGACCACCTGAAATTGGGGGATACATTATCTGACGAGAATCAAGGAAAGATAGGAGGGAAATCGAAAAAATAAGCATAAAAGGAGGGAGAATTACTGTTCACACAGACCAGGTTTTAGATAGATTTTCGTTTTCTGCACTTTTTCCCTTCAGTCTTTTTGCATTTTCTGCATCTTTTCTTCCATATTTTCGTATTCTTCAAGAAAGACCAGGGATGGAGACTTGTTATGATGTTATTTCTTTGATTTCTACTTTCGTTTTGAATAGCTAAACTTATTTTCTTGGTTTAGGGGAACCTTGTTATCACCTATTATGTGTGAGATGTCAATAAAGTTTGTTCATTGATGAATATTGAATATTTTCTGCATTACTTTTTCTAATTGATCGATTGATTTCTAGGTGCACAACTAGGGATTGACTTGTTCAATAGCTAGATTAATGAAATATGACGTTTAGTTTTATTAATCACAAGTAGTAATTAGGATTACCTTCTTTACGTTAAAGTCAAAAATTATAAGAAGATATTCATCTTTATTAATTGCATGTCATACATATATTATCTTATTCATTGGTTTCTTGCTTCTTAAAGCTATTAATCAATTGAACCTACGATCGTATCTAGGTTGTTGTTTAATAAGAATGTTAGGATACATGTTTCTAGTCATTTACACTTGAGAGAAAATACCCCCAATGAATGTTTATTAATGATTGAAATTTTATATCGAGGATCCATTTTAGCGTGATAACATCGGTAACTCAAAACCAAGGTTTGTCTCTTAAATTTTCAGATCCAATCATTTTTGTTAATTTCTGATTTTTGATATTTCTAATTTCTTAAATTACATGAATCAACCCCTTCTTTTCGTTACTTTGTTTTAGTTTTAAACTTGCTAATCTTTACTATTAAAAATTTCTCGTGGGAACGATATCCACTTACCACTACTACATTAAATTGTATTAACGGAAGTGATTTCTTTTGAATTTAGCTGCAGGCGATAGCAGTACTTAATTTTGGCACCGTTGTCGAGAAATTTCTTGACAGTTTTTTTAGTGATGTTTTTGTTTTTGTTTTTAGTTTTATTGCTCTTGGTTACCTTGTCTTTTGTTTGTTTTAGTTTCACAGTTTTTTCTAATTTTTTGATCTTTTAGTGACATGGCTCACTATCATCAGTATGCTTTTGATTATGATTTTTCATATTATCTTTATTATGATAATGAGTTTCCATTTGTTGCGACTTCCAGGTTTAACCATCAAGTGGCAGATTTCACATCCTTAATCGCGCAAGTACGGAGGGATGACCAAGAAGCTAAGATATGTGAAATTTGCTCATTTTTGGGTTATTCTTTTTGTACGTGTTCTTTTTTGCAGGATATAAAGTACGAATTCACTTCTTCACCGAGCTACTATGAAGAGCAGTCATACTTCGAGCCTTCACCTCCACCTCCACCATCGCCACCATAACCTAATGAGATGTCTTTGGAGGAGATCGTAATGAGTTTGGCGACGAGCACTCTTCAATTCCAGCAGTTTAGACAATCGTATATGCCTCGACAAAATCAAACTACAACATCAAATCTTGAAGGTAAGACTTCCTTGGAGGATATAATGCAATCTTTGACCACTAACACTTTGATGTTTCAGTGGAATACTGAAGC
>JANVCQ010000008.1:7547124-7567521 GCA_025531925.1 Erythroxylum plowmanianum | reverse complement strand
CAACTTTTACAGGGGTGATTGGTAGACCTATTAAACTAGCCGGTAACACATTCAAAGCCAACAGGGGAAAGTTTGCTTGAATATGTGTGGAAGTAGACAGTGAGCTATATCGTATTGAATACGAGGGACTTCATAAAATTTGCTTTGGTTGTGGGATATATGGTCACCATTTGAGGGAGTGCTCGAACACTCTTAAAACCACTAATGCAGTTGTGGAGGAAGAAAACCAAGATCTGCAAACGGAAAAGATTTTTATGGATACTAACAATGGACACGGTGATTGGATGGTAGTGAAGCGGACGCCTAGAAATTTTAACCGTGGGCTTGACATGAACTTGACCAAAAATTTGGCCCCTAATGCCTATAGGTTTGCAGATCTTCATATTGATAAAGAGCATGAAATTTTTCAGTCACAAGGAGTGCAATCCTTTGTTCAGGGACAAGGTAGTCCGAGGATTTCTAACAATGAAGCTAATCCCAAAAAAAAGATATAATAAGAAGCTTTTTAAAGGAAACGCAAGCAAGGGGACACAGCATGAGAAACAATTAGATACTTTGTTTGATTACATAGAAAAAGTATGCCCCTGTAGCGGTTGGAAAAATCTTGAGGATGTCATTGTGGTGGCTAAAACACACTTTAAGGAGGATGGCTCGGAGAAAATAAGGAAAAATGAGACTGTTGTTTCTCATCCATCCAATTTCAAGGCTTATAATGACGTTATCATTATGGATGAGACGTATCATCCTCCTTGTCCCCCAAATATTGATTGTTCTATGAAGGGAGGTGATAATGGAGCTGCTATGAACCACCAATTGGATGAAGATGAAAATATGGAAGATGATACAGAGAGGGTTTCACATCAATGTGGTTGCTAGTTTTTACTTCCCCTTTTTTTAAATATATTTTTTAAAATGATTAATTTAAATATTATGGCTTGGAATATTCATGGGGAAGGTAATAGGATTGCTCATAGACACATTTATGAATTTGATTCATTTCATATAGTGGATTTAATGATCATTGTAGAACTAAGGATTCAATTCCAGCGGTCAACTTCTTTCTGGAACCAAATCGGTTTTGATGGTCATGTTTTTCATAATGCGGTTGGTCGTTCCGGTGGTATTGAGGTGATGTGGAAAAGAGATAAGTGTGATTTTACCAACTTTACGGTTACTTCTCAGGCCGTTTCTGGTTCTGTTAGTCTTAGAGATGGTGCAAGTTAGAGGCTTTCAGCTGTTTATGCGAGTCCAGAGGCTACCAAAAGAGAAGAGCTCTGGCAACATTTGGCTATAGACATCTTTACTAGTAGGGACCCCTGGTTAGTTATTGGAGACATGAATGAGGTTGGGGGGGGGAACGTATCATCCGCATAAAGTCAGAAAATTCCTAGATCAACTACAATTTAGTGAATTAATAGATTTGGGGTTTGTTGGGTCAAAATTTACTTGGATTCAAAACACGGCTAACTTAATTGCTCAAAGACTAGATAGAGGAGTTGCTAATATTGGTTGGAGGCTTTTGTATCCGAAATCATTGCTATCTCACCTTCCTCAGGTGTACTCGAACCATGCTCATATCCTTTTAAGGACCGGTGGTGTAAGTGGAATGATTATTAATAAACCGTTTCGCTTTGAGGTGGCTTGGACTGAAGATAATAGGTTTGAAAATGTTGTTCACTCTAATTGGGACTCTTCGGTGCACCCTTGTTCAGCGTTAAAAAATGTTGAGAAATTAACCCTTGATTTTAACAAGACCATGTTTGGTAATATTTTTAGAAGGAAACCTCGTTTGCTTGAAGGTTGAATGGAGTCCAACGAAGTATATTTCATAATGAATTTGTTGGTTTGCGGGATCTAGAGTTTCAATTAATTAAAAATTATAATCAAACTTTGAAACAAAAGGAGTTATTATGGTTCCAAAAAAATAGGGAGAAGAAGGTGAAATTTGGAGACCGTAATACTAATTATTTTCATACCATTATCATTATCTGTTGTAGAAAAAATAAAATTGATCAGTTAAGACTTAAGGGTAGTGATGTTTGGTGTGAAACCTAGATCTTATTAAAATCGAGGTTCAAAGCTATTTTACAAAGCTTTTTGGGGCAATAGAGGGCCATGGCTATAGTGAATTGGCCCTTAACCATGGTGCTCTCAATGTTAGTATGAGAGATCTTTTAAATGGCCTGATTTCAGGTGATGAGGTGTGGAGGGTAGTCAAGTCTATGGGCAGTTTCAAGTCTCCAGGGTTGGACGACGTCCAACCAATTTTTTTCAAAAAATATTAGCATATAATTGGGGGATCGGTTACAAAAATGGTTCAAGAAGCTTTTTCCAATGGGATCCCTGTATTACACGGACCTTAATTGTTTTCATTCCCAAGGAAGATAACCCAGAGAACATTTCAAAATTTAGGCCAATAAGTCTCTATAATGTAACTTACAAAATTATCACAAAAGTGATAGTTCACCAAATTAGACCTTTTATGGATAAAATTATTCACCCGTTTCAAAGTAGCTTTATTCCAGGTAGAGGTACAATGGATAATGTTATTTTGGAGAGAAAAATGGTGCATCATTTAAAAAGAGTCAAGAGTTGATTGGGTTCGATGATGATTAAATTAAAACTCGAGAAAGCCTATGATAGAGTCAATTGGAAATTTTTGGAGAGTACCTTGATTGATTTTAATTTCCCAAATCGGTTTGTCAAACTCATCATGAATTATATTTGGAGCACAAAGTTGACTGTTCTTTGGAACCAGGATAAGCTAAATAGTTTTAATCCCCGGAGGGGTATTCGTCAAGGGGACGATCTCTCTCCTTATTTGTTTATTCTTTGCATGGAGAAATTTGCAGCTTTGATTAATGTGAGTGTTACTGGTAATAATTGGAAGTCTATTTCCTGCTAAAGAGGTGGGTGAAATTTTCTTATTTGTTTTTTGCTGACGATGTTCTTCTTTGTATGAAAGCTAACCAGAAGCAGGGTCAGGAGGTCAGTCAAATTATAAATTTGTTCTATCAGGAATCGGGCATGAAGATGAGTGAGGCTAAGTCGAAGTGGCTTCTGTCGAGTGGTATGAAGCGTGACAAAATTAATTTTTTAGGAAGCCTATTAAATATCGGAGCTACGTATGACATTGGAAAGTATCATGGGTTTCCTTTGGGAAATGGTAAATGGAACAGTCGTATGTACAATGAGCTACTAGAGAGGGTGAATAACAAGTTGTCTTCTTGAAAAATGAATCACTTAAATCTTACTGGACGTATCACTATAGCCCACTCTATTTTGAATGCTTTGTCAGTCTATATAATGCAAACAGCTTGGCTCCCTAACTATGTTTGCGAGAAAATTGATCAAATAGTGCGTGGGTCCATTTGGAACTCTAGAGCTGGCCATAAAGGGCTTCATTTGATGAATTGGAAAGATGTTGCAAAACCAAGAAAGATGGGTGGTCTAGGGGTGTGGGATTCTAGAAGAATCAATATTTCCATGTTAGGCAAGCTTACTTGGGGCTTGATATCTCAACCAGAAAAACATTAGGCCCAAGTTCTTTTAAATCATTATGCTAATGGGCTTCAAGTGGATTGTTGGTTGGATGGCAAGAAGGGTTCTCCTCTGTGGCAAGGGTTAATAAAAACGTTAAAGGAGATTTGGGGGGTTTCAAACGGCAAGTATCAGATGATGCCTCAACCTCGTTCTGGTTCGATTCTTGGAGCGATTTAGTTCCACTGGCATAGTTGGTGGAGGAAATTGCTGAAGATGATATGGAGATCATGATTAGTGATGTTATTAAGCATAACGGTGACTAGGATTTTGATATGCTCCGGACTCCCATTAATGAGGAAATTAAAAACTCTTTGCCTCGGCTTCATCGTTCGCTTTGGGCAGGAGTTCAGGACTAGTGGATTTGGGGTCAGTCTCCTAATGGTAGATATGTTGTTACTAGTGCCTATAATTGAGTTATGAGCAATAGTGAGAACTTGGGTATTGTTAATAACAATACTGATTGTGATTGGGTATGGAAGCTGAGAGGTCCTGAGAAAATTCATGTTATGGCTTGGCTTTTGTGTCTCGGAAGAGTTCATACTCAAGAGTTAAGATGGGTAAGAAACTTAGATAGTAATAGTCTTTTTCGGTGTTGTTCTTATGGTGTGGAAACTACGATGCATCTTTTTAGAGATTGTAGAGAGTTTTCGTATCTCTGGCATAAAGTGTTCAACATTTGAAACATGTCTGTTATAAACTTGACAAACTTAATACTTGTCCACAATAGTAACAATGTCTCTTCTCATCTTTGACAACGATATCTCTTTCTCACCTCTTTAAGAATGTTATCTCTACTAAGATAACCAACTAAGCCTCCCTCATGTAATTCTTTAATCAGTTTCTCCTTGAGTGAAGTTCTTATAAGACAAAGTTGATTTCCTTTCATCAAAAACTCTCTATGCACTTGGAAATCATCATAAGACTTTTTCACTAAACAAAAGTCCTGTATCTCTCCAAAATCTCCATTGCTCTTATATAACTCCTTCAAATACTCAAGACCTCAACCTTCATAGTCAAGGTCTTCACTATAGCCACCCTTCTATTCAATGCATCAACAACCATATTATTCTTCACAGACTTATGCATCAATTTGTATAGGAAGTTATTAACAAAAGTTAACCATCTAGTATGTATCTTTGTTCTCAATTGCCTTTAACTTCCCAAATACTTTAATCTTGATTATCAATGTACAAAATAAACTATTTCCCAATTAAATAATGTTCCTACATCTTCAAGGCTCTCATAAAACTATAAAATTCTTTATCATAAGTAGACCACTTTTGCCTAACATCAAATAACTTTTTAGGAAAGAAGGCTATTGACTCTTTCCCTTAAGATAACACAACTCCAATCCTAGCTTCCCTAGCATCACATTATAATTTCTCCCTCAAGATTCTCATTCTCCTTTGGACTTATACAGTGGTGAGGTAAGTTAGGTAAACTAGCCTTAGAAACCAAATCAACGTAGTGTTAGATATCTCTCATAGGAGGTAATCCATTAGGTATTACATCCTCAAATTCTTCTAAAATTGGATATTGTTAGAGTATCTCATATTGACTAAACGTGAAAATATTAAAGGGTTTATAAATGGCAAGGACAAACTATCAAAATGACCTGTTCTAGTCATTTTGGCAGTTGTTGACCCAAACACAATTCTTGTTAATAGGATCTATACTCTAAAAATTCTAATATTGTATCAAAGCATGTTTGGTCCGAATTCTTAATTTCCTAATTTTCCGTCTGGATGTCCAGTCCCAACGGTCTAGTTCGGTCGCTGCTGCATTTATTTCAAGTGAAAATTGGATGTCCAATCCTAGTTGCACTTAAGGAGGAGTGTTATAATATTTCATATTGATTAAACATAAAAATTTTAAAGGATTTGTAAGTGGTAAAGGTTAACTATTCAAATGACTAGTTCTAGTCATTTTGGCAATCGTTAACCCAAACTCAATTTTTGTTAATGGATTATATACTCTACCCATATTAAAAATTCTAATATTATATCAGAGCAAGTTTAGTCCGGATTC
This sequence comes from Erythroxylum plowmanianum, assembly GCA_025531925.1. NCBI lineage: Eukaryota > Viridiplantae > Streptophyta > Magnoliopsida > Malpighiales > Erythroxylaceae > Erythroxylum > Erythroxylum plowmanianum. The sequence continues at coordinate 7,561,950 of JANVCQ010000008.1, read as the reverse complement.
TTAATTTCTCGATTGTCCATCTGGATGTCCAATCTCAACGACCTAATCCAGTTATCGCTATATTTATTTCAAGTAAAAACTGGATGTCCAGTCCTAGTTGCATTGAGGGAGAGTATTAGAGTATCTCATATTGACTAAACATGAAATGTTAAAGAGTTTATAAGTAATGGTTGACCCAAATTTAATTCTTATTAATAGGCTCTACACTCTCCCCACATTAAAAATTTTAATAGATGGACTTTGAAGGAATCTCAATTTTTTCTCCCCTTTCGCTATAAACAAGTATACTTCTCTTGTTTCTTTCATCTCACTCACAAGAATTCCCTTTTTTTTTTCAATCCTAACAATTACTTCTTTGTCCTATGAAGTTTCACCACTCTCTTTTCACCTTTGGGTATTAACTTATACTTCTCGTCATTCTTCACATATCAATAAATATTCTCCCTTCTCGAGTGAAATGCATCAACACCATGTTGCCATGATCAATCCAACAAAATTTGACACTCATCCATGTTAAAAACATCATAATAATGTTCATGCTAGTATTTACCAATAGAGAATGACACCTTACACCTTCTCTAAATCTCCTCCTTAAATCCTTAAAATTCATCTATTCTTGTATTTATCCTCTATACGTCTCCATCCTTTATTAATTGCGTATCTCATATTTCTTTCTAAAACTGGTGAAACTGTCAAACTCCAAATGAATATGTAAAGCTCTTTGTTTTGTTGGGTATTCCACTACTTTTCTTCTTTTTATATGCCCCACTTGTATTAGACCCTGAAAGTATTGAATTTAGTGGCGGGTATGAAGAAACACGACCATCATTGTTAAACAACTCACCACTCAATACTCCCGGTTCGCATTTCTTCCCCATCGTCAACATCTCTTCGTCAAAATTTGATGCTCCGAGTGTTTGCCCTTCTAATAATGGCAACAAGTAAATGTCGTTAATACCTCCTTGGAAGCTGATTGTGTATCCATGTTTCAAGCTTAGCGCTTTACTAGCGACACGAGATATGCAAATCAGTCCGGTAAAACCTCGATGCTCTTAAGGTAGGTTCTCATGAAGATTGTACGAAGTAAATTTGCACACCAATAATATTCAAAGTTCTTGATGTCATTAAGGTTAATAAGTTGAGATCATAACACTAACGAGGAAACAAACAATGTGACGTAAAGATGAATACAAAGATAATTAATTTGAGGAATTTTGAATTTTATAAAATTTAAGTTATTTTGAATTAATCTAATTATATATTTAATCAAAGTTTAAATTTAATTTTAAATTATTAATTTTAAATGAGTAAAACTCACTATTTTCATGTAAATCCTACATAAAATAATGCCACAACAACACTTAAATTTATTTTTTACTAAAGAATCATTAATCCCTTCAAAAATTTTATCACTCAATTGAAATGGATCTTCATCAACAAATCTTTAGAACAGGTCCTTTTTCTTTTCCTTTTCTTTATCAACACAAAATGATCCCTTTAATCCCTCATTCTTGGCAGCAGGTTCTTTTTCCTTGTTTTTGTTTTATCAACACAAAAACATCCGAGCCCTCGTACCAATGAGTTCCTGTCGATTCATCCAATCAAGCACACATTGCTACTTTCTGATCTTCGCTATTCAAACCAGCCAAGAGCGAGAAAACAAGAGGCCCAACCAAATCCTCAACTCTCTCCCAGCACCCACGCTCCAAACTTTTTGGGCAAAGACGGTGACATTTTCAAAAAAAATTTTCATGGACTTGCGAAAATAAGAAAAAGATAATATTTGCTTCTTTCCATTAACAAATTGTATGAACTATGATTACATATAATCGACAACAAATGAAATGAGTGCAAAAATGAAAATTTTGAGAAATAGCAAATGCAACCTATTCCCACCAAAATGGGAGTAAGAAAAAGCCTCAAAAAACAAACCAAAAAAGAAAATATTTGCTTCTTTCCATTAACAATTGTATGAACTATGATTACATATAATCGACAACAAATGAAATGAGTGCAAAAATGAAAATTTTGAGAAATATCAAATGCAACCTATTCACACCAAAATAGGAGTAAGAAAAAGCCTCAAAAAACAAACCAACCGCTCATACAACAACCCACACCCTTCCCAAAAAGATTTATATGAAAAAGTTGCTTTGTATCAAAATCTCAACCCGCAGCAGTAGTACATAAGATACATCGCAAGCGAGGAATACTTGAATTATCATCGTCATCGTCATCTTCATCACTCTGATCATGATCATAATCAGAGAACTGTTCCCTCCCTGTCTCTCCATTTGCTCCTCTTCCACTAACAGTATGCATGGAATCCATAAGACAATTCATGTGATAAGCATGACAGCAAAAGAATGCAATGACTGATACATTTTGAATCGAAAAGGGATCGAAACACATGCAACATCTCGTATCTCCCCTAGTTTTTGACTTGACTTCCATGCTTCTCACAATAGGTGTCCTCTCAGTTGCCTGAGAATCCCTACTGCTGTCCCTTCTCATTTGAGCATCATCTTCTTCATTGCTCAAGCAAATTCCCCGCCTTGCTTCATTGAAATATTTAACCAAGAGGTTTACACAATCAGCCTGTGTACCATTCATAGAATACAAAACTGTCAACACACTTTGAATTTTGTTCAGATGCAAAATTAAGAACGTGAAAACAGTACCTTGAGGATAGCATTGCAACCATGTCTAAGGGACGTTTCAGTTCTGTAATCTGTGATAATTTTGACCAGACGATCCCTAAGCCTGAAACAAGAACGAAAAAGGGAGAAAAAGGAACAATCACCAAAATCATCATTTCTGAGTGAATAAAAATCTATGAATGTTGCATTTACATATGTGTACATATATATATCATTGATTAGATAGTTTTGAAGTTTCACTTTGACTATCCATGCATGAACAATTGCATGTTGATTGAATTAACAGCATGCTCACACAGAACAAATGTGTGTGTATTCTTCTCCTTCTCCTCCTTTTATCTTTATTTTCAAATGATATTAAAAGTAATTTAACATGGTATCAGACCAAGTTCAGATTCTAAGCACCTTTATACTATTGGTAATTTTCAGAGCATAAGGTTTTCGAGCACAAAATGTAAATCCCTAACCTTTGTTTTTCTTAAGATCCCGTATTCCTTCATTACGGACTGATAAGTTTTCTTTTCTAGCTAAGCACTTCTCTCAATTTGTCTTTCTGAGAGCACTGTCACCTATATTTTCTTTTTCTTCCATTAAGACCATCTCTATTATGTTTTTCCTCATGACAGTCCTTTGAGAGCATTGTGAACTCTATTCGGTCTTTCCTTCCATCAAATATTCTGTATCCTTTTGATAGCCATAAGAGTATTCCTACCTCCGTTCTTGTCTTTCCTGTTCTTTGACTTGTATTCTATTTTTCCTATCTCCTTCTATGGCGAGCATCTATTTTCTTACTTTTCTCTTCTCTCAACAATTGCCTCAGTCATTTTTGCTGCCAACACTTCGTGTTTACTTTCAAGTTCTATTTTTTTTTATTTTTTCGATTTTAGGGTTTATCAATTAAAAAGAAAAAGAAAAGCTAGCAAAAACAGGAAAATAAAAACCACAAAAAGAAAAATAAAGCGAAAATAAAAAATAAAAAAGGAAAGAATATATTACTTCTTCATTTTAATTGTTCAAAGAATTTCTTTTTGTAAATATAGAATTCATATGCAAGCTGGACCTATAAAACATCAACTTACTAACTTGAAGGGAAGTGTCGAATATCATAAAAATTCAATATCTAGTATAAAAATATTAGGTTAAATTATATCAAATATCCTGAACTATAAACAAAATATCAAATAAAACCTAGCTTTCATTTTTTAACACTAGATATCACAACCTATAAAAAATGTATAACTATATCCCAATTAGTAAGAAAATTCAACTGTGTTGAACTATTATTTCTCTAAAAATTTAAAACTTGAAAATTTAACCTGAAAATCTGTACAAATGTTAATAATAATCTAATTCACTATCGTTATTACTTGGGAAACATATTTGATGACATTATTTTTGTTATAATTTTGTACAGGTTGAAATTTGAAAAATCATAAAATGAAAAACAGGTTCAAATATCGTCAAATTTTATGAGCCATAGGCAACTTAAGAAAATGTTCTAAACATAATGCATTTGACCACTGTTAAGTTTTATCATTAAAAGTGTTACAGTAGAATATGTAAATATATTTTTTCATAGGTTGCGATATATAGTGTTACTAAATGAAAGTTGAAATATACTTGATAAATTGTTAAAACGCCAACATATTTGACATAATTTACTCAAAATATTACTGTATGTTCCAATATAGGAACATTATATATGCTCTATAATAGGATAGCTTAAGTACTGTTTAAGAATATTATATCCTCTTATTATAGACTATTGTACTGCCCTACTATTGTACCCAGTATCTATTATAAATAGATGGCCTAAACCTATTGAACAATATACTTCAAAACTCTTTGTCTTTATGTTCATGGATGTGAGCGTCAGACTCAACCAAATTCCAATACGTACATTCTTCTCCCCTACTCTTTTATCTGTCATTACTATCCTAACCTAAAGCTTTTCTTCAGTTAACTCATCAAATAAGGAAAGAAAGTATGAACGAATATTTTACTCCAGGTCTCAAGTTACAACTTTCTGAAGATGGCATCTGTAGTTTTCATTAAGAACTGAAACAAATTTATCAACCCCGGGAAAATTTACTCAGAACCAGAATATACACTACTTTTGTAGCTCTCAGTAAAGGAGAAACAATCAAGAAAAGGAAATTTTAACAAAAGTTGAACAGAAGTCTCGGGCACGTCTGACTGCCACCAAGATGGATGACATGTCCAAGATTCAATTGAAGTAAGAAAAGAGAAAATAGACGATCATCTAATCAATAGTATGGGTCAAGGCATACTAACCGAGGTATCTCCAAGCCATTAGGCACCATGTTTACAATATATAAAGGGTCAAGATTGCCAACAGTGTGCTCTAACAATACTCCGACCTGAAAAGAAATCAAATGATATGCATGTCATGATAACCAGGAAAAAGAATCAAAACTTGTCATATTTGTGCATGTCATACAAAACTAGCATAAACTGTGCAATTAGATTACCATCTCAGGTTTGTTAAGACACTGCTTAACCAATTCTTCCCAGAGTTCATCGTCATGTTGCATGCTTACAAACTCTACAGCCTGCACAGACAATCATGATACAGCTCCTATCACTCCCAAGATCCAGGATTCAAATAAACACAATGACTACCCAAAGAAACAAACAAGAAGCTTCCATCAGAGACAGAATGGAACCTCTTCAATGTCCCCCAATTTATTAATGATGACAGCTAAGGCCTTCCTCGAATTTCCCATTCTTCCAAGTATGAAGACTTGCTCCCGTAAAAGATCTCTTTTGACACAAATTTCATGTGCCTGAAATTAAAGCTTACGGCTTTCACAAACAGTGTCAAAAGTAATTAACATTGATTTACTTTAACATATTAATCTTGTGTTTATGAATTGGCCAAACCTTCTCAAGTGTGTAATGTTGGCTGCTACGGAGAAAAGGAAGTAACATTTTTGGATCATAGTCTGCGTACAGCTCTACCTGTCCCAACCAGATCAAAGTTATGCAAGATATTTAGAGTGAGTTAAGCCATAAGATCCATTCAAGTTAGCATGAAAAATTACAACTATGCCTGCAACAATTTACCCTGGACACCAAAAAGATGCTTTTAAAGATTCTAAGTCATGCAGGTAAAAGGAAGTTGACCACAAGTAGCAGAACAAGAAGATCCTTTCAGTTAGACATTTATAATAGGGTGTTGCAAAGAACTTGTGTTTCAGTCTCAGATATTTACACACACAGTTGAACAAGAGGAACAAGTTCTTTTTTTTTTGGGAAATTAAATGTGGAACAAATTGGATATAGCACTGTAGAATCTAGGTTTAACAGGAGAATAGAACAGATTCAAATTGTCTTACCCCATATCATTGGAAAACACCCATTAACAAACCGAAGCTGTTGACATATAGTTTACATACTTTTATCTATTAAGTCCATTCTAATTGACTCTAAATTGACAAGTTGTTCACATGGAAACAAAAATAATTTGCCATTTTAACAAGCAATAAACTCTTCAAAAAGGAAAATATTAACGATACTGAGACTTCTACCAACATAAGACAAACAGGTAAAATATTAAGCCAACCACCTGCATATCATGAAAATCCTTTCCAGCATGTGGATTCACTTCAAATAACGAATGCAGATATAGATGCAAGAAATATCTTGAATCACACTTGTTGCTTGCAGCCAGCAGTTGTGCTACAACTTCAGATGGAGAAATTAAATCTTTGTTCTGAATCAACAAGGTCACTGCATGTTTGGAATCAAGCATCATTAATTGGACAACCTGCACATTAGCATACCAGCAAAAAGGAAGTAGATAAGTTTGCCATAGTTTCGGATAACCAGTAAATATAGCAAACTGAAATAGGAAATAATGGGAAACAAAGAAATATTGAAAAATAGGTGATCCGTAATAGTCAAGTAGGACATATAGCAAACTGAAATACGAAATAACGGGAAACAAAGAAACATTAGAAAATAGGTGATCTTGTAATAGTTTTCTCACAACCTACATGGCAAACAATTTTCCAACACACCTATCACATGACAACTCCAAGAAGAAAGTCAATATTCAAAATATCAGCAAAACCACAACTGCTAGCAAATCCTGAACAGTTTATGTTACAAATTGGATGTATGAACAGGTTCTCAATTATTAAAGGTAAAATTATAGAATAGAGAGCAACAATAGAGTATTATCAATTTTCAATCTATTGCCATACCTTTTCACGAATAGCTTCATATAAGTTGTGTTTTTCAACGAAATCAAATATTTCTGGCTTCATAAGCTGAGAAAGGTAAAAGAAAAATGAGCGACCAGCAAATAAACGAACAAGAAAATGTTACTAAATTAAGATAATTGAGAGCACAACTATAGTTTTATTGAATCAGACTAGATAAAAAGGGACTTTTATTACTTCTGTCAGCACCAACATATACTTACATCAGCATAAAGAGAAAAAGCTTTCTCATATTGCCCATCAATTACATACAACTCTGCTAATGCCTGAAACAGAAAAATACAGTGATTAAAGACTTGCAGATATCAAAACTTCCTCAGATGATACGCAGGACTCCCAAGACAAACCTCTTTGAGTACATCGGTCATGGACGAGGAATTCAGTTGAGGTTCTATGGCAGAGATAACTGGCAGTGCAGAATATACTACAGATGGCCAAGATTTGACAGTTGACAAAAGATCGTTGTGAAAAGATGAATTTGTTGCCAATGCTACTAAAGCAACCTGAAGAATGAACATGAATACGCATTCTTACCATGTAGGAACAGAAAAATAAAGCACAAAGAGGTACAAACCTCATAAGCAGTATCCCGGAGTCTAGGGTTCTCTGTTGGTATGTAAGGAACTAAGACAGGAAGCTGGCGGAGATGAGCAAAATGGAAAACCCACCTGCAGAAAGCAATTGCTCTTGTTACTAAGTGCTAAGGGGTAATTTTGGCGTTCAACTATTTAAGAACATCCTAAAATAACATAACAACTATATAAACATAACAAAGGCACCCTTGTAAGAGTAAGCAGCACTGGCATCTTTCAGTCTTTCTTTCTCACTCTCTACACAAAGTTACGAGTGACCATATAAACAAAATGTTTATGGTGGGAACATGTATATATGTTTGCCTTACCTTTCCCATGCTGATGCTGAACCCCGTAACAATTTGGGGCACAAGGATGCAGCTTCACCATACTTTCTTTCAACAATCAAATGATCAAGATATCTGGACCCCACCTGTCCACGTGGTCCCAAATTTAATCATGTGTGAAACTAATCTAATCAGTTCTATTTAAGTTGCAAGAATCACATGTTCTTGGGATAACCTCTTCACCAAATTGAACGAGTGTCCAAATTTGCAATGACGTGCTAAACTCACTATTGGCATGATAACAATATTACAGTGAAGTTTTGAAGAGACATCAAAATGTTAAATCATGATAAAGAAAAAGGATAATATTTTATTTGATTCATAAGGATATTAAAACTTCCTTCAATAATTCCTTCTCCTTAATATTACTGGGTTAAATGGACCTACTTGTACAGACATACTCACTAAACAATGTCAAAAGGATGTCTTGATCCGAAAATAAATTGAATGATCCTACTCATATAGCAGCTTTGTCATTGGTGATATTGATTGGATTGCACTATGCTGTAACTAGATCTCTAAGGACCAATGTCACAATTTTTCACAAAGAACAAGAAAGGATTTAATAAGAAAATTTCTAAAGACCTGTGGATATCAGTAGAACTACACATATTGCTAACCAAGGAAGAGATTTCATAGTAAAGACAAGATAGACTTGTCCAGAAAAACCATTATCCACATGCATGCTGTAGAATGTACAATGCATAACACAGGTAAATAAATCAAAGTACCTCATCCAAGAGTTCACTCCGACCTTGACCTGCTTCAACTGCAGCTAAAGCTTTTTCATGCCAGCCGTGTTGCAAAAGCCATGATATATGGTCCTCAGCATCCCTAAAATATGTCAAAGTATCCAAGAAGAAAGCAAAAATGAAGAGGCAAGTTGTTGAGAATAAAAATGAAGAACACAATAGAGAGAAGAAGAGAAGGAGAAAGGGAAGAGTCCCAGAAAGAATAGAGAAGAGCAGAGAATTTTAGAGAGAGAGAGAGAGACACACACACATTAGCTAATTCGTATCCCCCTCGTGAGGGAAACGGTTACAGTTTTATACTAGTTACAGCTGTGTAACAGCTATAATATTTTTATATGTAACAATTCCTTCTCCTTTAGAAAACCTTGTACCCAAGGTTGTGGAGGTTTACAGAATGGACAAAAAATGAATAATCTTATTTTCTTTTCACCACCCATCTTCTTCACAGCATCACCAGCAATTGCTCCTTTAGCATCATGGAGGAAGGAGATTAGATTATCAGAATAAGACACAATCGAACAGAAAACTCCAGCAATGTAACCACCTGCAAAGCTCACACTCTGCTCATTGAATAGAACTCCAAAACTATATGAAATGTTTCTATACTTTGTAGGGTCAATCTGCATGTTACTCTTAATGAAATCAAAAGGAGTAACCGTCATGTGGGTTAGACCACAGCTGAGAAGACCACCAGCCGTACAAGCAGCGTAGAAAGCTGGAGAGTACATCTTGATCTTACTAGGCTCACTAGGAGAGGGGACGACTAAGGAACCATCGGAGACGACGTCATTGTTATTCATGAGAGGGGTGGGCCCTACGGCCAAAGACTTTATGTAGCCCTTCTCTTGCATGGGTTGCTAGTTTCGATTTGTGAGTTCTGGAGTAACTGCAATAGTAGCTCCCACTTCCACTCCTTGTCACTTCGTGCCACCACAATTTTAAGCTGTAGCAGATTGTTCTCCAATTTTTTTGTTCTGTTTAGAGCTTCCAGAAACATTTTCTCATTCCTGCTTTGAAATTCCAAAAACATTTTCTCACTTCTGATCTATGCTTCCTTCAAGCTTTTCATGTTTTCTTCGATTCCACGCAGAACCGACTTCTTTGATACCATTTGTTGCGAACAAAAATGAAGAACAGAAGAGAGACGGAGAGAAGGAGAAAGAGAAAAGTCCAGAAAGAAGAGAGAAGAACAGAGAACTTTAGAGAGAGAGAGACAAACACACACACATTAGCAAATTCATATCCCCCTCCAGAGGGAAACGGTTACAGTTTTATATTAGTTACAGCTGTGTAACAGCTATAATATTTTTATACGTAACATAAATAAACTAACAAAGATGCACAGTCTTTGAATATTAAGGGAAAATGCCCATGAACTTTATGATAAAGAAGTACATGCTTAGACTAGTGGGTGCAGCAAACCGATTGATACTCTCCCCACGAAGGGGGGTCTAAGTCAACATCCCTCAGGAAAGCCCTCTCTTTGTTGCCAAATACAAAAAGCATATTCCATGAACACTTAGAGAAAGTGAAGAAAAAAACCAACGTTCACAAATTTTAAGCGTTATCTCTTGCTTAAATAGCTTTCTCATCACATTATATGCCGACTTTTTGACTAGGTTGGCATAGATATATTCACTCCTAGATCAGCTAACTGCTCATTATAAGGCAGAAATGACCCAAATTGCACTTACCCTGGTTTGTAAGTCATAAGCACCATAAACATATGGCTTGGCTTAGACAACAAACAAAGAAGCTATGGACCTAGAAGACACTATGTTCATCTACATATGAAATAGCAACCAATATATTATACAAGGCATCTAGACAAAGACAAAGCTCCTATGTTCAGAGTAAGCTCATGTCCCAACAATTTCCAGTGACAAGGCAAAATGAAAAGTAAGGCTCCATTGTTCAGAGATGAACTAAGACACCTCATACGTATGGAGTTTCTTTTTAACATAAACAGATGCAATGTTTTAATTCTTGGCATTTACTCTACAAGAAATGTCAAAGGAAAAATTGTATGCATGCAAAGGCAGTGAACCAAACATGTTTCATTGGAAACTAAAATCTGACAAGAAAATAACTAACCTCGGTTTTGCAATGACCACATCTTTTGGAGATACAATATAGTACAATGGCTCATCACCAGCAGCCCACTGACCACCAGCATAGCTGCTACCTATATTCACATTAAGGTATTACTTTCAAAGTAGATTATCTGCTAGATTGAGACCAAAATCACATAAAGTCAGATACCTGAGAATGGAGCATGAGCAAGAGAATAGTCCTTTGCCTTGTAATGCTCAAAGCCATGAACTGGAAGGGCATCAGTTGCAAGTTCATCATTGTTCCATGTGACAATGCGTACTTCTGGTCTTTGTGCATTTCCCTGCTTATATATAGCATACGTTAGCAGCGCAATAGGGTCATCAAAACACTTTCAGTATGTTTCATCCTTTAAATTAACTTCACTTAAAGATAATAGGACATATGACTGGTGATGTGTATGATTGACACTGAATAAAACAGATTATGCCGAGCAAGTTACCACTTCAGACATGACAGAAAGTAGATTTATCAAACAGCATTTCCTAATTTGTTAACCAGCAGGCCACATATATGCCTCAAAATAATACTAGAAACTGATCTTCCAGAATAGAGCATGTGGAGTTAAAGATAGACAGCAAAAATGAAGCACAACTCTTCACTGTCTCAGGACTGAACAAAAAACCACTTTGCAAGAGATCATCTCTCCTTATTGTCCACATTTGGGCCGATTCTTTCTAATTTAGTACACACATAAAGTGAACACTAAAATTCTTGAAATTAACAATGACCATCTACAAGAAAAACCATCTCCATATCAAACATCAACAATAATTTATGAGATTACATTTTCCCTCGAGGAATTAAGGATGGACTGAGTAGATATTGCAGCCAAAGTAACGAGAAGAAAGTGATTTGCTGCTCGAAAGACACTTGACTCGAAAAGCTGGTCCACAAAAAACTATACTTTACAATGCTCAAGCAACGAGGAAGAGAAATACCTGTCTTACTGAAATGGTGCTGCTAAATTCCTTCTGTCCATCTTCTTCTCCAGGAATATAAGCTAGCACGACCAACGAGTCACCAAATGGAGCAATTCCTGAAACATGATAGCTGGTCTGAAAGGATGCCACAATATCCACCTGGTTCATACTGGACATTGGGACATGCCTGTATGTCCCATTGGTGCCTTTATACTGGCTTGCTCTTATTGAAGCAATTTTCACAGATGTCCCCCAGCCAATAACCAAGAGAGTGTCATCCTGGATAAGAGTAAAGAAATGAATGAGTTCCAAGACAATGCATGCTTAATTTGTGCTGAATAGTAAAAGTGGAAGTTAAAGAATAGAGTGACGGAGCCGTTCAGACCATAGAAAGGTGAATTTTTAACTAACCTGCCAAACTAAGTGAGGCCGCAACAGCTCCGGGCGTGGGCTTCCCCGTGGTCTTTCAATAAATGTAATACGTTGATCATTGGTAGCATCATATACTTTCACACCAGTATCATTAGCCCAAGCAATAAGACTTGATCTCCACTTCACAGCATGTATTGGACCTTCACCAGAGTGTAAAACCTAAAAAGGCAAGCAAGTATTTGACTTGAGGCTCAACATCTTACTATTGCAGCTATTGCAAACGATAAAAGATGATGTACTAATGCCAACCTGGTCCCGATAGCCAAGCCATTTCTTTGCATTTAAATACAGATGACCTGCTAACCCACCAGCTACAAATCTTCTGGATGCTTTTCTTGAATACTCAGGGTCCAAAGCCACAGCCTTCATTGGACGATGATACTCGAACCTCATTTTCTCATCAGTGAAAAGGCTATTTATTACAACAGTCCCATCATCTGAACAGCTTCCTATATACTCACCTTCTATATCGAAACTAAGGTCATTTACTGCAGCAGTATGAGCATGAAATTCCTTAACCTGGAAAGGGAACCGTCTATCATTAGATTTTGGCCAAGTCCTATGAACTAAATACAGGCATCTTTCAGTCCTAACTCCTAATCAAGCCTAGAGAGGTGTTAATATTGATTAGTTGATATAATCTAGTTGCACTTAAAGCCTAATATTCAGCCCCCTAATGCTTACAGCTTCGCCGATCGCAACTCGACATTCTAAAACAGTCACACCTTAGGTAAAATAGTCCACTGGAACTACTTACATTCACAGGACAAAGTTTTTAGTCGTTCATGCGAAAAAGAAGCATTCTTCCGAAATTCCAAAAAAGTAAAAAAATAAAGAAAATTCGAAACAGACACACATCGTAAACTTGAGTAAAAGAATGTCCCATATACATTACACTAATTAGAGAGGAAAAACCGAACTTTAAATTTAAAAACAAAAACAGGAAAAGCGTTCTCAAATATTTGCTCAAAATAAGTGATGTTGGCACAACTTCCCAGAATCTTTGTGCACTCAACGTTCAACGACATAAACAACAATTCTCAACTTCAGTCGCAAAGTAAAAACAAAGAAAAAAAGACCAAGAACGTAAACGTGGAAGAATTGTTTGTGCCTTGTATTATAAAGTTACAATATTCAGATTCTAATGGAACAATCTCTAGAACACACACTCAACGATAAATTAAAAAATCAATCACACTCTTAACATCAACAAAAGAGAATCTCCTGATACAAAAAACTAAAAATTGAAACTGCAATCGAAGTTCAGATCCAACGAAGCTCCAAATTCACTAGTCACTCGCAAAATAACAATAATCGAAACAACAAATGGTACGTAACCTGATTTCCGAGGAAATCAAGGATGTGAACGGAGCCGTCCAGAGTCCCGAGAGCGATCATTCGCTCCGCGACGGCAATACAAGAAGCGGCGTCGTTTGATAGCAGCGTTGGTATGCTTCCTCCCATTCTCTGGTACTTTAGTCTCGGCTCCTCTTCCTCCTCCTCCTCCTCCTCCTCCTCCTCTTCATCCTCGTCTTCCTCTCGCTCATCGTCGCCGTCGACACCGTTCTCCGACGGAATCGGAGCCATTTGAAGGATGACAGAGCTTTGGTTCCTCGTCGAAAAGAAGGTAGAAACAAAAAAGGAAAAATGAAATGATTGTGGTTTGTTCTGCTGAAAATTGTGACAGTGAGTTTAAATGGTTGCTTTGTTTATTAACGTGCAAGCCAACAAATGGCAAGTGGTGATTGCCACCTGTCTGTTTGTATCTCTCTTTTTCTTTTCTCCGCTAGTTTCCGCCTATTAACTTAATTCCCATTTTCCGGAAGATACGCACCGTATTAGTTGGATATCATAACATAGGATAAGATTGCCTGATGATTTTGATTTTCAGGCTTTACTTAAAGTAGACTACTTTGGCCTACTTGTATTTAAGTAGTTAGTTGATTCACTAATTGCTTTGCGTTATCTGAATTTGGAAATATGGACAAAATGAAGTTTAATGTAAATAAAAATAGAAACTAAATTGCATTTAAGTTGTCATTTTCAATCCTCCAACTATATTATATTATATGCCGCGCCTTGACTTGAACAAATGAAATGCAGGGCAATCACCCTAGCCTACTTTCGAAATATGATCATTTGTCTCATTTTTTATGCATCAATTCTATTTTATTTTATTTTAATTTTTTTTTGTAGATTTCACATAAATAAATAGTTGAGATAAAATAAGATAAAGTTGTAACATGAAAAATGAGGCTGAGGATCTAAGGGGCCTACATGCCACATGGTCACATTGCTGAACTAGGACGTGACGTGGACCTTCGAAGACAATAGTAAACCTAAAGTTAAGCAGACAATTACTTGATGCAGGATCAAACTTCACATAGTTTTTCAATTTTTATTACTTTTAATGCAAGTAATTTTTATTACTACTGAAAATCGATACAAGTGAAATAAAATTACTTCTTTGAATGAATATAGCTGCACGTAATCTTATAGAAACGAGGATGATTTAACAAGATAACTCTATATCTAGCTCCTTTTACGAAATACAAGATGGAAATCTTACAAAGATTACATAATATTTCATCTCAACATAAATGCTAACATTTTATAAGCCTACAAAAAAAGAGTTCAAATAAATTGATAATATATAAATATGTAAATTTTAAAAAATATTTTTATTATTAAAATTTAATATCTGAATACAGTAAAACCTCTATAAATGAATATTGTTGGGATCAGAAAAATTATTATCTTATACGGAGTTATTAATTTATC
>JANVCQ010000008.1:7509427-7539932 GCA_025531925.1 Erythroxylum plowmanianum | reverse complement strand
TCAAAATTTGATTGCCCAGGCCTGACATAGGCAAAATGATGTCATTTATCTTAATTGCAATAACTCTCTTGATGATACTACCATGCCACCAGATGAATCTTCAAAATTTGACACTGTAATATGTGCCTGGTCTCTAGAATCTCCTAAAATTTCTAGTATTAATCCTAATATTGATTATAATGGGAGATGTCCTTTGTGATAGGAAAGCGCCCTAATAGATTTGATTTTTCAAAAGCCTCCAATATTGGTTATCCAATCTCAAACTTCATATCCTATCATTATTTATCTAAAGCTAACTTGACCTTTGATATTCAATTGTCTTTTATATCATTCCTAGTCATTTTCAATAAGTTTTTTAAGATTTGTAGTGGAAAGATGCAATGATAGATGAAATGTTAGCTCTCTAAAGAATTATACTTCGGAAATGGTTGAGTTACCAATGGGCAAGAAGACTATAAGGTGTGAACGAGTATTCACTGTCAAATATAAGTTAGATAGGACAATTGAAAGATATAACACTAGGCCGGTCACAAAAGGATATACCCGAACATATGGTATTGATTATTAAAAGACTTTTGCTATGGTTGCTAAGATAAATATTGCTCGAGCCATACTGCCACTTGCAGCTAATCCAAATTAGCCTTTATAACAATTTGATGTCAAAAATGCTTTTTGTCATAGTGATCTAATAAAGGAAGTTTTTATTGATCCACTCCTTAGGTTTACATTGGAAGAAGGAAAATTATGTAAATTAAAAAGAGCATTATATGGTTTAAAGTAATAACCAAGGGCATGACTTGGGAGATTGAGTCATGTAATAAAAAAAATATAGATTCAAGCAAGCTTTGATAGATCATACCTTGTTCTATAAGCATAACCATAATGATATTACTTTGCTTCTTGTCTATGTTGATGTTATAGTCGTAATAAGTAATAATATAGAAGAAATTGAGAAACTTCAAAGTTTACTAGCCTAAGAATTTTAGATGAAGGATTTAGGGCTTCTTAAATAGTTCCTGGGCTTTGAAGTTTCTTGATCTAAGTAGGGACCATTTACCTCTAAAAGGAAGTATACTTTGGATCTCTTAGCTAAAACTGGTAACTCCACATGTGAACCTGTAAATACTCCTATTTAAAGTGAATCATGGTCTATCTATTTCTCCTAATCAAGTTTTAACAAACAAAGATAGATATCAAATGACAGTTGGTAAGTTGATTTATTTGACCATACTAAGTTGGATATAACATATGTAAATTAGTGTTATGAGTCAATTTATACACAATTCAAGTGATCAACATATGAATGCTATTAAATTTTAGCATATTCGAAATCAGCTCTAGATAAAGGTGTTTTATTCTCTAAAATATGAACATTTTGATGTTATAGGATATACATATTCTTGTTTTGTTGCTAATAAATTAGACAAAAAATCCACATTTGGATATTTATTCATTTGTTGGAGGCAACTTAGTGGCTTGGAGAAGTAAAAAATGAAATGTGGTTTCATTATCTTGTGTATGGGCTGAATATCACGCTATGCATTATGCAATCACATAACTTTCTTGGTTAAAAATTAAGTGAAAAATGAAATGTGGTTTCATTATCTTGTGTATGTGCTAAATATCGTGCTATGCATTATGCAATCACATAACTTTCTTGGTTGAAAATTCTCTTAACCAAAGTTAGTTTTGATCTAAAAATCTTATGGTGTAGTTTTATGATAATGAGATAGCCATGGAGATTACTAATAATCCAATACAATATGACTTAACTAAGCATGTTGAACTAAATAAGCATATTGAACTAAATGGGGATTGTATTAAAGATAATCTTGATTATGTTGCAATACATATTCCTTATACCAAAAGTTCAAATCAGTTGGCTAATATTATAACTCATGTTGTCAATAGTGGCTCATTTTATGAAATAATATCTGAGTTGGGCATGTTTGATATCTATGTTCTAACTTGAAGAGGAAAGTTAGAAAGAATAAATTGTTTCCCTTAATTTAGGAATAAGTATATAGTTGTGTAATTGATCTATTTGCCATATATAGGGAATCTAATCTTTTGTGTGTGCGCGCGCGCGCGTCATTAAATTACATAAAACATAATCTCGTATATTTTCTACTTTGTGCTACATGATTAATATAATATCAACATGCTATTTAATTCCATCATAATATATAATTATGCTTAATGCATTATATATAATTACATAGTATATTTAACTTGTATATATTTGGTAGTACAATTATATATTTTGGTTTTTTAATTATGTGTTATGTTTGAGGAATGCCTAGTACTTCAAACTTTAAAATTAAGTTTTAGTGCTTATATGGAGGATGCTCTGAATTCAAACCAGGAATGGTATATGAAGGTGGAGAGAAGATTGCTTTGGTTGTGAGGTTGGTGGGATCACATTGACTGATTTTATGCTTAATGCTAAGAGGTAAAGGTATGGAGAAGTATGAGATTTTACCTATTAGTTTCTACATAATTCATTTGAAGATGGTTTAAGCCCATTATAGAATAATAATGATGTGAGGAACTTGATAGATGCAATTGAAGTAAGAAAACTAAAAACAATAAAGGTGTATATCGATGGGGAAAAGCACCCCAAATTGTGTAAACATACTAAACTTGAAGTTGATATTCTAATTAAGGTAACTGAGGATGATAATGAGGAGGTAGGTTTATTGAAGCCACAAATTCACTCATTCAATCAACTACAAATCCACCTATTCTAAAATCAATGAATCTACCCACAAATGCTCCCATAGATCCCCTTACAAATGCACCATCATATCCACTCATTCTAATAGCCATTAAAGTTGACCCTGATGCATCAAATGATTCAAATTACTTATCATACAATGAAAGCTACTAAACAAATATCAATATTTTAAGATATTCAAGTGAAGATATTCTTGAAGATATATATTAGTACGCTATAAAAGAAGAGTTAACTGTCATGAATGAGTGATGTAGAAGTGTTGAAAATATTAACTTGGGTGGTGATGAGATTTAATTAATGATGGTGATATTGGTAGCTTGTAAGGAAGTTCAAAGGAGGAGGAGAAGAAGAATCACAAATATTCTTGCCTTTTCTCTTATAGTTTATTATGGGATAGTTATTTTGAAACGAGGAATTATTTTTTTATTATGTTGATACATTTAGAAAAGCTTTGAAGAATATAAGTATTCATATGAGATTTGACTATGTTTATATAATTGATGGAAGGCTAATAATTACTACAAAGTGTAAGAAAAGATATGGACAGTGAATACATGCAAGCCTTACACAAAATAGGAATGCATTTCATATCAAGACATTCCAAGACTCTCGTTCTTATGAGAGATAATTTGACATTACAAAAATTGATTACTAGTGGATTGCCCATAAATATTTAACACACTTCAGAGATAGTCTTAGTTGACATACTTTAGGATTAAAGGGAGTTGTTTTTAAGAGATCTTAGATATTAAAGCATATAAAGATAAGATGCATGCATTGTATTTATTTCTTGGAAATGAAAGAGCACAATATAAGAAGTTAAAATGCTACTTCTTGGCAATGATGGAATGTAACAGGAGTAGTTCACTGCACACAGATCTCCTAAAGGAGTGTTTGATTCATGCTACATATGCCTTGAACAAGTGAAATATAGGTTTGCCAATACTTGTAGACAAATAATATATATTTATGGTTGTCATTTGAAGACAAGCTATATGGATAATTATTGATAACCATTGGAAGAGATCCAAATGATAATATCTTTTCATTGGCTTGCTGTGGTAAGAGTTGGATGCCTACTTAATGATATTAGCAATGATCGAACATGAGTGTCTATGAGTGATAGACAAACGAAAACATAGTGAAATTTTATAATGTAGTTTTCATATTTCACCTTGTTTTTTATTGAGCATAGCTTAACCATGTGATGCAAGATCTATAAGAATTGTTTGAGCATAAATACACACATTTGACCATGGTTATTGTTTTAGGCATTTGTGGACCAATTTATATAGCAATTATAAATTTTCAACCATTTGCAAAGACCTAATGAAGAATATTGGTTCAGGTTGTACATAACAAAATTATGCATTACTTTTCAAAGCCTATAGTGAAAATTTTCATATGCACTGTTTAATGTAGTCCAACTTATAACTAAGAAGAAGTCTTAACAAAAGGGTAAATTTCTATTCTTACAAAGAAAATGAAAGGATAAACAAATATAAGATTCATAAACAAGTTTATTAGTTTTATTCATAATACATTATTTAGTTACAACTAACATAAATTTAACAAAATTCTTAAAATTTAAAATAGAAATTGTTCGATGGTTGAAATGCAAATGTTAATAATATATGAGAACATAAAAGGTATCTTTATGAATAAATATTTATATCTATTCACCTTGAATGCCAACTTAAGAAAATTAGAAGTGTAAATGTCAATATTAGAAGGATGGTAATGTCCCAGGAAAAGAAGCAATTCATAGTCATATGTTAGTTTAGTCTTGGGATAAAAACTATAGTTTGAGAAGGTGGAATTATGATATTGTAAAGTTACACATTATTCAAAATCTAACCCAGTTTGATACGAAAGTTGATTCTTATTTTATGGATGACAATATGTTAGATTAGGCTGAGCTTGTGTAGGCCCGAATTTGACCTAAGATTTTATCAAGTTCGAAGTCGCCAGTTTTGAGTTCAAGCTTGAGCCCTAGGGCGATTTTATTTTACCTTTTAGATATTTTATTTTTCAAAACCTAAATTTAATACAAGTACGTATATAATAGCATAAAAGTAATATACTTAATAATAATTCGTCTTTTCTTAACTAACACCAACAACATTCTTCCAGCCAATGGGATCAGATTATTTTTGAAGAAAAAGAAAGAAATACAAAGTTCTATGGACTTTAATGAATGCTGGAAGTCCAGGTCAACACAAGCCCATGAGTTAACCTCTCCAACACAGAACAGAAGTAGAACACTACTGCTTGAGGCTATCTACTGTCTGTCTTTCTCCGCTACAAATCTAGTTAGATCTCCATAATTTATGAAAGAAATTTCACTCTCTTTTTTCTTGTTATAATTATTTTCTCTATATTTTCGGTTTCCAAATGGCATGGGTTGGTGTGAGGAGGGTCGTGGATCTCAGCTGAAATGCAGCCCAACCCCTTCCCTTTTGGCAGCGTTTTGGCCAATCCGTTTCTTTTCAATGCTAATTTAACCACCGAAGACGGCGACGTCGGCGGAGGTGGATTTGAGAGCTCTAGACTGTTCTTCTTGTTGCCGTTTTTGCTGTTCCAAGGTGGTGATATGGATTTGTCCAAGGTTGGTGAGAAGATTCTCAGCTCTGTTCGCTCTGCCAGATCTCTCGGACTCTTGCCTTCTACTCCCTCTGATCGACCTGAGGTTAATTTACTCTTTACTACTTCAATGTCAATTCATTGATTGCCTTTTAAGAGTTGATCGTTCTCTTATTTGGTCATTATGCATTAGATTATTTGTTTTTATTTTAATTTCTTCCGGACTTTGTTAGTGTTGTAGAAGTTTCTACCTTAATAATTCTGATGAGTTTGTGAACTACATTAGTAGATGATATTTTAAATTGAGTTGTTGTTGTTAATACGTTGAATTGGTAATCTGCCGTCTACACGATAATATATCATTTTCACTTCCGGCAAAGAATTCAATTTGATTGCTCCAGATGTTCACGATGAATGTTGATGGAGATCTCTATTGTAAACTTGTATGTGCGGAACGTGAAAAGTATATTATATTGTTATTGCAAACAGGTCCCGGCTCGAGCTGCTGCTGCAGCAGCTGTTGCACGAGCGCTTGCAGCGCTACCTCCTCATCAGCGTTTTAGTCTTCCTTCCAGTTCTGAAGAATTACGCTCGATATATGGAAGCAGACCACAGGGTGAAGTAGTGGAGGAGGTGGAAAAAGACTTCTATGAAGAGGTTAGTACATACTTTCACTGAGATTCCGGTGTAGTCCTTAGTGACTTTTGTGGAGGAATCTCTTAAGTCAATCACGTTCCAATGGGTGGATGTAGTGGTGGTGAAGGTGCTTTGACCTTTTTGTTGTTTCCATAGCTAGGACTATCATAAGATAGACTGCTGTATATCATAATTCTGTTTTTCTAATAAATCTTTAATTTCTTTAAAATTTATTTGCTCATTATGCTTGAACACATGGTGTCCTACTGTGGGATTTAATACCCATGTCCAATACCATATAAAACTTATATCCAAACCAACTTTTATGTGAAACTTTTTGGATATGGAAGAGCGCAATAGTCAGAACAAGAATGACTTGCATGAGAGTCAACAAAGCCTAATCTATTATTAAAGGTAGCTGATCATATTTTGCTACATTTGGATCATCCAAAGAAAAATTTAGCAACACCAGAAAACATGTAGTCATTGTAAACACTTATATGTATGTGGCCACTCCAAAGAAATTTGCAATATCAAAGGTGGAGCTTATTGCTATTAGACCATTATTGGTAGGGTATTGGTTCATTCTAGAAGTGTCGTAGTGGAGGATCTAGAGGTTAATCATATAACTACATATGCAGTATGCAATGCAAAAGGATTCAAAATTTTATTATTTTAACTAAAGTAGTGGTTACTAGCTTTTTGTACACTTAAGACTGTTTCGCTAAGAGTTGAACTGTTTGAAAGTTTCCAAATACGAGATAGATCAATGTGAGGAGAAAATCTTTGAGCAACCTTAACGTTTTTCCATTCACATGGAATTAAGGTGTATCTGCCAATTCATTCTCATTAAAGAATGTTGCAATGCAGTGCCAAAGTTCAGCTTTACTAATAGGCTAAATTGTTAGTTTATTTGGTTCATAAGTTTGAATGGAAACCCTTTTATTTTCTTTCTCTTTAAGTTCATTTTTTTGTAAAATGAGCATTTTAATATGCAGATTTATGTGGTTGTTTCACTGATTCAGATGTTTAATAGCTATTGACCAATATTTTAGAAAGATGGAAGTCATGCTGTGTGAGACTGGTCCCATTCATGTCTCATGTGGTGCTTTTTGTTTTGGATTTTTTAAACCCTAGTAGGCTTGCATATAGGCACATTGAGATTGACTTTTACTGTCTTGGCTTTCTCTGAGTTACTTTGTGGTTGGATGAAGTGTGTGGATGGAATTACTTCATTGTCCTTATCATTTTTTTTTAGGATTAAACTTTTGGGCAATCTTAGTCCTTATCATGCACTTGGGTGTTCAACTTTTGGACCTTTCAAAGGCATCAAATAGATTCAAGAAGATTTTGGAGAATCTTACATCATAAATATTCTCTTGAGAAGGATGCATTTTGTGTCACTTTTGCTTCTCTATTATAAGGGAAACACCCCGCATCGGTGGTTTTTGTGTTGTAAAACTTTTATTAGGCTTGCTTAAAGACTTGTACATCCTTGTATACAGGATTTTGATCCAGTTAGGCATGTTTTAGAGCATGTTCCAAGTGAAGAAAATGAGTTGGCGTTCTTTGAGAAACAGGTATACTTCTTGGAATTAAATTGTGCATGTGTCATGGGTGTTTGTGTGTTTGCTTGAGAAGCTAAAATGTTCATATGGATTGTCTTGATAGTGATTGAGACAGTAATCTTTATCCTAAATTGATTGGATAGGTATCCATATTAATACTCTTAGTATTTGAAGCCCCTAACTTGCCCCAAATAAGTAAGGAGGTTCCTAAACTCATAAAATGTGTCAATTAAATTAAATTATTTATTATGGTTTATATTTATTTTTTGCTGAACAGTTACAGTTGGCATTGACCTATGCAGTACTTAAGCTAAGCAAGATTGGTTGTTTTTATATGTAACTTTGATTGG
This sequence comes from Erythroxylum plowmanianum, assembly GCA_025531925.1. Classification (NCBI taxonomy): domain Eukaryota; kingdom Viridiplantae; phylum Streptophyta; class Magnoliopsida; order Malpighiales; family Erythroxylaceae; genus Erythroxylum; species Erythroxylum plowmanianum. The sequence goes on along the minus strand of JANVCQ010000008.1, from coordinate 7,532,058 downwards.
TTTAGTATCGCTTTTGTTAAATATTATATTAGGTAACTTCACAATCGAATACTGTGAAGGTCCATGCAAAAGGTGAAGTTGTTGTTGGGTGAAAGTGATTCTAAAATAGTTAATTTTGTTGAATTGACATAAATTTGCAAATTTATGATCAGTTCTCCTTGAATATTTGATACAAGTTAAAAGGGCTCCAAATTGATTTTTCCTTGGCCACTAGGGATTTAATCCGGTGGTATAGAATTAGTACCTTCTCATTTACAAGGGTTTAGATTCTAGTGGGTGGATGGGCTAGTGACTTCCACATATATTTTTTTCTTTCTGATGGGCTACAAATTTTTACGTTTTACCTACTTCAATATAATTATAATCAAGATTAAACAAAACGGAAGCCTAATAATGAACAAATAGTATAGTATAAATTCACAATTTCCATATACATGTGTTGGATTGGGTTATATTCATTTTACTCTTTGTTTTTATACTCAATTCCTTTTCTTATAGGTTTTATGGCAAAGTGACTGACTGCATCCCAATTGAATTTTCTTTTTGAAGGCTGCTCTGAGATTAGCGCAACTGGATAGAGTGGCAGAGTGCTTGTCAGAGCAAGTTATGCAACATCATGAAGTGATGGGTAGGTTGTGTATAATACAGTTATGCGTCATTGCATTCTTTCCCATGCTTGACAGATTATTGGTTTTATTTTAAGTCATTGTTACATTTTAAAACCATTTCAGGTTGTGTATATCTTTCATATGATACTACTATGATAAGCCAAACATGTATTGAGCTAAGCTTCTATAGTTCTTCTAATTTGTTATTTTTATGTGGTTATCAATTACATGGAGCAGTAGCACATTCCTATGAGGTTACATAATTGAATAAAATAATGTTCATACATTCTAAGAGGGCATTTTTGTTAATATTACCTGAATTTACATGATGCATAGTAGTGGATTTTTGATGTATTTGCTCATGAACTTCATCTCTTTTTTCCATCTAGTCTTGGGCAGGAATTTTGAGTGCTAACATTGTCCAATTTTAGCATAACCAAAGTGATATTAGTATTGCTTTTGAATGAGATGTTTATGCTTGCTTTTGGCCAGTGAAGGGGATGAATTTGGTCAGGGAATTAGAGAAAGACCTGAGGGTTGCAAATGTCATCTGCATGGTAAGCATTTATACATTGTCTTTCTGGATAATTAAATTACCTTATTTCAAGGAGGATATTTGTGCAAAGTTCCTTAATCTTTTAATAATGCTATTTATTTCACTATCACTCAAGATTTGATTGAGATGTCAGTCATCAATGTCTTCATGTTATCATATGGTACCTCCTTACTGGATCTGAATTTGACCATATAGTTGTTATTATGTCTTTTAGAATGGGAGGAGGCACCTAACCTCATCAATGAATGAGGTTTCAAGGGATCTTATTGTGAATTCACATGCCAAAAAGAAACAAGCTCTCCTGGTATCTTTCTTTGCCATTTTTTGAAGCATGTTTTTGCATATGTAGAAAACTTTCTTTGTAAAGGGGAGCATCTTTTGTGGATTTTCTAGCCACTTTGCTGGAAGAAGTTTTAGACATTTCAGGCTTTTGGGTGGGAATATACTTTTACATGGCTCAAGTTGTATATTCATGTTTCTTAATAAGTGCAGGACATGCTTCCCATATTAACTGAGCTCTGTCATGCGCTGGAGATGCAAGCATCGCTTGATCACCTTGTTGAAGAAGGAAATTACTGCAAGGTGGTGTAATCTATCACTTCTGTAATTGTGATTTATATTATTCCACCTTGAATTTTCCAATAAGCTTCTGTTATATTAAGTGCTAAATGAGTCTTTCTAAATCAATTTTTCCTCAGGCATTCCAAGTTCTTTCAGAGTATCTACAGCTGTTGGATAGTTTTCCAGAGCTTTCGGCTATGCAGGAGATGAGCCGTGGAGTGGAGGTGAATGCTAAATTGCTTATGTAGTTCCTTTTCTTGTGAAACCAATGGATGTTCTCTATGGGTGCTCTTTTTTAAAAACCTGATTGAGGTACATAACGATTGCGACTTATTGTTCCCAGGGCCTTGACATTTCTCAACAATTCTTCTCATCATAGTATAATTCATCCCATTGACATTTGAGCATGGATATGCTAGCTTATGATCTGGTGAAGGTTATGACCAATATTTACTTTACACAAAATTGGTTGTTTGAAAATCTATCCAGGTTTGGTTGGGACGGACCCTTCAAAGGCTGGATTCACTTTTGTTAGGAGTGTGCCAGGAGTTCAAGGAGGAGAGTTATTTAACTGTCAGTACATCAATCTTCTGTTGTGGTTTTTTATTTTTATTTTTATTGTCATGTGAGTTCTTCGTGATCATAAGAACACTAGGTTACAGGGCTTCATTATTCATTATAAACTGCTCTAGTGTGCTTTCTCTTGTCCTAAATGATGTCCACTTGCTCTTAGTGTATCAGCTTGGACATGCAAGGGATTGTCAATAAGTTTGTCAGCTTGTGGTAAACTAATAACATGTGAACTAGATAGTTTAATTCTTAAGTCTGTTCCTGCCTGCTGTTTAGGCAATAAAGAGAAAGTGTTTCAATTAGGTTTATATTGTCCGTCTACTTTCATCCTGATTAGTTACTGAATAAATTATGCTTATATGCATACTAGTGCATATGTTGCTAGAATGTGGAACTCTCAGTAGCAATTAATACCTTGTTGCACTAAATATCTGACCTAGAGAAGATTCAAGTTTCACACATGGATGGAACCCTGGGATCTAATTCTACTTTCAGTCATCAGGAAGGGGCGGGCTCATCATTAGTAGCCCGTCACAGGATCAAAGAAATGATAGCTTGTTCTTCTGATGTTCGGTTTGACATTAAGTTCATATGATTTTGTCTTTTGACAAGAATTTTGTTACTTTAATCATTCCTCAATTTGGAAGCAGTAATGGAACCCGTTCGGCTAGGGAAGCTAGATATCTACAATTGCATTGCTCTGTTTGAAATTTTGGCAACATTACTGACTATGGTGGACTGCTCACATGATATTCAGGTGGTTGATGCTTATGCATTAATAGGAGACATCTCTGGTCTTGCAGAAAAGATTCAAAGCTTCTTCATGCAGGAAGTTATCTCAGAGACACATTCTGTGTTGAAGAATGCAGTGCAAGAGGTATGTTTGCATAATTTACACAACTGTATGTGGTTTTTGAGAAGAAGTGGCAACAAGAGAATAACCGCTGATTGTGTTTTTTAAGTTCACAATCTGTTGTTGTAGCTTGCTGTCTTTTCATTCTAGTTTGCTTAATGAATGTACTGGAAGTTAAACTCAAATTGAACCTTCTTGCAGTTTTTCCAATTGAATCTTCTGTTTTTGTTGAAGAAAATTTTGGCAAGTTATTATCCCACTTCTTGATGGATGACATTTATTGTTGCAGGATCAGGAAGGTCAACATCAGAATAGCAGGTATTTCTATTACCTTCTAGTTCCTTGTTATACTTGTATTGTTTACTCGTTGGCATATTTCATAACTTATGTTGATCTATGCAGACTTACCTACAGCGATCTCTGCCTTCAGATACCTGAATCTAAGTTTAGGCAGTGTTTGCTGAGAACACTGGCTGTATTGTTCAGGTTGATGTGTTCCTATCATGAAATCATGAGCTTTGAGCCCCAGAATAAGGTAAGCTCAAGTTTTTTTAATCTTCCCTGCTTTGTTTAGTGGTTTTTGTACCCTTCTTTTCTGTTCATTTCTTTCTCACGTTAGCTTATATGAGCCCTTATCTCACGGCTACATGAAAGTCAAAGTTTTCAACATCTTGGTTTTTTAAACTACTCAGTTTACCATGTTACACTCCGTCCCTAGGTTCCTTGTTTTTTTTTTTTGGGGGCAGAAATCGGATAGCAAAACTATATTCAGAAATTGTGCCAAAATGGATGGATTTTTGTCTTGGTGGTTGTAATCATTTAATCTTGGCAGATGTCTCTAACTTTTCTGCTATGCTGCAGAGGATTCTTGCTCATAGCCTTCACTTATGAGTTTATTAAATTTTTTCACTTTTTATTAAATTTTGTCACTTGATGAGACTTGTGATATTAATCGGGTGAGGTGAAATATCTGTAGACAAAATATCATTTAAAAAAAAAAAATCTCTGGAGCCACTCCAACCAGGAATAACACATTTCTGATTAAATAGTACAAGAACTGGCAGTGTCTTTAGTCCAATTGAATTTGAAACAATTAACACCTTGAATTGTAAACCTTTCCAAGATTTGCATTAGCAACTATCATATTTTGTCTATGAGGCATATTGACGTTTGTGAGATTGGACTTGAGCTCGAAAGTTCTGTTTTTATATACATTTTTGTAGAAATTTCTTTCAAATACTTAGTTTCCCAGTACTTTGGTTGCATAATTCTTATTCTTTGTTGCAGGATGTTGCATATCAAGTAAGAGACAACTTTCATGATTCTGGAGAGACCCAGCAGCTTTATTCAAAAGCAGTTACTTCTTGTAATCCAAAACAAAATGTTGAAAGCTCTTGCTTACCTTACCCTGAGGAATGTACTGCAACTACAAATTTGAATGCACCCGTTGACAGTAGAGTTTCTCCGTGTAGATATTCTGATAATCCACTTAATGATGCTAGAGATGATGGTGGTGAGCCATCAAGCAGTGAATCTCCTTGGTATCATCTGCGGAAAGATGCAACAGCATATGTTTCACAAACCCTGCACAGAGGGAGGAAAAATCTTTGGCAACTTACCACAAGTCGGATATCAGTATTACTTTCTTCTACCACAGTTAATTCAACAAGCATTCACCAATTCTTGAAAAACTATGAGGATCTTAGTCTATTCATCTTGGCTGGGGAGGCCTTCTGTGGGGTTGAAGCTGTTGAATTCAGACAGAAGTTAAAGAATGTCAGCGAGAATTATTTTGCAGCATTTCACTTGCAAAGTATTTCTGTAAGTTGTTGCTGGCGATTCTAATTGTTTTTTTTTTGTAATTCAATCATACACATTCTCGAAGTAGGTGATGGATTTTGCATTGTTACATAAAACTCATGATCATATTGCTCTGTTTTTCATAAATCAATTTATCAATGCTTGTAAAAAGTAAAAAATGTTTTGCAATTGTTATTTGTTATCATATTTATATAGCTAAAAGTAAGGGTTTTGTTTTTAGCCTTTTCTTCTCTGAACGGCAGTCATTGGCTTTCATTTTAGTCATCTATGCCATCGTATACTGACTTGCTGGTTGTTTAAATTTGTGTGTACTTTATTTCTTTTCTTAACTGACACCAAATGCTTGGGTATTCATGGACACTTGATGAGAATGTTTGTTTCTTGTTATTCTTCAGGCACTTAAAATGGTTTTGGAAAAGGAAAGTTGGCAGAAATTGCCATCGGATACAGCTCAAGTCATTAGTTTTGCTGGACTTGTTGGTGATGGGGCACCCCTGATTGGAACATTTAAAGCTACTAATTCCAGACTATCAGTCTCTGATAAGTTAGTAAATTCAGGTGATAGCATTGGAAAGAGAAGTGGGTTTACAAATTGGCTTAGAAGTGGAAACCCATTTTCTGTTAAACAAGCACAAAATCACTATTCCCTACATAATGGGGAAATTTTTGGTGGTAATCATGGAGATGCTAGTGATAGTTATCAAGGTGACAAGGTGACTTCCCCTTGTAATGACGCTAGTCATGTAAATGGAAATCCTATGGTGGATGATGAAAATGAAGATCTACTTGCAGACTTTATTGATGAGGATAGTCAACTCCCTAGCCGAATTTCAAAGTCAAATCTTCCAAAAAATAACAGTTCACACTGGAAGTCTGATGACATAACAGCGCAAACAGGAGCTTCTCTTTGTCTTTTGAGGTGAAAAGCTCTTTTATTGTGGGTTTTATAAATGTTTTAACTCTAAAAGACGTAAGAATCTCCAATATGCATGTAATCGTTCTTTACTGAGCATTTTGCATTGATGGAACATCAGGTCTATGGACAAATATGCAAGGCTCATGCAGAAACTAGAAATTGTCAATGTTGAGTTTTTTAAGGTATTATTCCGATTGTTATATTTCTTCATTGTGCCCTGTGTTTGGCCATAAGATTTCTTTTGATAATTTTATTTTCTCACTAGATTATTTATCCTAATTCAGTATAATATTGCAGGGGATATGTCAGTTGTTTGGTGTTTTCTTTTATTTTGTTTTTGAAACATTTGGTCAGCAGAACTCCAATGCGGGTGGAAAATTTTTACCTGACTCTATCAACTGTAAGTTTACGCAGTCTCTTTTCTAATTTCTGTATTCTTTTCTTTCTCACTCTAGTTTAAGAGACTGTCCGTTCCTGTGTTCATTCATAAATTCTGATGCTACATTCTTCTGTCATCTCCAGTTGTCTTGCACCTTTCATGAGTTAAATCATAACAATTAGATTCACTGTATTATTTTAAATTTTAAACTCATACCTGCTTGTACTGCATTTGTTATTACCTTCATTATCAGATCGACTGAAGACAACCTTATCCAGAATATCACAAGATTGTGACCAGTGGATCAAACTCCAATTGGTACCAAATTCAGCCTCTTCACCCACATCTTTGAGTACATACACAGATGTGACACCTACAAGTCCTCCGACCTATTCCCCAGCTACATCATTTGGCCTCAAGGTAATTTGCTAGTATTTCTGATGTATAGAATACTGATTTAATAACTTACTGATTTCCTGATTCGTAATTTGCCTCAGTTCGTAGTAAATAAGGATACAATTAGTGGTGTATGCTGCTCTATTATTCTTTCTTTTTTAGAAATTATGAAAGAGTTATTTGTTTTATATTAATATAGATTTTGACCTTCCTATAGCATGAACTAATGCTCCTAATTTCCTTGGAGTTAGACACCTGTTGATTGAGTTCAGCACTTGTTGACATGCTGATTACTTCCCATTCATAAATGACATTTCTATATGCTTGTTGTTTTCTTATAGAAGGCAATTTATGGAGGTTTCTGTAGATCTGACATAATGGTGCACTTTTAACATGCTGATTTGCAGTGATGTCCGATTAGGCTTTGAATGATAGGTCATCTATGACATTTAGAATAAGTAGCCTATGTGACACAAATATCAATGTGAAATCACTCACTTAGTTAATGTGGCTTCTGAGATGTTTTACTGTTAATTTCTCACATTTGTCCCTATTTTTATAGGAATAGATATTTGCATTGAGGAAAAATAGGTCCTCTTGCTTCTTCTTCCTTTGATAACGTATAAGGTCCCTGAACTATGCTATGAATTTTTATTGATCTAAGTGCAGCTTAGTGTAAATAAACTAGGGCACAGTTGCTTTACTGCTAAAGCAATTGGCTGTTCTGTTTCTGTTTTTGTATTACGTATATATACTTTGGGCACTCTCTTGTCAAGCATATACCATAGTTCAACATCTGATGGCGGCTCAATATTCCAGTTATTAGTGGCTTTCTAGTTCCTTCAAAAATCTGTCTCAGTTATTAGTAGCTTTGTGCTTCTTAAAATTTCTGATTTTTTATGAATATCGGATTCTATAGTGTATGTGTCTATAAGTAATAATTTGGCTGTCTTGCAGGAAAGATGTGCTGCCGCTGATACTCTATCTCTTGTTGCTAGAATATTGCACAGATCTAGAGCACATCTTCAGTCAATGCTTCTTCAAAGCAACCCGGCCATAGTGGAAGATTTCTTTGTGCACATGGTACATATCTTATCATCTAGTGGTGGCAACACTTTGTACATGTATCAAAATAATTGGTAATTGGGTGAGAATTTTGCATATAGAGTTAGTGTTATAGAAGAGATGAGAGAAAGAATTCAGAGATTCCACAGCATAAACGATTCATGCATAATCTTCGTATTCCATCTACTCCAGTGACTTAATTGGATAGAAGTGAAAGAGGGAGGATGGAATAATAGTGGTATTTTATCGGATTCCAAGTATCTAAATAAAAAAATTTCATTGATAAGAGTTAATTTTGTTTGTCTTTGTGGAGATATTGTACACTTTTGCCAATATTATCACTTACAAGTCTGATGACTTAGTATTAAATTCCATTTCAGTGTAGTGAGTTGTGCCCTCATTCTGGAAGTTATTTTTATTGAGCTGTTAATTTGAGTAAATTCTATATTCTTGCTGTGGATATTGTTGAAATGTGAATACTGTTTTGTCAGGTCAGTTCTGTACCAGATCTAACACAACACATACATAAAACAACCGCCAGAATATTGCTTCATATTAATGGGTAAGATGAGAATATTTTATGTTGATAGGTTAAGAGTTGAATTTGGTGCTTCATCCTATATATCTCCTAATTATGCGACTTCTGGCAGCATCTTTTTCTTATTGTAATTTTATTTGAAAAGCACTTGCACAGATGATTATTGGCCAGTATGTTTTTAGTTCTTGCAGGCTAAAGATATCATGGGAATGCCAATAGTCTGTACTACTAGTTCAATGTGTGATTTTGCAATTGCTCTGCTAAAGAAATGACCCAATATACTGTTAGCATAATTGAAACTTCCTGCCACTAAAACCCTTAAAGTTGGTCGATGGAATACCATATTTAAGGGGAAGGAACCAATCTGCAGATGGTGAACTACTTAGTAAGTTGCTCATTGGATAGAAAACTATGATGTGTCATGGAATGAAGTCAAAGAAATGTTTGGAAGATTTCTATGAATTTGGGTTGTTAGATATAGACAATAACAAATAAAAAACCTTGTACTTTTAGTCTCTCTTTTAAATTTTCTACACTCACAGCGAAATGGAGCGAGCAAAAACAAACAGAGGAAGAATTGATCCTTGAACAGCTTGAGCTTAAGTAAAACTGAACTAAAGGATGACTTAAGCATCACTGCAGATTATTCTCGAAAATGGGAAGGGGCATATATTTTGAGGACGGTATACCTGTCTGGGAGTTGAGAGGTGGTTGGTCAATCTAACTTTAATAAAATGATTCATCTTGGCTGTTAAATGCCTACTAACTGTTTCTATTAATGTTGTTTTAAAGAGAATTCTTGCAGCTGATAAAAACCAATTACTCTTTCGCTTCTTCTGATTACCCCTTTACTTTTTTTTCTTGTTCTCTTGTAGTAATGTCATAGACCTTGCAATTTTCTAAACAAACTTATTCTGGGCCATTGCTATAATCTATATTTAAGAAGCTCTTTCTGCAGATATGTTGATCGAATTGCTAATGCTAAATGGGAAGTCAAGGAGCTGGGGCTGGAGCATAATGGGTTTGTTTCTCTTCTTTATTTCCCCTTTCTTTATATTTCTCTTTCTATGAATTCATGACATTGCATAAGTTCTATGTTAACATGGTTTCCTACTTAAACATAAATGATGAATTCAGTGTTCATTTCATACCAGTGGTATTCATGATTGGACACTGGACAATAGATATTTATTCTTGTGTCACTATTGCTTTGTGTTAGAGACCACCTGCTCTAACAAAATGACAACCACAAGTAGCAGAAACCTGCACTAGAAGCAGACACAAACAGCAACAGAATAGGAAGAAATATGGAAAAGAGATGAAGGGACAATGAAATTGATATTCCTCAGCTAGACTTTGAGAGCTAGCTAAATCTCCAGACATTCACCTTTCAGCCTATCATAACCGAATGCCCATTCTCTCTCCCATAACAACATTTTATTCCCCTTTCTAACTAACATCCACATGACTCACCCCCCTCTAATATCCCCCAATTTACCCTCACATATTGCCTGAATTGCTAGACTTTGTATTCCTCCTCTTACTGTATTGCTGCTGGAATCTAGTCTCAACACTTTGCTTTTTGGATGCTACTTTTTTTACTTACACCTTGTTGACACCTTTATTAAATCTGATCTTAAATAAACTTTTAGGTTGTACCTATGATAGAAGTTATATTTGTTAGTCTGCCAATTCTGCTTCAGACAGATAGGGCCCAATTTCTCTTAAATTGTTATCCTTGACTTCTGTAGCTTTTAGGTCTCTTATATTGTTCTATTTGGAAAAAATTGCTGACTATTAAGATGTCTCATTGCTAGGCTATTATATGAACAGTGGCCAAACACTTACTAATCATTCCAGTTTTCATCTTTGAAATATCTTGACCTGATATTTACTTGTAGAAATCTTCCCAAGTTTTGTCAAACTAGCTAATTTATCCCTCTAAAAATTCTCCAACTTTTTATAGGTATGTTGATCTTTTGTTGGGAGAATTCAAGCATTATAAAACAAGGCTTGCTCATGGAGGAATTCACAAGGAGGTAACTACCACTGCTGCATCTCGTGAATCAATTGCTTGTGCAATTAGATTGAGAATGTAACCTACGTGATAACGTGATAATGCAAGAGCAAGATCATGCTACGTGCTAATGCAAGATCATGTTAAACTAACTTTATTTTGTTTTTTAAGCATTTATTGCTTTGTTCTGATTGTCTTTCACTTTGATTTGTTGTTATATTGTCGCCGCTTGGCTGATAAATGCATTTTGAGTACTTTATGTTCTAAGTACATTGATGACGCTCTAAGTATTTGACTTGGTCACGGAGATTGAATAACAAATCTTCTATCTTTGCTACTTTGCTTTTTCCTAACCATTTCTATCCTTATTGATCTTTATCTTTGGTGTGTTATTATGGTATGAGGTTCTCATTCATGATGTTAGGAAGTTGAAGAGAAAACATGTATAGTAGTTTGTATTAGGTATATTTATGCAAGCTCAGATAAGATCATGAATGGATGAACACTAGAAGGGTTTAGGCGGTTCACTTGTGACCCCGTTTTTGTTTGCTATCTTTAAAAACACTATTGTCGTATTAGTTTTGCCTTCTTCTGGGCTTTCAGTTTGCTAAGGTGACATCATGTCCCCATATGTCTCTGTTTGTGTTCTAGGTGGGACCAAGGAAAAATAGTTTCCATAATTTTAGTCTTGCATGCCTAACCATTTTGAATTACTTTCCATTTCCAGGTTCAAGACCTCCTTCTAGAATGTGGTCTTGATATTGTGGCTGAAACTCTCATTGAAGGTCTTTCACGGGTGAAAAGGTGCACTGATGAAGGTCGGGCCCTCATGTCTCTAGATCTGCAGGTTACTTCTTAACTGATAATTTAAATTGGATATATCAAGTTCTCATTCTTTCCTTGCTTGTTCTTTTAGTGGTTAAACTTGCTTTAAGTTCATGTTCACATTATGCTTTCAGGTTTTGATCAACGGCCTACAACATTTCGTTTCCTCCATAAACGTAAAACCAAAATTACAACAAGTTGAAACATTTATCAAGGTAACATTAGCCATCTGTAATGTTGTAAACATTGAGATGTATTAGACAAAGGAAGGAAATGCTTACTTGCTGATTTGAAATATCAATTCAAACTGCAAAGCCATCTCTTATTATGATTACGTTTTGTGTTTCTCTCATTTTATGCAGGCATACTACCTTCCAGAGACGGAATATGTGCATTGGGCTCGTGTGCATCCGGTAAATATGATTTTTAAAATGAAAATATGTTGTACTATTCTAAATTGTTTGTAAGTGCTGTTATTATATGAAATTCCAACTGCCAATTCGCGTTGTTCTTTCTGCAGGAGTACAGCAAAAATCAAATTGTTGGTTTGGTCAACTTAGTAGCCACAATGAAAGGTTGGAAGAGGAAAACAAGGCTTGAAGTAATAGAAAAAATCGAGTCAGCTCCTGCATGACATTGGATGGCCTACTTAGATCATAGGTATTTAAGTCTGTGCTAATCACTTCTTCTTCTTCTTCTTCTTCTTCTTCTTTTTTCCCCTGTTCATCTGCACGAGTGGTGTATATTGAATTGAATTTTGTTGCCCTCTAGTTATATAGGCTGTATATCTTGTAACATTCGGTGTTCCCTGCAAGGGAATATCTATTGTAATTTTGGATCACACCATCCATGCAATTATAATATGAAAAATAAAAGCATAAGAATTCTTTTTTCATTCGGTCCTATTGTATGATCAGCCACTTGCCATTGTCCTTTGCTGTTGTTTAGCCACTTGTGTAGCTTACTAAAATAATGGTGTTTGTAACAGTCCTTCGAACTCTGATCTCTGCCCTGATGGGAATCATAGTTTAGTTTCTAGATTTCTTGACACTGTGAACCCCTTATTTTCCATAAAGTTGATTGGAAACGGAATTTACATCTTCAGAAATCCTGCTCTTGACACTATTAGTATGGTGGTCAGTTGTTAGGAACTTATTCCTGGCCAATTGCTTCCCAGAATTCCAGTTTATGATCTGTTTCCTTGTTGGTTTCACTTAAAGCGTCTTTTTGGCTATTTTAGAAAATAACGAGGTAGATGCTCCTGTTCAAATGGACCACTTATTATTTTGTTTCCAAGCGGTGAATTATGAATATTTGATATTCTAGACCAACGACATTATACACATATGACGTCATTTTATTAAGTTGTATTTATAATTCAAAAACCATGGGTTTACAAGATCTCAAATTCCGTTTTTGTAGCTATTGATTCCATTTTTGTTATTTTCTTCTCCCTCTCCATCTCTCTCGTTATAACTGCGTGTGCTCGTTATTCCTGCGGGTAATACCGCTTCGCTTACTGTTCCTGTGACTGTGAGTAATATATATGTTACGATCGAAATGAACTTGCTATTGTATAAAGAATTCGAAAAAGAAAAGAATAATAAAAGAGTTTAGAGTTGGAAGAAAGAGACAGTTTTGAAACTAAGAAATGATAAGAGGGAAGACAGAAAAAAGAGGAAATAAAGAAATAAAATATATAATTCTTGTTAATGGATTTTTTTTCTAATTTTATAATACATCTTTTATATCATTCTGACGACTAATCACATTTAAACATGTATTATGTTCTTATTGGGATATTGATTTCCGTCTAAAAATAAAATTTGTGTCCCGAATATTGTGTAATAATTCTTGTCAAAACTCTTTCAACTTTTTGATAGAAACTTTAAAAATAAAATTTCTGGACTCTGTTTCTTTTTTCAATTAGGAGTTCCTCATATAAAGTTAGTGTACTTCTCCTTCAAGATGCAAGAAAATAATTCTGATTTTAATCTCTGTCCATATTAAAGCTTGTAAATCCAATTCCTCAATCTATCCCTTATGGTTTTGCATGACCTAATACCTGCACATCGAATTACCATATCCATTGTCCACACTCTCCTCTGTCCCTCCGATTCGACTGTCGATAAAGTCTTTTTGCATCATCCAATCTTTCAATTCTTGAATGTTTTCTTTTTTTGTGTGTTTCATTTCAAGTTCTGTATTTGAATTTTAATATTTTCTTTCAAATGCCTCAAATTTAGTACTGTATCCCTTCGTCATTGTTGTCAAAGATTACTAGCTTAGATACTAATATTATGATCAAAATGAATTTTGAGGCTATTGTACTAAGAGCTAAAAGAAAAGAAGAACATAATAAGAATAGGACAAAAAAAGAGTTTAGAAAATAAAAAACGTGAAGAAAATACATCTTTTATATCACTATATCATAGTTAATACATTTGAAGATATATTATTATTTCTTTTATACTATTTTTTTAATGTGCTTCACAAACTGTTCTTCAATATTTCTGAGGGTAATATCGCTTCACGTACTGTTCTTTCTCATTGTATTTTTTTCGTCATTCCTTCTTACACTTTCGTCTCTACTAGCCCCTGATTGTGTTATGGCGTATCATACTTAATGAAATGCACGGTTGATCTACTGGCACCTGCATCCAAAAAAAAAAAGAAAAGAAACAGTTAGAAGAAGATGCAGATGTTTTCTTTCTTTCTTTCTTTTTTAAATTTCAATAAAATCACCTCATAATTTATACAATGATACGTAATTTTTGGTCTGTTTATTATAAAGATGCAGAGTCAGAATGCTAATATAGGTCAGTACACTCGAACTAGTGACGGAGTCAAAAATTTAAGATAGAAGGGCCCAAAATTTTAATTTTTTTAAATCTTGAGGGACTCAATGTATCACAAGGTTCCAAATAATTCCATCATTATATATATATATATTAAAAATAAAAAATATTTAATATTTTTAAAATTTTGGAGGGCCCATCAGTGCACTCAGCACTTACGAAACGACGAATCTCAGTATACTCAGCACTCACTTCACATTGGTCTCATGGATTAGCATGAAATAGTAAAACCTTGTTTTGTATGGAGCAGAGTAGATTTCTTTCGGTTGTGTCTATATGACCCTTTTACACAAGTAGAATATCTATTTCGGATGAAAATATTATCACTACCTATATTAATATTTAATGCTAAATTCTCATGAAAAGTGAACTTAAAAGTTCCTTCCCAACCATTTTTAACCTTTGACACTAAAAAGATCAAATAAAAAGGGTGGAACTTAGGTTAGTATGGAATAAAAAGTCTTTTTTGACTTCCAAAGTCCACAAAGAAAAAGAAATAAACTTCCATCCCTTACATGAGCCTTTCAACCCTGTATGCTTCGGTCCCGATTGTTTAACAGATAAGGTCTAACAAGAAATTCAAATAATTAACATGGTTGGAAATATCTACGTCCCTTTCCATTTATTATTTAATTAATAGTTAAAAACATCACACAAAATATGAGTTTTGAGATAAGAGCTGATTTATTACCCTGATAATGATATGAAGACGAATAAACTATACTAAGGGTTGAAGCAAGTTGGGTGGTCTGGTCCTGACTCCCAAACATACTTCGTTGCCTTGTCGGTTCTATTAGTTTTAACGACTTGATATCTACATCATTGATACCTGTCCAATCCATTATACACAGTCACATTCACCCCTTTGGCTAGGAGTTGGTCAACCTGTCCATTATACTAATACTATTAATCATTATTGTAACTATTAATCATTATTGTATGTTTTTATATTGCAAGTTAACTATTTTACCTGATTAATTCTTGGTTTCATAAAATCTCCTACCATTGCAATCGAAAACATTAGACGACCGACTCCCCCATCTGCCTACAACATACTCCCAGTTCAAGTTTTGGGAAATATATTTCAAGTAGCAAGTAGATAGTAACTATTATAAGATGCATTCGAAGAGTGAATAGTGTTTTATTTATTACGTTGTAATATTAAGGAAATATATAATTAAAAGAAAACCAAAAAAGAATATGAGCACTGACTTTTTTTGAAAACCTACATTTTTTATTCCTTCAAATGGAAATTTCCATTTGCGTTGAGTGAGTACAAAAGTATATCCCTAAGGTTAGACACCTTTCTTTCGTCTCTGCCCGTCTTCAGATTTCCACAATGCTGTTCTCTTGTGCCAAAATAATCTCATCCATCCAACGAGGATGAGATTGTGTTTGGCATAGAAGTAAAAGCTTTGTGGGAATGGGAACATTGTTCCCGCTCGTCTTACCTTTCCACGACAGTTCTGTAGATTCTCTGACAACAAAAGCAATCAATTCTCTGTCCATGACATGACATCTATGCGAGTGACCTGGTGAAAAACAATAGCATGAAAAGTACTACGCCATTTTTGGATGAAAAATAAGAAGATCTGCATTCTGATTATTCAACCTACCTTACATTAAAATCTAAAACTGTGCTAAAATTCCCGACCATTTTTGCTACTTTCCAACCTTTCTAATGATGATATGATCGTGTGATATTTCAACTTTTAAAAATGATGAACATTAGTGCCTTTTTTTACTTACAAAGTGCCTAGCTAGAATCGAGAAATTATTCATACCTGTCCTATACTTCATTGTCTCGTCGGCTACAGTCAAGAAATTGTTCATACCTGTCTAATATACAGAGTCACATTCACCCCTTTTCGCTAGGAATTTATTAACCAAAGAAGTTAAAAACATCATCTATCTGACTTTCCATCTGCCATTAAGATAATCGCAGTTTAAGTTTTGATCTACTAATTAATCAGAGCTCAAACTAGTTGAGATATATTTGAGAAATGTTACATAACTTTTCCAGCGATGATTTTGAGCTTCTTTTTGATTGTGCCATCAAAGACAAGATTCCCATCAACATCGTTTGGAAGGGACCTCAAGGAGCTCATGTATTTAGAGTATTTTATTCCATTGAAATTCCTTGTGATGATTCTATTGTCTTTGTAGTTGTCACTAATACCAATCCCTTTCCGAGTTTAAAAGAAAATTATATAAATCGAACAAATTCTGCTATCAAGAATCATTTGTGAACTATATTATGTCAAAAAAGCAACAGAAGTTCTGAGGGGAGAATTTATATTTGTTCAAAGGATTAAGATTGTAGATTTAAAGCTTAAAATAGGAATAAAACGACATGCAACTTAACATAGTTTTGTTGTTATAGAAGAGGAACAATTTGAAGTTCATGGAAGGAGTTTGTTGCATAGACATAAAGACCAGCTCCTATTTGCTGCTTAATTTTCTGTGCGGTACTGTTAAAAAAAGTCCTCTTGATGTTAGATACTAAAAAAGATGCTAAATTTATGACAAGCAAGAGTGGCCTAAATGGTTTCGGCTCCTCACTTAAGGCTCTCCCTTCCAGGAGGTCTTGAGTTCGAGTCACGCCAAAGGAGAAGAAATAGGAACTGTTCCTATTGATGATCTTCTAGCCTCCTGGACAAAGCTCCTTGATCGGATCAATTACAGACGTCTCGCTTCCAGCGGCAGTGTGAGAATTGGAGCTACTAAGGAATCTGGAGGCTGATGGGAACCTGATGCTGAGCAGGGGGAAGCCAGCGATCAATCATCAGCTAAACAATCAAGTATGTGAAGACTCCTTGTGCGCAGAAGTGTACTTGAGCAATCTTGGAGTTCCAGGTTTACCTCCTCTAGGACTCTTGGGGTGGGGTCTTAGAGGCTTAAGATTAGTCCGGCTAAGCCGGGATACCTAATATAATAAAAAAAGATGCTAAATTTATCAGTCAAATACACAGTTCGATAGAAAAAGTGAAAAAATATGATCTTATTTCATGCTCTTTCAATACTGGAAACATCCTTTAAAAGAGGACCCCACAAAAACTGAACAGTTTGGCAATAAAATTATATGAATACTAGTACTAGGTGGAAACAAATAGAGACAAAGAGAGACCACTTGCAACAAAATCTTCTAGTTAGATCTGTTGGAGAAATGAAAAAGACATTGATAAAGAGAGATGAAGATCATAGCTGCTATATGTAAGTTTTATTGAAGCAAAAAGATAGCCTATATATAGGTTATACATTCTAATTGAAACTTGTTAAGGAAGAAAAGTTTGTTGAGCTACAAACTCTCAAGTTCTAGGCTAGGAATCAAGAGAAACAATGATAGAAAATCTTCCACCATATTTGTTGCTAATAGAATAATAAAAACACTCCTAAAAATTCGAATTAAGTCTTCCAACACTTCCCCTTCATTCGAATTTAGAGAGTCCCAACTGAGTATAATATTCTTCATGCTTCTCCTATGATAGGTTCTTGGTGACAAGATTTGCAACTTGTTGATCAAGTTTGTAACTTTCCAATTGAACTTCTCCTTTGCTTAACAGCTCTTGAATAAATTAGTGCTTAATTTCAATATGCTTTATTCTATTGTGAAAAACAAGATTCTTTGCAATAATAATGTAGATTTACTGTCACAGACCAAATCTGTTGCTCCATTTTGCTTATGACCCAAGTCACACAGGATTTTTCTTAGCCACACTGCCTGATATATGGTGGCTGTCATAGTAACATATTCACCTTCTGTAGATGAAAGTTCCATGGGCTTGCTTTTTGAACTCCATGAAATAATACCTGAACCAAGAGTAAAGCAGCTTTTAGTAACATAGGACCCTTCTCTTCTGTACCATATCCCCAGATCCTTCGTCCTAGCTAAGTAACATAGGATCCTCTTAGTAAGACCAAAATGATGCTTAGTAGGCTGATAAATGAACCAAGAAAGAACACCTACTGAGAAGCTGATGTTTGGATGTGAATGAGTCATGTATGTAAGCCATCTGATCATAATTCAATATTGACCACCATCAATAAGCTTGGTTCCATCTTTTGTTTGTAATTTTTCATTAATATTTATAGGTGTAACAGCTTCTTTGCAGTCCATCATATTGTATTTCTTTAGAGTATCATCGATGTATTTTCTTTCAGAGATAAAGATTCATTCCTTGTTTTGCATCACTTTTAGTCCTAAAAAATAATACGATTCACCAAAATTTGTCATCTTAAACATAAACTTCATGGAGCTCTTAAACTCTAATATAAGTTGACTTTATGAACTAGTGTAAATCATGTCATCAATGTAAGGACTTACTATCAACAAATCATCCATTCCTTGTTTTTTGACATACATTATTGAAGAGAGATGAAGATTGTAGCTGTTATACGTAAGTGGTACTGCTGTCGCCTGCAGTCAAATTCAAAAGAAATCACTTCCGTTAATACAATCTAATGTAGTAGTGGTAAGTGGATATCGTTCCCCTGAGAAATTTTTAACGGTAAATATTAACGAGTTTAAAACTAAAACAAAGTAACGAAAAAAGGGGGGTTGGTTCACGACAATATAAGAAAAATTACAAATCGAAAGCAATAACTGGATCTGAAAAATTAATGAAAAATACCTTGCTTTTCAGGTCACTGATGTTATCACGACAATATGAATCCTCGATATAAGATTGCAGTCATTAACAAACATTCATTGGGAATATTTTCTCTTAAGTGTAATGACTAGAAACATGTATCTTAGCATTCTTATTAAACAACAACCTAGATACGATCGTAGGTTTAATTAAATAATAGCTTTACGAATCAATAACTAATGAGCAAGCGAAATACATGTACGACATGCAATTAATCAAGCAAATATCTTCTTAGAATTTTCTGACTCTAACGTAGAGAAGACAATCCTAATTGCTACTTGTGATTAGCGAAAGTGAACGATATATTTCGTTAATCTATCCATTGAATAAATTAATCCTTAGTTGCGCACCTAGAAACCAACGAATTCAATTAGAAAGAGTAGATCGGAAGATATTCAATGTTCATTAACAACATAAACTTTATTCAAACATCTCACACATAATAACGGATAACACGAATCCCCTCAACCAAGAAAAGAAGTTTAGCTACTCATAACAAAAGTGAAAAACAAAGAAATAACAAAACACATAGTCTCCATCCGTAGTCTTTCCCTAAAGAATACGAAAATATGGAAGAAAAGATGCAGAAAACGTAAAAAGACTGAAAAGAAAATAGCAAAAACAAAAATCTATCTAAAACTAGTCTAGCTTGCGTGAACAGTAATTCTCTCTCCTTTTATTCTTGTTTTTCCGATTTCCCTCCTATCTTTACTTGATTCTCGTCAGATATTGTATCCCTCAATTTTTGGTGGTCAATCCTCTTGAAAGATGACAATATAATCTTTAAAGATTGTGAGAATCTCGAATTTGACTTTTGAAAATTGATCTGCAAATTTATTCCATCCTTAGGGTGCCCACACTTAGTCATTGAATTGCTGTCAAACTTGGAATTTCGGATTTTCTTCATTCTTTTGCATCTTTTTGATTTAATTTTGTCTCTAAGGTGTTGAAAATCATCTTTAAACAATTATAAGACAATTCCATTAATTTCAAATAATAATTTCAACACATTAAAGATAATTAAGTATAAAATAAGTGCAAATTGTTGACTTAACAGTAAGTTTCATTGAAGCAGAAAGATAGCCTATATATACGTTGTACATCCTAATTGAAACTTGTTAAGGAAGAAAAGTTTATTGAGTTAAAACTCTAAATGTCTAGGCTAGGAATTAGGAGAAACAACGGTAGAAAATCTTTCACCTTATTTGGTGTTAACAAAATAACAAAAATACTCCTAAAAATTCGAATAAAGTCTTCCAACAAGATCCAACTATTCCTAAGTGTCAATCCTAGTCATGGAATGGAATTTAAGAGACTTATGTCCATGCACCAAAGGAATTTGCGATATACTAAGTGTTGGGGCTTCAAGAAAGACGCTCATAAGATCTTCAAGTTCACTCAACCAATAAAGATGATTGGTAAAATAACGAAAACAAGATTTTTACATAAAAAACCCTCAAATATATAGGCAAAATCTATGGATAAATTGACAATAAAATTCACTAAATCAAATTGCAAGACTTCTGCTAACTACTTATATAATTAAGTATAAAATTGATGTGTATATATACACACATACACATATATACACCAATAATACTCCTGAACAAATTCTAGAAATCAAAATTTAATAAAAATGTAGTTAATGTAACTTCTGTCTCTCAAACTTATTATTAAAACTCAAAATGATAATATTTTATATTGCACATGGTCACCCATAACTTCATTCTTTTTGATCCATAGAGATAATTAACACTTCCTTAATCTAGATTTAGTATAATTAAACAAATAAACGTCCATAGAATGCGACTAGACCTACAATAATCTCCCTCTCTAGCCCATTTTGGAGGAGAAATCAACCACCTGATTAATCACTTGAAATTCATCATGGCAAACTTGCTACAAAGTTCAAGTTTACTCTCGAGAACTACCTTCATTAAGATGTCAACACCATTTTTTGTGTTTGAATCTTTTTCAACTTCATTAGTTGCTTCCAAACACATACTGCTAACAATGATACCATTCTTTAATGTGCTAAATGTGGGAATGATACATATAATTTTTTCTTAAATCTATAAAACTTTGACTATTATAGGAAAACCATGTACTCATCTTATTTCACGTCCAATTCTGTTGGACCCTGAACTTTTCTTAGAAGAATATAACTAATAAATGAGAAATGTGGATATGTCCATGTTCTGCTTTGGTATTTCTGGTGGACAAGAGATTTTGAATTGAGAAGAATTAAGGTGAAAGTTAGAAATAGAATGAAATCAAAAATGAAGTTGAATTGTGTGGTAAGTTGATGAAGAATATGTACATATGTATATGTTTTGTTGTTGGTGTTCATGATTAATCATGAACTATATATATATATATTTTTCGATGATATTGATTTGAAATAGAGTTGAGAATGAGGAGTAGATGAAGTAGAAAAGGTGATGTTAGTATGATTTGTGTTAAGGAAAGATTGTGAAACAAAATGGGTGCAGTAAATTGGATGAATGCAAATTTGTGTTCTGAATTCGAGGGCATATCTGGATCAATCTAGGCTAGATTAGAGAAAGTGTGTCTTTTAGAAAGTTATAAGTCTTTCTTTTATCTTTCCAACAGTATATAGTATGAAATTTTGGACATCCGAGTTGAAAATTGTGGTCCTCATAAGGGAAGATGTTAAAAAGAGAAGTTGTATCTTCTGCCTTTTTGCTTCTGTGATGACGTCATCTACTTCTGTGTTTCTTCTGTGATGACGTTATCTTCTTCTGTGTTTTGCTACTTCTGTCTTTCGCTTCTTCTGTGTTTTGCTTCTTTTGTCTTTTGCTTCTTCTTTCTTTTGGTTCTTCTGTCTTTCGCTTCTTCTGTCTTTCGCTTCTTCTATGTTTTGCTTCTTCAGTGTTTTGCTTCTTCTGTCTTTCGCTTCTTTTATGTTTTGCTTCTTCTGTCTTTTGATTATTCTGTCTTTTGCATCTTCTGTTTTTTGCTTCTTCTGTGTTTTGCTTCTTTTGTCTTTGCTTTTTCTGTTTTTTGCTTCTTCTGTCTTTCGCTTCTTCTGTGTTTTGCTTCTTCTGTTTTTTTGCTTCTTCTATGTTTTGTTGACGCGTCTTCTTCTGTGTTTTACTGACGTGTCTTCTTCTGTGTTTTGCTTCATCTGCCTTTCGCTTCTTCTGTGTTTTGTTCCTTATGCCTTTTGCTTCTCCTGTGTTTTGCTTCGTGTCCCTTTGGCTTCTTCTGTGTTTTGCTCCTTCTGCCTTTCGCTTCTTCTGTGTTTTGCTCCTTCTGCCTTTCGCTTCTTCTGTGTTTTGTTCCTTCTATCTTTTGTTTCTTTTGTGTTTTGCTTCGTCTGCCTTTCGCTTCTTCTGTGTTTTGCTCCTTCTTCTGTGTTTTGCTTCGTCTTCCTTTTGCTTCTTCTGTATTTTGTTTCTTCTGCCTTTTTGCTTCTTCTGTGATGATGTCATCTTCTTCTGTGTTTCTTCTGTGACGACGTCATATTCTTCTGTGTTTTGCTTCTTCTGTTTTTTCACCTGACTTATCTTCTATTCTATTTTTGACCCTTCTAACGATGGAATTTGTCTTCAAGATCTCATGAAAGTTTTATATCTTGAAGTTCTCTTTTGAACTATATAAAGAACATCTTAATCCGATATCTTTAGGCAAAGTTATAGCAATTTTTCCATTTCTTCTGTCTTTTTCTATTCGTCTGTTTTTTTCATTTAGCTTCATCTAATCCTATTATCTGGTTCATTTTGACCCTTCAGATAATAAAATCTGACCTCAAGGTCTTCTTCAAAGTTATCTTTGAAATCATCCTGATGATCTTAATCCAACATCTCTAGTGAGAGTTATGCCATTTGTCCGGAGATAAGTTTGATATGATTGAGGACCAAATCTTGTTTGATTCTTTTGGCCGAAATTTTGCTATCCGACCTCCAAATGATGTGATTCTTGAACCCTTAGATTTCTAACACTTTTCTTTTTACATCTCCATGAAAGGTTATAGATTTTGGTATTGATGTGAAAAA
>JANVCQ010000008.1:7492215-7503759 GCA_025531925.1 Erythroxylum plowmanianum | reverse complement strand
CGTTAGATTTGTGGACTTGGGCTATGACATGAGTTGGGCTTACG
The DNA here is from genome assembly GCA_025531925.1 of Erythroxylum plowmanianum. Taxonomy (NCBI): domain Eukaryota; kingdom Viridiplantae; phylum Streptophyta; class Magnoliopsida; order Malpighiales; family Erythroxylaceae; genus Erythroxylum; species Erythroxylum plowmanianum. The sequence goes on along the minus strand of JANVCQ010000008.1, from coordinate 7,503,715 downwards.
ATGGCTTGTGATGTTTGAGATTTATCCCTAATAAGGGGAAGTGCACAAAGGCCAAAGAGGGGAATTTTCTTCAATTAGGGACTTGGACAACTGCAGGAACAATTTTCAATTAAGGATTTGGATAAACCCCTAATCCTTAATTTCATATATTGACTTATTAATCGTTCTAATTAGGGATAACTAGTAAATACTAAAGAGTAATGTATTAATTATGTTAGGATCAAATGTAAATAGATTTTGTTGATTGAAAAGTAGGGATCCACTTTTTGATTAATAAATAATAATAATATACCGTCATTGTTGATGTAATATTTAATTAATAGATAATTAATTTCATCAAAATTTTTATATATTTAAAGTCTATTCTAAATATTTTTAAAATATTAATATTAAAATTGAAGCCTTTGAAAATTAATTGAAGTTGTATTTTGACCGTAAAGGTTAAAAAATACAATTTTTGGCTTCTTTATCTTCTAAGTTGAAACCATGACTTTCATTTTCCATCCTTTCAAGTACAGGATAAGTACAGTTGAAACCTGAAAATATATTTACGTGCGGACAAATATTTGACAATAAATCATCGATACTCTCTTCAAATTTTCTCCATCTTTTCTTGTTGGTTCAAGTTCAGTTCAATTATTCTAAATTTAAGCAACTTTTTCTTCATTTCATGTGCGACTTTGACGCAGTAGCTGCCGGTGATTGAGTGATTGCCCCCATCATATTTAATGCAACGCAGGGCTGGTCTGCTGGTACCTACAACGCACCATGCTCAAAAGCGTTAAATAAAGAAAAGGTTTCCGTAACTCAGTCTCGCACGTCAGGAGAGACTTGTCAGTAAAAACGTAAGGGTGACCACTTTTAGACAAAATTGATCCTCCATGTCACAGTGTCTTGAAGACCGTCTTCGACTTTTGCATGTCTGTGTTTAGTTTCGTCTCGAATAGTATCTTTCAGGACTTCCTTATAAATCTATTGAATTTATGGATATATATATATATATATATCCATCCATTTACTTACGCATAGTATGTGCCTACTATATATACAAAAAGGAATAAAAGAAAATGATTGTTACTATAATCTTGAAGTTTGATTAATTTCTTTTAATAATGTTTGGATCCACTTTATGTTATTGCATTGGAATGAATTCGTTTTCTGCAATATATTATATACAAAAACGAATAAAAGAAAATGATTGTTACTATAATCTTGAAGTTTGATTAATTTCTTTTAATAATGTTTGGATCCACTTTATGTTATTGCATTGGAATGAATTCGTTTTCTGCAATATATTTATTCTAATCTATCATGCAAATTCCAAGGTTACTATACTTACAAAGTGACCCGCCCCAAGGATCCAATAGAAACGTAGGTTTTGGTACGATTTGGTAAATCCTCCTGTGGCTCTGTCAGTACCACAATGGACAGGGGTTCTTTCTGTACTCAAAAAGCTGCGTAGGCCTTCCCATCTAGATTCTTCCCATCTAGATTCAAGGAGCAGACAGAGGCATAAAATTCTTGAAATTATATGGATATCAAAAAGATAAAAGGATGTTAAAATTAATGAGTCACAGGATAAACACAAGTCCCCTTACTTGAGTTTTCCTACCCATGCTTCGGTACCCTTAGTTGCACAAATAACATCAAGCTGTAACAAACAAATAATTAGCTATAAAGAACGCTAATTATTTTTCCTTGTAATAAAAAAAACAAATAATTTTATGACACCTCTCAAAATTGATTATTGTCGAATTTTCTATTCTACAGAAGCCACCGAAATTAAAATCATTTTAACTAAACAAAAGAAATAATCTAGCACTAACTCCAAGATGATATAAATGTTAAAAATCAGATGCTATTTTATATAAAAGAAAAAATATAATGAATAATTAATGGGCATTAATGGTCACTAATATCATAAATAACAAAGAATATTATGTTTATAAAATAAAATTTTCATAATTAATAATAATGATAATTAAAAATATCAATATCACTAATAATAAACCATATTGTTTTTATAAATTTTTTGGTAGTAACTGATATTAAAAATAAAGGAGAGGAGATGAACCTTACTTGTCCATTGTAGATAGTAACATTAATCCCTTTGTTTAAAAGTTCATCAACCTGTATAAGAATACGAAATGATAAGTAATTAACCAAATTTAAGAGTATAAGTAAATTAACAAATTATGCAATAATTCATCAGCACCTCATTTATTTTTGGCCTCATAAAGTCACCAATTAGTGCCTCAAAAACATCGTTTGATTGCTTTCCCCATCTATAAATCCCAAAAGCACGTGAATATGGATCCAGTGGCAAACTTCTAAAATTTGATACCAATAGTTCTGTTCTTGTTGCCTTCTAACTTGTAAATTCCGAAGGTATATACAACGTTGAGTTTTGTCATTTACACGACAAAGCTAAAGAATGTAAGGAACAATTAATAGGATTTACGTACGACAAAGCTAAAGAATGTAAGGAACAATTAATAGGATTTACGTACATCACACTAGGGGGAATGATTTTGAGTTTTTCCCTGATTATTCCATTCATCAGGCTACTAATGCCACCATCACCATCAGCAGATTTCAAGCTCAAGGAACTAAGATATTTGGAATAGCTTTTCGTGGCAATTGCTGGTGATGAAGATTGACTAGCCATTATAGATACTGGATCCATTCCCCGGTCTAAAAGAAAATTGTAGAAATCCTGCATAATGTCCATAAGAAGGAAGAACATGGTTATAATTAACTTATGCCATTGCTTACTTATAGTTTAATCATATGATGAGTGGAATAATTCAAAAGTATTCAAGTTATATATCCGTTGTTAAATTAAACTCATTACCACATGGTTACTATTTCCTTCTATATTTTCCTCAAGTTGCCGCCAAGAAGCAGTTGCAGCTATGTACTCACCATTCCCAATATGCTGCTGTATCTTTTCTGCAAGACTACTTTCCCCAAATGGGGTGGTTAAGAATTTTGCAATCCTTTGCATAAATCACCAGTAAAGATAAATAGCACCAGAACCTGTTTGCTTTCTCAAGACCGTTATCATCAAGCCGCGAGACGTCTTTAAGTAGAGGACCCCATGACAACTATAGATGACGAATTGAAAACTATCTTGAATGTAAGTTATTTTCTGCAAAAAGTTGAAAAATATGATCGCGAAATTATCCTACTCACGACAAAATCTTCAGGTGAAATCCAAGTGTCACCCAATGCCACTCCTGTAATGCGGAGATTATATGAGTGTATAGTAGGATTCATAACGTTTATAATATGTTAATCACTGTAAACCTTCAATTACCTCCAAGTTTAATGTTTAATATGCCTGTTTCTATGGCTTTTAAAACTGATAAACCAAGAGTGACTGCAAATTTGCCCCCATAAGACTCTGCTACTATGTGTAAAGGGCTCTTTTGAAGACTCTCATCTCTGCTGAAGATGCTCTCCAATAATGTAGTCAAATCGGTTGCTGCTTCTTCATCAGTTTTCACGTATAATTCCTTATCATCTACGTAACTAAACCCTGTACCAACTGGATTGTCCTACACCACACAAGTTCACCAATCAAAAGTCAAAAGGAAATAATGTGATTTAAAAATTTTATGATATCAGTTTATTATCCAAAACAGAAGGGAGAAGATTTCTCTGAATTATACCACAAATAATAGATCAGCTATTTGTAACCATGACGAGTTTCTGGGGTTTAGGTTGGTGTCTAGTGGCCCGACCTCTTCAAAATTTCCCATGCCTACACCTGAAGCGCCCTGTATAAAGAAAAGTAAAGAAATACAAGGATAAAACTCCATGTTTAGAATAGGATAAGTGTGGATTATGTGTAATTATGTCTTAGTTTTACATTTGATTGAACAAATTTGAACTCACAGGTCCACCCTGCAACCAAAGAATGATTGGCCAAGGCTTGGAGGGATCTTCAATTCTACGAGAACTTCTGTAGAGCCACCAAAACATATGTGCTCCTATTCATCATATTCCACAAAACTGAATCAGAAAACTCGGATCTAAGTTCACCACAGAAGTTGAAACTTAGAAGAAGCTGTTTTACTTGGTCTAACTTCCTCGTAGCCCCAGTCTTCTGTTCCATTTTCAATTCTAACAGAAATAGCTAAACCTACATGAATTAGAGAAGAGAGGAACAGTAACAGAACACATGCCAAATGATGTACTGTTCCCATTTAGAAAATCAAATTCGATGGATGCCAAGTTTAATGCAGAAAATGATGAGAAGAGGACATCTGCTTTTATTTACTAATTAGAAGGTGTGTAGGGAGGCGTTTCTATCCGTAACTGAAACAACAAAATTAGAAAATAAAAACTTGTAAAAAACTGTGCAAGCTTTTGCAACCTGAAATAGCAGCAATATGTTTCTGAGAGGGAAACTTGTTTCAAGCTTGCACATTAAAACCACCAGAATCTAATAAAATAACATGGGAAATATAAACATCACTGTGACTCAGGCAAGTATTCTAGCTGGTCCAATTTGGACTGGAAATAGCATAGACTAAAATGAGAAGAAGTTTTAATTATATCTTAAAAAAGAAGAAGAAGAAAAGAACAGGTGAGGTTGAGATGATGTATGATGAGATAGCGTGCAAGAAGGCTTAGGGTTTTCTTTTGCAAACTATTAGGGATGGAAGTGATGTGTGATTACTACTGCTTGTTGTTTTAAATGATTATCCGAAAATGTGGGGCCACGGGGATGTTCTCAACCTGCTAAAAGGGTACAAGTAATTATGAATTACTCACGGCGTTGGGCCCTTCCGAGAGGTGTCGTGTGAGTACAACTGATAGGAGTACCTGTGTTAGGTGTTTTAATTCTTTTTAATTTTATTCACATATTTTTGTGTGAATGATTTTTTTTGATTAAAGGGAATTGTATGAGCAAATTACAAAACAATTCTGGAAAAACAGATCCCCGACTTATTCTCGAAGAGGAAATGGTGGCACCCGGAAGGTGCAGTAACAAAATAGGTAACCCCAACAGCTAAGTGGTCCGCCTGAGACGCAAGCCAGTCTGCGCATCGTTTGCTCTCTCGGTAGACACGTCGATGATCAACATACCAGTTTCGTGAAAGTAACTCGTGGATGCCCGCAACAATAGGGTTGGGCACCTGTGTACGGTTGGCTGAGGAGGTGAGCAGAGTGTGCACTGCGATCGAATCAACCTCCAGTTCGATGCGGTGGAAGCCAAGGCGCCAGGTGAGAGAGAGGCTTGTGAAGACTGTCCAAAGTTCAGTAGATATCGGAGCACACCAACCCAGGTTCTGAGTGAAGCCTTCAAGCCAGTTGCCATCACTGTCGCGTAAAAGGCCACCAACTGCGGCTGTGCAGGTGCTGCGATTGCTGGCGCCATCTGTGTTTAATTTGATCCAGTCAGGTGACAGCTTGCTCCAACTGACGAGAAACTCTTGGCGAGGTCGGATGTTGCTGTCAAGGCGGCGTCTCCTCTCGGATGACAGACGGAGATGATCTGCATAAGACAAAATGAGAGAGTCAGGAGATGGAGGCCAAGTGAATTGAGAATCAAATAAATACTTGTTCTTCCAAGTCCAGAGGAACCAACAAATGAGGCCAAAAATGGCCGCCCAATCATGGCCCAGGAGACGGTGGCGGTTTTGGATATTGGTGTGAATCCATTCCCGAAGAGGCAGAGTAAAGAAAGTAGTCGCAGCGAGGTGTGCGCGACAACATGGTCCACACTCGGCGAGCCTTGATGCAATCTCTCACAGCGTGCAGGGAGGATTCGTTGAAGGAACAATGAGGACAACTGCTATCCGTAGTGAGTTGCTTTTGAACCCTGTGTTGATTCGTGAGGAGCCAATCGTGGCCTAGAAGCGAGAGAAACGTGCGAATATGCGGCGGTCCCGGCCACTGCCAAATGGCCTTCCAAACCCTATGAGTCGACTCATTGTCATGGCCCAAAAGCATGGAGTAAGTGGAAGCGACGGTAAAAAGATCATTGTCAGAAGCACCCCAAACCAGCCTATCAGGGCCAAGGAGTTGATTGGAAGGAAACGTGCTAGCAATAAGGCGGCAGATCGATGGTGGAAGCTAAGATTGGAACTCTGCCCAATCCCATTTGCCACTTGAATCTACAAAACGAGGAACGCACAAGGAAAGAGTAGATTCGGGAATAGGGTGGGTAGCGTGGGAGATAAGTGGGCTAGTGTCCACAATCCAAGGGTCGAGCTAGAAGCGCATCCTGGAGCCATCTCCGAGCATCCATTTCAGGCCTTGATGAACTATGGGCCAGGTTGCTTTGATGCTTCGCCAAACCATTGAACCCCCCGTGGTATCCAAGGATGGGGGAATGTGGTTTGCATCGAATTTGTATTTACCAGAGAGCACTTGAACCCACAAAGCGTTCGGATTGGCGATCAGGGACCAGCCGAGTTTAGCAAGAAAAGCATCATTAGTTTTCTAAATTCGCCTAATGCCAAGACCACCCAACTCCTTAGGTTTGCAAACGTCCGTCCAATTGACAAGGTGTATTTTTTGGTGATCGCGCGACGAACCCCATAGAAATTGTCGCATAGCTCTTTCCAGATCATCACACAGACTGCGAGGGAGGCGAGTTGTCTGCATAGTTTGGAATAGCTGCTAAGACCGATTGGGTCAGAGTGATATGCCCAGCGAAAGAGAGGAGTTTGGCCGACCAACCTGATAAACGCTGATGTACCTTGTCAAGAATGGATTGGTACGTACGTCGGTTAACACGCTGATGTAAAAGAGGGACGTCAAGATACCGTCAGAGATCGTTGGTCCCGCGGATTACTAATGCACTACTGAGGGAGTGTCGCGCAGTTGGAGGGGTGTTACGGGAGAAATAGCATCGCGATTTGGCTAGGCTCACGCGTTGCCTAGACGAGGCACAGAAGGAGTTAATAGTAGCCCGAATGGCAGACACCTAGTCAAGAGAAGCTTCCGCGAAGAGGATGAGGTCATCCGCAAAAATTAAATGAGACAGGGGCCGCCCATTCCTACTTAACTTGATCGGGTGCCGGGTACCTTGAGACACGGCATGATTAATAGCATGGCCCAGGCGTTCCATGCATAGGACAAAGAGGTAGGGAGAGAGCGGGTCTCTCTGGTAGATACTGCGAGAGGGGATGAACGTGTCACTTAATTCCCCATGCCAGTTGACTTGGAGGGAGACAGTAGAGATGCATTGCATGACGAGATTAATCAGATCACCTGGAAGGCCCACATCGAGAAGAGTGTCGTGGATGAAGGCCCAATTGAGTAGATCATACGCCTTTTTCAAGTCCACTTTGATGGCCATGAGCCCTTTGCGCCCAGATTTCCTGCGCATGGAATGAATGACTTCCTGGGTGATGATAATGTTGTCGGTAATCATGCGCCCTGAAACAAAACTACATTGAGTGGGAGTGACAAGATCATTGAGATACGGTTTGAGCCGATTAATAATAATCTTAATGAGGCCTTTGTATAAAACTGTACAGAGAGCGATAGGCCTGAACTGCGAGATCGAAGAAGGGGGCGGGATTTTAGGGATAAGGACCAGAATGGTACGATTCATTTCAGAATCCCAGAGGTTGTGACTAAAGATATTCTGAAGGAAGCTCGTCAAGGAAGGGCCCACAGTGGCCCATTGAGATTGGTAAAATAAAACAGTCAACCCATCAACGCCGAGCGCTTTGTTAGGAGCCATGGTGAAGAAAGCTATCTTGACTTCCTCCGGGCTTAACAGCCGGGTAAGATCATCTATGGCTTGCGGAGGGAGTGGGGGAAATTGTTCCTGAAGGTACCAAGTTGGGAGGGAGGGACCTTCGAAGAGGTATAGAGCCTTTAAAATGACATTGGGCTAAGCCTCTGAGGGACGGAGGGTCAATGTACACGGTACCATCCTCGGTAATTAAAGATGTGAGACGCGTTTGACGACGTTTGGATTTAGTGAGAGCATGGTAGTAGGAAGTATTCCTGTCACCCTCGTTGAGCCACTGGCTGTGCTATCGCTAATGCCAAAATAGCTCTTCCTGAGTCATAACGTGTTCGAGTTCAGTTCGCAGATATTCCTCAAGCTCCTGGAGGGAGGACGAGTAGGAATCTTCCAAGGGTTGTTGGATATCGACCAAACGGGCCATGAGACTTTTTTTGCATTGGAAGATGTTCTCGAAGATGTCGTCATTCCATTGAGTGAGTTTATCCGATAGATGTTTTATCGCACCACTAAAGTTCGAAGAAGAATGGTGCCAGTGCTTAGCTACTACATTACCGAAGTCCGCGTGGGTGAGCCAAGCTGACTGAAACCGGAAAGGATGCCTCGTCGGTAGATGACGTTCGGGGTTAGTAAAAGTGAGGAGGAGTGGCCGATGATCCGATTTCAAAAAAGGCAAGTGAGTCACGCGGGTGGAAGGGAAAGTTGCGTGCCAAGAAGTAGAGCAGAAGGCACGATCTAATCAAGCCCGAATCTGCCCTTGCCGCCACGTGAATCTAGGTCCTACAAAATCAACCTCCTGAAGGTTACAGAGATGCACGCAGTCTCTAAAGTGAGGGTTGACAATGGGTTGAATACGAGAGCCGCCGTGTTTATTATGACTGTCCAATTTGGCATTGAAGTCTCCGCCTAAGATCCATGGGGTAGTGGTAAGTCTCGCAATATTAGGCAGATAATGCCAGAGGAACTTCTGAAGTGCATAAGAAAGGCTAGCATAAATGGCAGTGAACTTAAAATTCGAATGGTCCCACTCAATGCTAGCACGCACAAACTGACGGTGAGCAAACCGGATTCGGACTGTAATGTCAACGTTCCAAAGTAACCATATGCTGCTTGAAAAACCCTCAGCTTCGACCCGAAAGGAGTGTTCAAAGCCCAAAGTCCTAATTATTTTCAACGCACGAGCCCCACTTATGCGGGGTTCAATCAGAACAAGAAGGCGAGGTTTATGAATACGGATGTAATTCTTCATGATGGGCTTGAAGGACCGACCTCTAGCCTCTTGACAGTTCCATATAAAGATCGTCATGATAGAAATCGAGGAAACTGAGAATTTAGACTTCAGGGATGTCGACATCGGAAGTAGTCAACTCCTGAGCTTGGGTGAGAGCTGGCACTGGGTCTGATTATGCCATTTGGGTATCGGGATTGGTAACAAGGGACACGGGAAGCTATTGTGGAATGGGGTCAAGGGGCCAGAGGGGTTGGCCCGGGGGCACCCCTGAGGGGAGGGGTATGGGTTGAAGAGTTCCTTGGGCAGTCGGAATCTTCTTCAATCGCGCCGCCATCCAAATTAGCCAGGGTGGTCATGGGAATATCCGGGTCGGATACGACTAAGTTCGCGTGGGAAGGGATGGAGAGGGCTATGTGGCCAGAACTGGGCGTCCTGAACTACCGAGGGCCTGAGCAAGGGAGGTCTGTCCAAAAGGGGCCTAGGGGGAAGGCTGATTGGGACTGGGCTGGGCGTGTCTGGGCCAGGGGAAGGGGGGCCTGCAGGGATGGGACTGGGGTTGGGGGAACTGCAGGCTGGGGAGGCTAGGCCTGACCCAGCGAGTGGGTCTACTTAGAAGCAGACGACGTCGTGGGCTGCTGAGGGTTTTTATTGCCAGTAGATGCGTGTTTTGTTCGTTGTGGATGGTCGTCTCGTGTAACCGAATGAGGAAGGGCGAGGGTTGACGTTCGAGTCTGAGGGGACGTGCTTGGGGAAGAGCTGCGGGGCGTGGCAGTGATCGTTGGGGCGCTATCCATTGGGAGATCTGACGTTTCTGGAGAGGAGAGCATCGTAAATCGCGATCCACGCGACCCGACTGGGGGAACGGTGGAGGAGCTGGCAAGGCGTGCGGTGGAGGAGGGGGTAGGGGTCCGGCAAGCGTGCCGATTAACCTGCATCCACTGCCCAAAGTCGGCTGGGCTAGGCGTTGGCCGGGCTGGAGCTGCTTCCTCCTTACGCAGGCATGGTCGTGGGGCCGAGGGAAGGCTCCGGGACGTCCGAGGTTTACAAGCCAAAGGGGTAGTGGGAGGAACCGTGACCTACGTGACCGCAGTGGAAGCAAATCTGCGGTAATCCTTCATAGGCAACACGAATCATTTCCCCGTCCAGTTCAACCACCGATCGGAGAGGGCAACTGAGGTCCAGATTGACGACGACTCCGGCAAAATGTCTGCGGTAGGCTTGTTGGTGTTCTCGTCAATCTTCACCGTGCGCGCCACTAGATTATCGAGGTCGGTGAGGATGGAGGGATGGTAGCGCGCGATGGGCAAATCAGGGAAATGAACCCACGCTACTGCGTGGGTTATTTTTCCAGAAGAAGGGCGAAAGTTCGGCGCCCATGGTTGCACGGAGAGGATGTAACCTGCGAGGATCCAAGGGCCCTGCGTCAAGGTACGGATTTAATCAGTTTCTTCTTTGAAATTAATTAGAAAGAATTCATTCTCCAAATCAACGATTTTCAGGGGCCCTGTGGGATTCCACAGGGAGTGGAGGCGATCTTTCAGCATATTGAAGCCAATTTTGCGTCCCAGGAGCTTGACCACTACGGCATTGTTCCAGATATGATCCAGCTTCGCTTTGAAGTTGCTGGAGAATTCTACCCCTAGACTGTGGGATCCCTGCACGATGGTAATGTCTCCTTCAGACAGCTCTATGGGTTCCTCCTCTGGCCAAGTTAAGTTTGTTGTGTTGAGTGCAGCTCGGCGATGGCCAGTTAACACCGCGCTATAACTCTGGAAAGAGGGTTGTTCTGGCAATGCGAAGGGGGGTGGGTCTTCCTCACGTTCTCGAATTCTGACTTTCTTTGCCGTATATCCAGTAATATCAGTAGCAATGAGTGAATTCATAAGGGGCAGATTAGTATCTGGACGCAAGTGTAAGCAGATCCTGGGGTTCGTGAATGCAGTTGGTGAATGAGAACAGTAGCAAATTTCGCTGTGAATAGTAACTAAGTTGAGAGCAAACTCCCTTAAGCCTACCTTGTGTGAATGATATTTAATATTATAGAGTTGAAATTGGTTGTTCCAGAATATATGATCCGAGGACAACCAGCTGTTTCCACCCACGTCCCTTGTCAGCTATTTAAGACATTTTAAGTACTACGATGAAACACTGTTCTAAGCAGGGTTATGAATACCGTACTATACCAGGCTGAAAACGGTACCGGTACGGGTAAAAACATACCGGGGAAAAATTCCGATGGATACCGGCCGTTTTCGATCGATATCGGCCAGTACCCAGGTTTTCGGAAAATATCGAACCATTCCGCAAAAATTCAAATTCTTCAGGAACCATTTTGCAAAAAACAAAAATTAAACCTGAAAATAGTCAGCCTCGCGAGAGCGAGGGGCTCTCCCTGGCGAGGCTGATCATTTGTGGCTCGCCCTCGCGAGGCTGACTTTTGTAGTTTTATTTATTTATATTAGTAAAGTAAATTTTCTTCAATCCTTCTTAATATTTTTAAATTTATAAATGGTAATTATTTTATTTATGTGATTATTATGATTAGGTTTGTA
>JANVCQ010000008.1:7473479-7486594 GCA_025531925.1 Erythroxylum plowmanianum | reverse complement strand
GTCGAAGCTTATACAGAACGCAACCAGATCCATGAATCCAAACGGTAACGCTCAGCCTGGCCAGAATCCGGCTGAACCACTACACAATATACTGCGGGAGATATTGTCTGAAAATTATACCAAACCAAAATGCATTTATCTCTTGATATTGATTAATAACACACCATGTGATAATATTTTACTAAGATATTATTTATTAGTATTCTAAGAATTAGAATGTTATGTTATTTCGAAATGAGATAGAGTTTTTGGAAAAGAGCCAAGAGAAATCAAGAAAGAGGGAGGAAGAAGAAGAGTACAAGGATGAAATAGATGGCAGAATACACTCATGATTTTCCATTACGTGGCGTGGTCGTTACGACGGCTAATAAACACTACATGTAGCCTTAATACGACGACTTGTGTTCACGCTTTGAGTTGGCTGTTGCTACGGTTACAAATACAGTGTGTACCAATTTATTTACCTAAAAGTAACTTGCCTTTCGACGTCGTTCTTCTTCCTCCATCTATGGCGTCTGCTGCATGCCTTAATTTTTGTTCGTAACGTCTCCTTACCCTTCAGTAAACACCTTGTCCACAAGGTTAACTCCTAGAAATCTTCTCTGCAATTCGAATATGGTTTACCACGTGCATTCTTCTTGGCCTCTCCTTTCCATTTTATCAGCACTTGTGTTATAGCTTGATTATGACGCTTCATCATCCTTCTTCCCCATATAGCCATTGACACTTTACTTGTGCCGGTAACCATGGTGGAAATTGCGCAGACGTTGGTACTTTTCAGAGACTTACTCCTTAAGTTGAGAGACATGAAATGTGGGGCGAATTGCTAATTCTTTAGGGAGTTGTAGAGTGCATGTCACCTTGTTAATCTTGGTGATGATCTGGAATGGTCTATAATATAAAGGAGCTAACTTCTAATATGTAAGGAGTGCTATTTGTATAACTGTAGCTTCACAAAAACTCACGTCCCACTTCGAATTTTCAATGCCATCTTTTTTATCCACCCATTGTTTCATCCTCTATTGTGGTTTGTTTAGATGAAATTTCACTATTTGAAGGGATGCCTCCCTTTCTTGTAATGCTTGGTCTATTAACACGTTACAGGAATCTCCAGCAAGGTAAGCTGCATAAATAGGTGGCGGGTACCCATATTAAACTTCGAAAGGGGTAATGTTAATGGGAATGTGGTGGGTTATAGTGTACCACTACTCAGTCAGCAATAACTTGCTCGTCCATTTTTGCGGAGTCTCACTACAAAAACACCTGAGACATGTTTAAAGTATTTTGTTGACAACTTCAAATTGACCATCCGTCTAAGGGTGATAAGAAGTCGGGAGGGGTTGGAGTAGTCCTAGTTATGTTGCATGATTGTGTTTGTTTTTCAGACAAATAACACAATTTTTCACATAATTTCATAAGTCCTTGGCCAATTTTTCTAGTAGAATAAGTTCTAAACCCTCTTGATCATGACAGTAACACTTGAATGACCACTTTAGTGACCATTGTGTGAGATGGATATGAGCTTCTCTTGAAATTCTTTGTTATAGCTTAACACTATGCTCTCTTTCCATTTTAGAAATTCATCCTTCCACTCATAGTTTCCTAAATGCACCTCTTGGTTTTTAGCTTCTTTATAAGGTCTTTGATTTTTGCATCCTTTTTCTAGCCTTCCTTGATTCCTCCATTAAGGTGTCGAGATTTTTCCCCATAATTGTTGGAATTGTACAACTACAAATATATTATTAGGCTCCTAATTTCTATATATAAGATTGTAATTAATTTGCTTCAAAAATTCTTCCTTCAATGTACATTATAACTAGTACGTTTCAGAGAAATGAAAGAATAGAATTGTTTCTTTCTTCTTCTTCTCATCTTTCAAGTTGGTATCAGAGCTTACAAAACCTTTAAAAATGAGTGAAAAGCAAAGTAATTCATACGGATCAAAATATGTTCCTATTTTTATTCAATCTAAAGGATCTTTTAATGTATGCATCGTTCTTTTGAATTAGATTATAATGTTTGGTCACAACCGGTGGAAGTGCATATTGTTGAAAGGTGGAAACTTTCTTATATACATGACAAAACAAAGCCCTTACAAAATCTGAAGATGGGTATGAGAAGTGGCATACTGAAAATCAAAAATTTAAAAGATGGTTGCTAATGTCTATAAGTCTAGAGATTATGAAGCGATACTAATGATTATCCTCAACCTGTGATATCTGGAGTGCACTAGTAAAAGCCTTCCATGATGAAAGTGATGAATTGTAGTTTTTTTCCCCTAAACCAAAAGACTTTCACTACAAAACAAAATGGAAGACCTCTCTTTGAATACTATGGAGAGTTAACTAAAGTCTTTCAAGAATTGGATTACCGGGACAAAATTTTCATGGAGGATCTTGATGATGTTGAAGCATACTGAAAGTCGATTGAACTCCTAAGGGTGCATATATTCCTAGTAGATTTGGATGATGTTTTTGAATATGTTCAAGGAGAGATTCTAAGGAAGGAATCAATTAGACTCTGGAAGAACGTTATGCATTAATTTGGTGAGGGGCATTATTTCGTCAAACATTGAAAGGAGAATTTGAAACCTTGAAGTTGTTGCTATGGTGGCTAGAAATAAATCATAGTGAAAAGTCTACATACAAATGCACTCATTGCAACTAAATTGAGCGTACTTAAGATCACTGAAATGAACTTATAAGATATCCAAATTGTTGGGACCATAATCAATCACCCTGAAAAAAGAATCCAAGAAGACTCTAAGTTCCACTGTTGATAAGACCAAAACCAATGATGATGTTGTTGAGAAGAAATTGACATTAGTAGCAACTAAAAATAATGGTGGTAAGACATCTAATGTTTTTACTTTTTTCCTAATAGTATATGGATAATTAATTCTAGTGCTATAAATCATATGATCTTTGATTCTAGACAATTTACTAAACTCAAAGAGTCCTCACAAAAATTTGTTTATGTTGTATATGGTGATGAAGCTCCAATTATTAGAGAAAGATGTTTAACTACCACTAATAAATTTGGATTTTGTTTTAGTTGTTCCATCCTTAGATTATAACCTTTTGTCTGTTTCTCAAATAATAATAGCCTTATTTTGCATTGTAATTTTTTGGCCTAATGTTTGTCTCTTTAAAGACATTTAAACAAAGCAGATGATTAGTTGTGGTATTAGGCAAGGGAGGTTGTATTATTAAACCTAATGTCAAGTTTTTTAGTTAGGTTGTATCAAGTTTTTTTTAATGAATGACTTGAAGATGGAGAAAAATAAATCTAAACCATGGTTGTGGCATCGATGTTTAGGGTATGCATCCTTTGGGTTTCTCAAAAAGTTATTTCCTGGTTTGTTTAAACATATTTATGTTTGTAGTGTCTGCTGTGATGTTTATGAACTTGCAAAATGTCATTGAAATTCATTTCCATCAGTGTTAAATAAATGTCTTTTTCCCTTTATTCACTCTAATGTATGAGGCCTATCCAAAATTTCAACTTTGGTTAGGTCTTATTAGTTTGTTACTTTTATTGATGATTATATAAGGATGACTTGGTTGTGGTTAATAAAATATAAGAGTGAAGTGAATTTATTGTTCCAAAAAATGTTATAAGATCATTCAAACTCAGTACAATGCATAAATTCAAGTTCTTTGATAATGGTGGAGAATATCAAAGCTTTGAATTGAAACATTACGTGGAAGCACGAGACATTATTAATAAAATTACTTGTGTGGATACAGCCAACATAATTGAGAGGAAAATTTGAAATTTGGTAGAAGTTGTTTGTGCCTCATTAATTCAAGCTCATATGCCATTTACCTATTAAGAGAAGCTCTTTCTTCCACTACATATCTGATTAATTGAACTCCCTCCCACTCCATTGAATTTTAAACATCATTTCAAGTCTCCACTAATGTTGTAGCTACTTCACCAATACCAAATTTGCCTCTTCTTGTTTTTAGATGTGTAGAATTTGTGTATATCCATAAACATTAACGCAACAAGCTAGCTTTATGAGCCTTGTGGTGTGTTTTTCTTGGGTATGTAAGAATCAAAATGGGTATCAATGTTATCATTCTCTAACTAAACATATGTTTATCACAATAAATGTAGTCTTTTGGGAAGATACACTATATTTCTTTTAAGTCTGAACTTCAGGGTGAGCACCAAAAGGAAATTCAAACTCTTAATTATGAACTTCAAGGGGAGTATGAAGGTGACTGTCATTTTTCTTATGGCAATGATGTTAGTGATAGTGTTACTAATTAGTTGGAACATGGAGAGGAGTAGGAAAGGGTTATTGAACCAGAGACCGTTGAACAAGAAGGGACTACTAAAGAGGAGGATGTTGGTCCATTAAGTGTAAAAGTTAATACTCTCACTAATATACCACACTAATCGTTTATTGAGGATGTTCTTATTCCTGACCCTAAGCCACCCAAAAAAAGGCTACTAGAGTGTCTTACTAGAGGTATTCCTAAGCCTACTTATGAACTTGAAATTTCAAGTAGAGTTAAATATCACATAATTCATTATGTATCAAATAAAAATATGTTAGAATTAAGTGCCTATTTGGATGAGATTATTTCAATAGAGCTTTTGTCAGTAGAGCTTTTCTGATAAAAGCTTTTTTGAGAAGCCAGTTGACTATATGGTTATCAATTAAAAAAATAATTTTTTGAAAGAGCATTATATAGTATATTGTTTTGCATCATAAAAATAAAAAACACTTTTATCTATACTTTATTTTGTAATAGAAATTGTTTATGCATATAAATAATATTTAAAGTATATTAAACAATATGCAAAGCACAATATATATTAGGTTTACATTTGATTGAAATAATTCAACTACTATTAGGTCTTTCACGAATGGAATGGGTTTACAGTTACTTACAATTGTTTGACAAATTCATTTCCATCTTGTATTTAAAGAAATGTCTCATTTTCTTGTATGAAATAAAATTAATATAAAAAATAAATATTAAAACATCTAAAAAAGCTAAATAATATTATAATCCTAAAATAAATATTCGAGTTGGGTAAATAGTTAAATACTTAATAAATTATGCATTTTATTGTAATAGAAGAAGATTTACAATACGTTCCCTCGCATCATTCATTTTGTTATTTTGTGGCTCGTCTAAATGATTTTCTTCAATGTCTTCATTTTCATTAATTTCTTCATTTGTAGGAAGTAATTCATTATCTTCATCATAGGGAGAAACCTTTTCATCCTTTGGAGCATTTAACCTTACAAAGTTGTGAATGGTATTAAAGTAATTACAATTTTAACTTGCTTTGGAAAGGGAAAACTAGGCATTTGATGTAAAATTTTTCACCTATTTTTTCAAACACTAAATTTTCTTTCGATTGTGCATCTTAAAGAAGAATGTGCATGATTAAATATTTCTTTCTTCCCTCTTGGAAAACCAACATATCGAAAATTAGGAAGATGATACCTCTCACCTTTGTATGGTCCTGCATCTGCTAAATAATATTTTCCTACATCCCAAATTAAAAAAATAAATAAATAAAGAAGTATTGAATTATTAAGAATAAATAAAAAAAAGTATAAAGTTATCCGTCACAAACTTCTAGGTAGATGAGGGAAGTGTAATCTATCATTAAGCAAAGCCTCCATAAAAATTTAGCATCATGTGCTGTGCCTTCCCAACCAGCCCAAGCGAAAGTAAAGCACATATCAAAATCACATACAACCATTACATTTTGCGTAGAAATGCCTTTTCTCCCAATATATTTTATTTGGACCTTGGAACTACAACTGGTATATGTGTTCCATCAATTGCTCCAATGTAGTCTTTAAAATAAGGTCAATACCTTCTATCATCTTTATCTTTTCTTGGAATTTCTCTAAAAGTTGGATTTTTTAGTTTTATAAAATCAATCGACATATGTGAAACAGCCTCTAATATTATTTCAAACCATCTAGAAATTGTTTCACCATAATGTTGAAATCTTTCTTGAACCGTTCTATTGCAAAGTCTATGACCTAAAGTGATAAAAAACATAGCTACAACCTCTTCTATTGTTACTTATGTTCCTTTCTTTAATCCATATGACTTATTCAACAATTTACATAATTTGATAAAAACTTCCTTCTCCATTCTAAATTATTGATGACATCTATCTCTATGGCTATTAAACATCTCCATTACAAACATCCATCTAGTGTAAGTGGATGTTCTGCATGGTTTTTTTAATATAAATATAATGGTCTATGGTTAGTGCAAGTCCAGTTTGAACCATATGCAAAAATTTCTTCTTCAATCTCTTCATTATATTCATGATCATTGTCAGAATCATTATCAGAAGATGACATATGTATCAAAATATATAAAATAAATAAATAATAAGCTTATTGTATAACAAGGTAATATAGCAATAATCATAACACAATAATAATAAAGTACAATTTAATTCATTACAACAAAATTAACCAAATAGAAATCCAATACAACACATTACAAGTAGCGAATTTCAATACAACACATTATAAAAAGTTCAATATTAGTAACCAAATACATGTCTAATTCATTATAAAAATCACAATCATTTCATTTTCTTAAGTCATTCGATTTGAAGATCAACATTCTTAAATACAGCAAACATCTCTTTATTTTCCTTCTTAAAAAATAATTTGGTAGTTAACATAAATACTCTTTCTCTCTTCAACCCAATCTTTATGCGTGACCCATTAAGTTCCCAAATATATTAATAATAGATATAAATTATAGCCTTAAATTATATTTAGGATTAACTAAATTAAACTCCTTTTAATTTATCTTTAATAATCTCATTAAACAATTTATATCCATATATCAAGATTGATGTTTAACAGCACATCATGACCCTCAAATATTTAGAAATGTTGAATTACTTTTGACGTACCTTTTCTCGTATGATTTTTCTATATAATTCTCTTTCATCATACAATATTCCAGTTAGATATAATACATGAAAATAATGCCTATTCTATTTGAGTCAAATTATGTTATTTCTCCATCATTAGTAATTTGTTATATTAATAACATTCGTAAACTATTTACGAAGCGTCATTTTACCTTGACCAAGAATTTTTCGAATCAGTTTTAATCGACAATAATGAAACATAATCTCTAATTACTTTAAAAGTGATGAGTCATATATTGATCACTCAACTACTTTCATATAGTTCATATCCAATGATTATTGACTGAGCTATCCTTGACTAGAATAGGTTAAAAGTAATATCAAAATACAGCAATCCCTGTATGAGCTACTTTGGAGGTTTCAAGTCAAATGATCATCCATACAATTATTACAATGAGAATTTTTATAGACATACAAATAATGTCTAGTTTAGTAAACTTATTCTCTAACAAACTCGTGGTTATTTAAGTATCTTCATACATTAGTCCATGAGATGGACTATTTCTTTCATAAAAAAAACATAACGTGTGTTAGTTTTATCATATTTTGTTAATGTCTAATTTTAACAGAGCAATGACTAAGAACAAATTAATAATAATATATAACTGCAATATAAATCTCATAATTATAATTTCATCATAATTTCGTTTGCTAATATAAATTTATCTTATAGATTTTATCATATATATCTTAATATGTATAAGATAAATAATATTTTACATAATTATA
Source organism: Erythroxylum plowmanianum (assembly GCA_025531925.1). Lineage (NCBI taxonomy): Eukaryota > Viridiplantae > Streptophyta > Magnoliopsida > Malpighiales > Erythroxylaceae > Erythroxylum > Erythroxylum plowmanianum. The sequence goes on along the minus strand of JANVCQ010000008.1, from coordinate 7,478,923 downwards.
TCACAAAATTATAATTAATCGATTGATGTAGGGCATAAATCAATAGCGTACACTTTATCCTTATGAAAAATGAAACTTCAAAATGAGTAAGTTTTAAATAACGTCTAGAAAGGGAGAATTTGGAAAAAAGGTTGTAGTAAATTTGACAGGGATAGTGTTCTATTGGTGGAATATGAGGCGAGTAGGTGAACTCGAGGCATATATTGGTTATGCTACTTCAGTCTTTATCTTATAAATCATGTGCTTATTATACAAGAAGAAATCCGTGTCTTTAACTCTATAATTTTTAACGTAAAGCGAGAATCAAGTAGAAACCAGATCCCGCAATTTAGCCCCAAAGTTATGGACTTTTTTTGAGTGCCTACAACACTATGGACTTGACTGCTGCAAGACACCGAGCCTGTCATATCCTTCACCCCGCACCGAGGCCTGCTTGGTTTGATTTCTTTTAGCACAATATATGTCGTATGTATCTCATTAATTTCATTATATATTGTGCTTGATTTGGCACTAGGTTTCAATTTACATGTACTTTTTAGATTATGATATGATGCATGTGCCAACATTCTAGCTGTTGGCCAGTTCTAGCCACAACTTTGGAGGCTACTTAATAAAAGCTCATAGTAAAACGATTAGAAATTTATATGTATAAGAGAAGCATCTATGAACCTTTGGGGCATTTTTTCCAAAGTACCTTAAAACGTTTATTTGACCAAAATATTTTAAAACGAAAACGAAATAAATATAAAGATCAACAACAGTACTCCGCAACCTAATTAAAAAGTAACTCTTAAGCAATACTATTACAAGTTTTCTTTGAAGTATCATCTTTGTCTAAATATTCTTGGGGGTTTAACACACTACAGTACAGCAGAAGGTATGTTGGAGTGTTTCTATGAATGAAAGAGCAACTGTTGACCTGGAAGAAAGCTGTTAAACGTTTCTGTCTCCTGCCCTAATTTGAAATTTAGTGCACCGCTACATCATACATGCACAGGCTTATTTAGTCGGATTCCACAGCCTAGAGGAGAATATTTAGCAATAATGTCCTCAACATTATATCTTATGTAGCTTGTAGTTTTGCAGGGCAACCACCTATCACATGGAAGTTGTTGACAGAATCACCCTTTGGCTTCAGGCACCAAATTCACCGAATTCAAGCCGAGAAGATGTGGTGGTTACTTCTTGTTGGATACTATAGAGGGGTTGGAGGGGGAACAGTAAACAAGGACAGGATCTATGCCAGGGTATCTATGTCCCCGTCAAGAGTTAAATAATGCTACAGTGTCCAAAAGGGTATCCTATGCCCCCGTAGCATAGATACGGACAATTCAAGAAGAGATTGGCTGTGACACGACGGGTTATTAGGAGAGATCGAGATCAAGATCGAGATCGACACATAGATATATACATATATAGAGAGAGAGAGAGAGATGAGATGATTAGGGGGCACTGTGCTTCATGGGATGGGATGCTTGATCAAGGGCCAAGTTCTCGTTTTGTAAAAGACTTTGTAGTTTCTATACTTAAAAACACACATGAGACATTATCACATGGCGTCAACTTCACAGTTATAAACTACTATTTTGGCCCTCTTCTCTTGAGCTTAGGATCCTATTACATTGTCCGTTTGTCTTCTCACTTCCATGTAACTTCAATTGTGATGGAATCTGTTCATTACACTAAGATTTCTGATCTAAGTTTAGGTTAATTAATTCAGTAGTTACTAAAATAAATTCCTTTCCTACTACTATATTGTGTAACCATATGACAATAGATTAGAATTATAGTTTAACTAGTAGAGCTTATGTAAATATGATATGTTTCTTTTGATTAATTATAAATTATAAAAACGCTAAAATTAAATGTAAAACGAAAACATCATCTCAAATTTGGATGTAATATTAGCGCGTACCGTGGATATATAAATTGAAGACATGGAGGGAACAAAATCTTTTATGGTTTAACATGCAATTGTCAGCCAAAACCACCTACCATTCAATTGCCATTAAACAATCACTTAAACATACATGGATTTAAAGACCTATTTCTAAGTAATGGAAGCCGATAACATACGTGTCTCTTCATTCTCCACAAACTGTCCATACAAAAAAACATAAATTTGTATGTATATTTATATGCAGGCATATATCGTCAAGATAATAATGACAGCTAACAGCATACATTTACTAGAATGCTGATCCACAGCCGCTAGTGAGAGAGACATCCAGGTATAACTCCTACGCTATAAGTCTCAAACTCCTATTCAGACTTTCACTTGAAGTAACCAAGCTGTCGTGGCTTTATTACACGAAAAAAAGATAGGAGAAAGTGCTGAAAGATAAAAAGAGTATAATAAAAGAATACATACAAAAGAAGAGAGTACAAACTGCAAACTCTGATAGACATAAATTTCAAAAGATAAGAAAGAAATATTAGTCATCCAATAATACAATTTGTCAAAAGCCTCCCTCTCCTTCTCTCTCAGCCTTCTTCCTTTACACGTTTCCTTACCTTACTTCCATGTCTAGAGATTCCATATCAGAGAAAAATCTATCGAAACTTGAAGAATATTTGCCACAAGATCGTAATATACAAGAAGATGGTGATCAACTAGTGCATCGCCAAGTATTAGATGATGAAGTGGAGTGCAAAACACCAACTTCAAGTGATCACAAGATACCAACCAGCGAGAGCTGCCCTCCAACCCCAAGAAAGAAAGTGCAAGTGAATTTGCAGAAAAGAAAATTTCCCGAGTTGCAGTTCTTTGAAACGAGGAATAGGGATGAGATAGAATCCTTCTTCAGGTCAAACTTCCAGGTATCTAGTGTTAAATCTGGTCCAATAAAGAGAAGTAGAAGTTATTGAGAACATCATGTACCTTTATATGTTTTGCGTGTGTACATGTAATTATATATGCTTATCTTACAGATTGTGTTATATATATATATGTATGCTGCTAAAGCATCTTTTCCACAATTCTCAAGTTGTCTTATTATTCTACAATCAGTAATAATAGTCAGTACCGTTCAATAAATTGACTATGAGTAATGACCAACAATCAAAAGGAAGTTGATGTAAATGAACAGAATACACTCCGGGCAGGTTCTTCGCTCCTTAATTTTGGTTACAACTTTTTCAAACAATGTGTATGGGCATAACTCGTGTAGAACAGTGGTTTTGTTTCTTGCCCCACACTGCAAGAACAAAATCTGCAGAATTGTTTCCTTGTCTTTACATTTATTTTGGATAAGAGTAAACTTGTTCAAAAGGAATTGAGATAGTGGTTGGGCAGGAGGGAGATATAGTGAGCAAATGCTATACCTCTTGCTTTTCGAAGACTGCAGGCGTAGCCCAGAAACTAGTGAATTTATAGAAATGAAAGCATTACTTGTTTGAGAAGAACATTTATTTTGCCATCTTGATTCTCTTAGGTTGATCAAGTATCCACTATTGATATCTGCAGGTTTCTTAGAAGGGCGATTGAGAGTTTTGAGTAATACTAACTTCGACAATATGCATCGTGAGCAATCCCACATTAAAGCTTCTGAATCCCAAGATGAATTAGTCAATATGTGAGATCTTAGGTTTAGTACTTTATATGTAGGAACTAAGGGTTGGACTGCATATTGGACTGTTGGGAATGATTTTCGTCGCATATCAATGAATTCGCTCATTACATATGGATCGATCATTTCAAATGACTTGACATATAAATGGGTCTAAGTTAATTGAGTAAACCTTTCAGAACTAGGTCTTGATTGTTCATTAATATTGTCTACATAAGTTGATGGCATATATTCTTTACTAATGAAATGCTCCCTAATCTCTACGAAAATAGAGATTCCAAGGTTATCTGCTCTTTTTAAACTTTTTAATTTTGCAGTAATATGCTTCAATCCCAAGTTTATGTATGTTCGTATATTGTTTTTAATACGTTTCTAATGCAAGTATATATATGACTAGTTTGGGAGGATATTTTAAGCGATGTAGTATGTAATCCTGCTTTAAATCTCATAATCCGCATCATGGTGAGATTTTAATTGAGTGTTTTGATGATAATGTGTTGCAAAGTAGGAATTATACGAAGGGAAATCCACCATTCTAAAGTAAACAAGTAATCTACAAATCCCACAATTTGGAGTGATATATTCAGGTCCTATCGAATTTTTAATTTTAATATTGTATCATAATAATAAAATATAATATAATAATAATTTATTTGAAAGACATACAAACATGACATTAAAGATGCCACCAGAATTCAATTTATGGTACAAACCTTTTATATTTCTCAATATAACCAAAGATTTCTAAGTTTTTTTATAAAAAAAACCTAGAAATGACCAGCCATCACTGCCGTAGCCACACAGACACAGGGCATTGTCCCTGTCTCTAGCATTTTGAAGCAGAGATTCCTTCCTTGGTGCAGGCGTCCAGACATATTGCCGTGATTTAGAGGTAAATACCAAACGAATTTCTGTTTATCACTTTCCGTCTTTGTATGCAGACTCTGAGAAGAAAGTACAGTTCGGTAAAAAGAAACAAACAATGTGGGATTTCCAACAGGGGCTAGGATTGTGTCATTATGAACCGATCGTTCACCCAAAGCAATCTCAAAGGTATTGCAAACTAAGATTGTCCACATTTAACACCACTTCCATTACGAAACTTCGTATATAAGTTAAGAAAATGAAATTTACATTTTTCTTTTTATTTAGGATTTCGATATTACGTCCAACCAGACTCAAATACTATTTAGGCAAGGCCTTTAATGTACACATCTAAACCATTGCTCAAGGGATCCAAAGCTAGGCTCAAAGTACATCGGTCGTAACAGTATCCCGAGACTAATCTCGTGCCTAGTCAACACCAGGCACATCTTTTAAAAGATCAACGTTTAAGTGTTTCTTTTTTGTTTTCAGATACATTATTGATTATTCACTTCTTTTTGCAATTGTAGGCCAATCACCCAAATCACAAAGCCTCAACACTTTCAAGTTACGATCAGTTGTTACATAAATAATGATAAACAGTTTTAGCAGCACAATCTATACCCTGTATCCAATGGCTGGAACTTGTTACGCTCTAAACAAAATAATTAAATTTTATCTAAACCAATTAGAGGCAAGTGTACCTTGTCAACAAGTAATATAAATTGGTAAGAACTGGATATCGTACCCAAGGAAAAAATTTCCAACACGTAAGACAATTAAATTAAACGATAAAAAATTACTTAGACGATAAAAATAAAATTGATTGATTTGAAAATAAAATAAAATAAAATAAGTAAATCAAGGAAATATGAAAATGGCAAGGTATGAATTAAAACGACTAGATTTAATCAAATGACAAAAGCTCGGTTAAGGTATCAGATTTCAATTGGATTAGACATTTAAAATAAAATTATAACGGTGGATTGATTTAGGAAATACTTCACTTAA
>JANVCQ010000008.1:7449145-7461954 GCA_025531925.1 Erythroxylum plowmanianum | reverse complement strand
AAATAGGTTTTGGTTATTTTTTCTCTCTTTCTTAGAAGATAAACACTTTCTTCATTCTTCTTCATTCACGTGAATCAAACTATCAAAGGATTTGAGTTTGGGGCGTGGATTAATCGGTAACTCTAGTAGCCAACCGTAAAACGAAGATTAGCAATCAGCAAATCGATCAAGTACTTCCGCATTAAAGTTAGTCCTTAATTATAAATCTACACAAAATGACCACAAAAGTTTGAGATAAAAAAGAAGATCATAACACCCTTTCAATAAACTTGCCCAGAAAATTATTAAGGTTTGATTTCGAGATATAATATATGAAAGGAGTGAGAAATTTTTTAGTGATGCCTTGTCAACAGTAATAAGTTTAAAATTATATAACATGGCCATTTTTAATATTTAAACTTCATTATCATAAGAGATTAAAAAGACATGAGAGGCTAATTGTAAACCTACAAGAAGATTCAGTAACAAGGTGCATACATAGTTTATAGGGTTATTACAGTGGAAGAGCATAATGATGGTGGATATCAAACCTATCTTAAGAGTTAAAATCATCTCATTTTTTTCATTGTATTGCAACTGACAGAAATTCAAGTTTTGTGGGAACTTACGAAAAAGAAATACAAATGTTCGTTCTCTAAAGGAAAATGTAGAATGGTATTAGAGAATTTATCAGAAGTTGTGAAATTTACCAGAAATAAATTGAGATTCTTACTCCTCTAAGATTATTGTGTCCGTCATATGTATCTGATCAGTTATGGGCAAATATGAGCACTGATTATGGAAGGATTATCTAATTTAGATATTTTGTAATTATGTTAGTGTTAAATCATTTATTCCATTTGAGTAATTATACACATTCCATTCCATTCACTTATTCCTGTATGATGACCAAGGTCACTAAAGTGTTCAATGATCAGGTGTACAAATTACATTATATATCTAGGACCATCATTAGTGATATAGAAATTATATTCACAGTGTGCTTAGTTCACTTGAAAAATGGTAATAGAATTTATAACGAATATAGTAAGAAATGACTTCTAATATTCTTCTCATAATTTTTGGGAATGTAGTATTACCTTAAAAAGGATATAAAAATACTTTTCATTCAATTATAAAATATTAACAAGTATGTTTTTTCATTCTTTATCTTTTTCTTTCTTCTTATACCAACTGGCCTTGACCTGAGAGATCTGCTGGTCAGCAATCCTGTGGAGGAATGAGATTTTTTCTTAAAAGAGATTCTGGTTTGATCGTTGAGAAGACCAAGCAGTCCCTCACTGGTGAGTTCTAGAAAGAGTTCTTTCGAATTCATGATGTTTTTTTGTGAATTTGTCAAATGCTTATCATCCTTAAATAGACAGAAAACATGCGTCTTGAATAGGACTGTTGAGACGTGACTATCCATTATAACGAAGTAAATAACTACCACTAGTTGAATAGTGTTACAATACCACCTATCATTCCGTAATTAATGGTGCTCCATTTGAAATATTGCATGGTTATGCTCATCCTTTACATCTGTCACATTTGAAAGTGTTGAAGGTGGATCAAATGAGGAAAGAGGGAGAGATAACCATACATGTTATTCAATTCTACATAAAGTGAGTTCATCATTAGATAACATAATCGATAGAAAAAATACGAATAAAAAATTTTTAGTAGGAGATTGGCGTATGTGAAATTTAGACAACATAATTTTTAATAGAAGAAAATAAAACATATTTTAAATTTTTTTTATACCTTTTAAGTTGCTTTTGGTACGTAATCGTTAGTAATCTCTTTATTTGACTGTTTGCTTTACTATTTTACTATCTTGGTAGGACAAAGCGGGTGTCTATTGAAGTTGGACAGAACAGTTTTGCCTCTAGGAAGAAGAGTAAAAAGAACGCGTCTTAATTTACTTGAAAACTTGTAGCATCTCTCTAAAGATTGCAAAAGATGAGATTTTCTGATGTTAAATTTTGAAGTTTTGCAATAGCTATACTTTTATGAATTTTCCTTCCATGCTGTAGACATCACAAGGTACAACAATCAGAAATTTAAGATATTACAACTGGGTGCAAGTTCTGGGAATATCAACTCCGCGTTAGACTTCCATGCCAAAGCATTTTTATATTGCCTGAAAGGTGAAAGGTTCATGTTTGGGACTATCGTCGCACTTTGTGGAGGGACTGGAAATGCTTCAAATAATCATGGGATCTAATTGCAGATTCATTATACATTCCAAGATATTGCAAAGGATCTAAGTTACACATGAAAGAATCTGTCCTTGACATGAAAGATGCTGCAATCCCTTTTCCAATCCAGAAAGATTTGCTAAATGGCGACAATCCCTTCACCATTGACCGAATAGGCTATCCATATTGCAGTTGCTGATCAACACAATAGCAGAAGTCATAGCTTGAGTACTACCAATATCTGAGGTAAGAAGCTCTGAACGTGAAATGAATAAACAAATTACATTCTAATAATTACCCATGTTTCAAGAGATAAGAGGAACACAAACTCTATGCTTCCAAAAAAAAAAGAGGGTCATCAGATATCCCATTAGAATTTCCTTCAACTCAATTGGTGTATATGACTTAAAAAGTGAAGAATTTAAAAAATGAAGACTATCAGAACCAAGACAGCTACCAATAACATTAACTGTGAGCATTTATATGATATATGCTTTTATCTGAAAATCAACCTTATAGACAAGGCACAATGGTACGATGTAAATGGTGACAGTTGAGCTCAAGATCGGAGAAATTGGCAGTAAATAACTGTGGGACGACAACGTATCGGAAAGGAAGGCGACATCGCTTCTGCATCTCAAGAGGCAAGGAGGTAAAGAGGAGACGAACACACCAGTCAACGGCTAGTGTCGTCATTGCCTATAAACGGGTGTCTTAAGAATTAACGAATAACCAAGTTACGTTCCCCCTGAAACCGACACTAGCACAAGCCAACCAAAGCATTTAGGTTGCCCTATGGAAACTTCGACCTCGGCTCCGAATCCCGCAAAGATTGAAAGGATGAAGTTCGGTGCTCACTACTCAGTCAAAAGTAAAACTCATCCAGCATCTTGGATGAAAAGTCCCCTTTAGGGATATACATTAACTTGTAAACTTTTAAGTGTTTATGGTTCTTAAATTCATTCAATGTCTTTATTCAAATCAGACCCAATGAATAAGAGAAAAAAGATTGTTATTTCAATTTTCAATTGTACAGCCAATTATGTCAAAATCATGACATTAAGAGCCCGGCCAGTTACTAATAGATACCTGGCCACATACAGGCGCAAGAACTCACAAGAATCCTACTGTTAATCCAGCAACATCGTTTCTCCTTTTCCTTTTCTAGGTTCTGATTCTCTCCCTAATTCATGTCACAAGATGGAATAAGCACGGATCACCTCAATTACTGGTGCCCTACACATAGGACACTTTTCCCCACTTTGGACCAATTTATTTGCACATTTTGAGCATGTGCACATGTGCCCGCATCTGTAAAAATAGGATTTACAATGATTAAACAATCTAAGATCAGGTTGTGTCCACGCATATCATAACTCCATTAGATGTTACCAGTAAAATTTTCCTAAAATTTACCTGTAAAGCAGAGAGTCAATGCTGCTATCTCCACAAATACAGCACAAACCTTTTCTAACATAATCCCACTTCGAACTGTCATCTGCCAAATTATTATCACATATCCCTGCAAAATAATATTGGTATATGTCAACAAATAAGGGAATATAAGAAAATATGAAACCATAGTTGTGATAGAATCTAACTAAATACCCAGTGCACAAAATATGAAATCTTGTATGAAGGAAAGCCAAATTAAGAATGAAAGGTCTTCAAAGTTTAAACAAACATGTGAAGAAGAGCTTCCATGTGCAACGTTATTATGAGAAGTAAGAAGTATTGCCTATCTAAGTATGCAAGTTTTTGCAGAAAAATAGTTCGTTTCCAAAATATTACATAAAATGAAAACAGAAGTGGAACATGTCCTCTCTTCAGGCAAATGGTGCTTGCCCGAGAAACCAATTTCCACCATATTCTGCTTAGCAACTTCACTCTAACAAAAGAACAAAGGAACAACAAATCATAGGACATGATATGAATGAGTGGAACTATAGAACCTGATAAATTAGCTGAACGATTCAGGGCAGCAGAGACTTCTTGTCTTATTGAACGTTGTAATTCTAGTTGCATGTCCATACAGGCTTCCAACATCCTTTGCATATTGTTCATCCTCTGTTGTAGCCGAGCCATGTCAATCCTCAAGTCATTTATGATGTCCCACTCCTGCAACAACATGCTCTATTACATTGCGGCCAAAAAAGTTCATCAAATTTAGTCATCGAACCCAATACAAAGGAACAACAAAAACCAGGTCTTGAGGGAACAGAATCATATTAGGTTGGATTTAAATAAGCAAAACAATGTCAGAATCATAAATCAAGAAGTTGCAAAAGTTGACCACTTAAATGTTTCAATTTCACAAGATATACATGAAGTGCACAGTTAAATAAAGAAGTCAATTTTTGGCTGCCAAGTCAGAAATCCCACAAAGAATAGAAAAGAAACAATCATCATAACAATCACTGAGGTTAGACGGACGCACAATGCCAAAACGTTGGTGCATGTCATTATGTGGCCAACTATAATTCTGTGAATCTTGGTCCCAGAGCCGTTCCACAGATGGCATTGGTGGAGACGGTACAGGAGGTGGAAGACTTTGAACAGAACTTCCCTGACCTTCATTTTGCTCCCTACTTTGCTGCTCCAGATCTTGCTCTTCTAAAGCAGAAGAAGGAGATTCTCCTTCTAATTCCCATTCAAGAGGAAGATGACTTTGCCTTTCCACATATGATTGTATCAGTTGGTCAAGACTCTGTCTGAAGCTACTGCCGAGAAGAGTGGAGACACTTCTTCTATAATATAAAGTTAATCAAACATTCAATTGCTGCAAAACTAGAAACAGTCAATGAAGAAACTATCATCAGTAAAGAATGTGCATACCTGCTTAGGAGTTCTCTTAGTTCCAGACTATACACATTATCATCATCAGTCAGATAAAATGAATCCATTCTTCCTACAGAAACATGCTCTTGATTAGAAGGTTCCTCCAACCAGCTTTGAACAGCCTCTTGAAAACCATTACTTCCATGTGAAACTTGAGATTCTTCTTCTCTGTTTCCATTGTCCACCCAATCATTTGCAGTAGTTTCATGTTCACTTCCTTCTACATTATTTTGAACATCGCCACTCCATTCACTAAGTTCAGTACTTACTCCAAATAATTCTGTTTCCCCTCTATTCAAAATCTGATTTGGCCACTGTTCTTGTAAAGCAGATGCAGACCCATTCACATCTTCAATTCCATAGCTTCGCACTTCCTCATGATTTGACAAAAATGGAAGACCATTTCCAATCCTAACCGGCTCAGATTGTTGAGAAAGTATTTCATTGGTTAGTGACGTATAAACATGATCTCCAGTTTCATTTTCCATAATATCTCTTGATGATACATCAAAAGTACCTTGCCAATTTACATTCACCTCTTCTGCATTACCATCCCTACCCTCATCTATTTCAAGGTAGGCCGGTTGTTCTCCATCTCTTCCCACGTTCTCTGAAACCTGTACAGCACCATTTTCTGAATGCACACCAGACTCTTGCCAACTTGAATCTACACCAGCATTCCCTTCAACGTCAGTTCTACCACCTGGTCTTCCACAGCTATGATTATCCTCATTATCCCAGTCAGTTTGTTCATTACACTCATCAATGATCTCCGGTAAACCATTTGCTGCAGTTTGCTCAATTCGATTGCCATTGATGTCATTATTAGAAGAGGTATCCGAGTCACTGTTACTTGTTCGTCCACAAACAGAATGGTCCAATCTGGAAAAGAATCCTTCTCTGCATGAAAGAAAGAGTTACATATATCACATACTTCCAGAAATGCTCAGGTAATAGTGCAAGCAACATTAAATATGATGACTTTTAGGAATCAGACTGTTTCTCGGTAGACCTGAAAACCCACTACCTATTGCTAGACCCAATTATTAAAACTCACAATTCATGCTTGAGAAAATTTATTGGTTTTCTGGACACTATTTCATCAGAAAAATAATTAGACACCATTTTTAGCAAACTGAAACAATATAAGCACTAAGGAGTATAAGGTAGTTGTTGCTCTAGATTGCAGGGCCTATTATGGAAAAGCATTGAGTGAAATTCTCAGCAGTAACCATTAACTCAGACATAAACCAACAACAAAATTTGACAGTGGCTTAAATTAACATACTTAATGTTTGGCAAACCATTTTAAAAGCATGGTTTTGAAAGCACACTCTCTATCGTGATTTTGCAGAAATATTTTTGTTCAACCTTACTTAGATTTAAAAAAGCACCGCTCATGGCTAGTTGACAAAAATATATAATGTCAATCCCTAATATGAAATTACTTGAATTTCTTTGCCAGTAGCTCTTAACTTTTTCGTAATAGTTTCCTTAAACATGACAATTTATTTTTTATTCCACTTATCGTGCATTCTGATCAGCTTTATCAAGTAATACTTAAAAATTATAATATTTCCCCTTCCAAAAGATCCCCCCAAAATCACCCACAGAGCCAAAGATAAATTTGTGGTCTTAACAAATGCTTTTGAATTTTATACTACCATGTCCACTCACACTTATACACAATTAGAGATTCAGCAGCTACAAACAATGAACTTCTATTTCAAATGAAGCAAAAGGATATTACATATATATGTGAGTGCGTGTTCATGGTTGTAAGCAAGGAGATGGAGAAAGAGAGAAGCTTCATGCTAAAGACATCAACAATGAATCTGTTCACCTTAAATCAGAGACTGTATGCCTTTGCCTCAGTAAACCTAATTCACTTGCCGCTATTGATGTAGGTCTCTCAGTTCTATTCATTCTGTCATTTCGCAAGAACCTTCCTCTAAGTAATGACTGCAAAACAACATAGAAGCATGGAATAAGATGATAAAAGCATTATAAGAACACTTTCTTAAGATTATAGATTTTATAATAATTAGACCAAAGCTGTGATGAAGTAAGAAAAAACATTGATACACATAGAATACATTCAGACCTATCTGGTAGATATTCAACTAAATGTCTCTAGCCTTTAATCTCAGGTGCTCAATCATTTTTCTTTAAACGGTTTAAATTTCTACTCCCAGAAATCTTATCGTTTGCTATATATAACTGGGAAAGTTTTCAGATATGATACTAATAACAAAATAAGAACATTCACTGAAACTAACTTGGATGCGGTTACGGTGAGCAAATTCTGATACAGCGTGATGCTCTACCAAATCTTCAAGTTCTCTTTTCCTTTCTCTCTCACGCTTCTTAAGCATATCAACCAGAGACTGTCGACCACATAATCTCCTAATACCCCTCCGAGTATGATCAGTCCTGCCTGAACTTTGGTTGACCACTGATCCATCAAGAACTTGTTCAATCTGACCAGCAACTTCAGAACTTTGTTCTTCTCTATGGTCAACAAATGTACCCCTACGCTGACTGTTCATTTGTACCCACTCCCTTATGATTCTCACCCTTTCTTGCTCATTCTCTCCGAGCCACTCTGCCCTGGAACCACTATTTCTATTCGAAAAATTAGATGCATGATCAGTTGCACCACAGGTCATCCATTCCCGGAAGATCTGCCTTACCCTCTCTCTTTCATCTTCCCTCAGGCTAGAAGGATCCTCCTGTCCACTCACTGATCCATGAGGACCTGGGGACCATTGTCCAAAGTCACTCTCAACAGCACTTCCATCCTCTGATGTGCCGCCATGTTGATTTCCATGGCTATTTGGCACATCCATCCTTGAGAATTCCTCAGTTGATCCATCAATTCTGTTTCGGAGAGATCTATCGCTAGCTCTACTACGTCCATGATTCAAGACATTCTCATCCTCAAGCTCTCGCCACATTTGCAAAAGTGATGATGCCCGGGTGCTCACAGTCCCATCATCATCCCGTGTTCTAACCGTTTCTGAATGAGATTCACGGAGGAATGAAGAATCAAGCACAGAAACATTGTGTAGACCAGCAATAGCCATCACCTCAAATTCCAAATTAGCAGTCAATTCAATCCATATGCTTCAAATGCATGAAAATGTGCATTTACAACTATAAATAATGATAGATTTTTGTTCTCAATGTTAGATTGTAGCATAAATTAGACTGTCAACATAGACTCATATTCCTTGAAATCATCCTCTCCATCATGACCATCAATACAAGTCTTCGATGTGAAGCCCATCAAAGGAGAGCTAGTAATGGAATAAAGTTGGCGTGCCATTAAACTGTCAATCCCCTTCAAAATTCGTGGAATACAATAGCTGCTTGCTGCATCAGATAAAAAATTGAAGTTAAATCTTCTTAACTAGACTTGAAAAATGAAATCATGAAGCAAAGAGAATCAGTTTGTTCCACTATCAATACCTAGATAATATATTCAACCAAACACCTAGCAAAAATCCAGACCCAAACAGAAGAAGTCCACCACCATAGGAGATTCATTCAATTTCTAAATCCTCTGCTTGATCTTAAAGAGAATATGATGGAATACAAGAAACTCATTTTACATCGAACAATTTCCCTTTGTATGACACTATCATAAGATGGCCTTTACGCAGTTGATCGCGAAATAAATTAATCTTGAATTATTCAACTGGGGAGCCCTTTGTTTGGTCTACGAGAAAATGCGGGAGAAAACAAACAACTGACTCCTTATGCTTGGCATTTTGGGTCAAACAAAAACCAACATGAAGAGATTTACAACTTGAACAAAATTTCTTCATACGAAGAGTCCAAAAGAAGAGATTCAGCAAAGCGCATATATTATCCACCATTTTCTTTCCCTTTCCCACCAACCAAACAAATAACAAATATAACTAAATAAACCAAGCACCACTAGCCCAAAACCATTCCACCCAAAGAGAAAAAAGAAGCCCCAAATCAGAAGAATCGGAATCGGAGAAACGAAATCAAATTCGAGAACTAAAAGCGCACCGTTTAAATAGGTGTCCAGACAAGAGACCTCCAAGAATCCAGAAAACCGCTGAAACGTGAGGATAAAGCTTCGCACTTGTTAATTTACAAGTAAAGGAACCGTAACCCCGAGAGAGAGACAGAGAAAGTAGCTTTAGATAGAATTAGAGGGGTTGGGGGAAGAGGACTTAACATAGAGGAGAGAAAGAGGGAGAGAGAGAGAGGATGCGTCAACGGTTTCTGGGAGTAATTCCATTACAAGCCCCCTTGTATTTGTTGTCGTAAAACTGACGTTTGAACATTTTCGTTGTAGCCACGTGGCACCTGTCCCGTCGCTTTCTTAATAGGCTAATCGTGGAAGTTTCCCAATCTTCAACCCAACGGGAAGTGATATAGAAGCTGAGACTGAGAGCCTAGGCCAGCAAAAGCAACTCCTCCCCTCCTGAGGCGATGATTCATGATTCTGTGCTTCGCTTACTTTTCACCTACCACGTCCAAACGCTGCCGTTTTCTTTTTGTCTTGACCCATCTCCGTATGGAAAACGATGGTTGTGGACGGGAATTAGGGCGAGGCGGAGGGAGGGACTTGTGTTAACTGTTGAATGCAATATTCAGGGATCATGGGTCCTTGCTTCACTAATTACCATATGTTGCCATCATGAGTTTAATTGATTTAGAAAGATTTGATTAGTAATTTAACATGTTATTATTGGATAAAGCCATGTGATTTGTGCAGCCTAAATTTTACTCTCACCTTTTTTGATTCATATCATCAACTTCTCTTTTGGTTATGGAACACACAAAGCCTGCTATGAGTTGGCCATCTTTTACTTTTCTATGCGATGAAATGTCGTAAGCGTTTAAAATTTTACCATCAGATGTAGCCATACGTTTTGTCGTTTATCGGTATATAGTCATTAGTCGTTTAAATAAAACCCATTTACTATCAAGTCAATTTATATGACACTACTGGTAGTTCCTTACTAAAATCGCGGTAGACTCGCCTGAGTATTATAATCTCATTGTCTTCTATTTTCACGTTGAAGTTACCTGATTATATTATTCTTATTTAAAACATTCAGAAGGGAGTTAAGGATTTGATCTGCCATTTTTTGATAAAATAGGTATGAGAAACAAAAATAATAACCCCTTATTTCTACTTTTTAAGGATAGCAATTTCTCCAATCACGTTCATTAGAACCTTTTTGAATTTCGTATGGAGGGTTAAGGTTATGACCTAAACCTTAAAAGCCATCATTTACGGAATCTAGTTCATTAGCCATTCATAGATTTATGAAATATAGGACTGGATATCATAAACTAAGGTTGCAAGAAAAGTTATCGCCACAATTTAATGCGATTGTCCCAAGCCGCTTACACTCCTTATCATGGCGTCTACCACTTAAATATGGGGAAAAGAGGTTTCCTTGCCTAACCAACCAAGTAGGGTGACTTTTGGGAGCCAAGTAAGTGTTAATTTAACGCAGCTTTGAGTCTTCTTAATATTACACCAACCCAACAACAATTAGATAGGTTGGTTTAGAGATTGCAACTCTCAACTACCTCAACTTGAATGCCTAGCTAATATTCACAAATTTATATTTTTGTTATGAGTAATCAATAATCAAACCCTTGAGTGCCTTAAAATGCTAGCTTTAAATAGTCTTTTAAGAATATAACGTATTGGAACTTTAAAGATAAACTCATGTCTTTTACCTTCAATAATAACATAGTCATAAATACAGCAGATCAACCACGTACTCTTATCCAACTTGAAGTTCCCAGAAATTCGCTGCCTTAAATTGCACTAACAAAAAAAGGTGTTGGCAATCATTATACTGTTCTTTAAAAAGTGTACTTGGTATTAGTACCACTCTTTTTAAGTCAAACTGTCGATACGAGGTTAATCTGATAAGAATTCAGATGTGAAACCGCTCATCATGCAGAGCGTGACTGCAAAATTTTGAGGGACATTATGCGTGTTGCTGAATTCGTGTTTTTTTAGCCGTTGGCTTGTAGAGAGTTCATGTTAATTAAGTTGCCTTTACAAATTCTCATGAATTAATTGTTGGTTTGCATCCGGACAGGAATGATAATGTACTAGATCGTAAATTTTTTTAAAATAATTTTTAAAAATTAAAAATGCAAAATAATATCTTTTTTTTTTATTGAATCAAGATCTGAACTGTTAAAATTACTCAACTCTTCTAAGCATCATTTTGCTTAGCATTATTGGATCTAAACTTAGGTCTGACTTATTGAAAATGCTTAAATTTAAATCCATGGGTTGACTCATTATTGTCCCTACATACAATTCATCGTATTAATTGTAATATAATAATTTATATATTTATATAAATTATTTAAAAATATATTTAATTATGTAACGATTAATGTTTTTAGATTTCAATCAATTATATCTTCCAAAAGTAATATCGATTAGGGTTAACCACTCAAAGTCTCAAACCTTCAAGTTTTTAAGTCGAAAGGATTCAAAAGGTGCTTGGTTAAAGGGGATGGGAATAGATCAATGGGAAATGAAACTGCGATGATAGTTGGTTATTTATTATAATTGATTGAATAGTTTTTTCATGTCCCAATTTTAGGTAATAGCATACCTTCCATGTGTAGGAGGAATGGTTTTGATTCCCACAAATACTAATATTTTTTATTTTTAATTAAATATAGTTAAACTATAATTAATTAAAATGTAATTAATTAAAATATAAAATATAAAAATGAATAATTATAGTGTAATTAATTATAATATAATTATTTAAAATGTAATTAATTAATTTAAATATAATTAAAACATAATTAATTAGTTAATTACATGTAATTAATTAAAATATAATTAATTAATTAAGTAAAATATTAAAAAAAATTATTTCTCAATATTTTTAACAAAACAATCACTACCAATATAATAATATTAATCATTCATTTCTCTTAACTAACTATCATAATTATAATGATTATATTCATTCTTATTCTTCACCATATTTATCATAATTATAATGATTATATTCATTCTTATTCTTCACCATATTTATTTTTATACATGTTATCATTCTCGTCTATCAACCAGCCGCGTCCCTCAAAGAATTGCTTTCGCTACTTTGACCATCCCTTAAATTATTTGATTTCCGTTATATTTCTGCTTCAACACTTGAAGCCATGCCTTCCCACTTGAAACGCTGCGCATGGGCTACGACAAATTATTTATGCTGTATATCAAAATCTTTTGTTTACTAAAGCTTATAAAGTTGGACATTGAACCGTAGCAGTGTTCTTATTTACAAGACCATTTTTTATTTTTATGATTGCAAACAAAGAGGTTGAAGGAATGGATTTGGCTTATAGTTAAATCAGCTTACTTTCTACATTAATTTTCAAGGTTCATTGAATCAAAAGATGAAGTGAATGTTCTTAAATTTTTAGATTTGATAAGAACTTTCAAAATTTTAATAATCCATATTGAATTTAATTAAACTGAATCATATTATTATTATTATTATTATTATTATTATTATTATATAAATATCTAAATATAAATAATTTCATAAAAGTAATTTTAAAACTTATTAATTCTTTTAAATATAATTAGAGAAAATTAAATTCATCTAAGTCATTTTGGTCGGGTCGGCTGTTCAGGGCCTAGACCCATTAAAAATGACTTGTGGGCTGATCAGTTCATTCTTCAAAGGCTAGTCTCACACCCAAGGCCCAAGCCCGATCCATCTGCATGTAAGAGACTCCCATGCAAATACA
>JANVCQ010000008.1:7429840-7449045 GCA_025531925.1 Erythroxylum plowmanianum | reverse complement strand
CGACGTGCCTTATTTGTTTTGCAGGAGTTCTAGCGTCGAAGCTTCTATAGAAAGCAGCTAAATCCATGGATCCAAGCAGTAATGCTCAGCCTCGCCAGAATCCGGCTGAACCACATTTCTTCTATCATCTTTATAAAACTTTTAAAATAGGTTAATCTGAATTAGTCAATTTTTAATAAAAATTTTAAATTATTTTAGACGGACTGGTTCGTTCATCTTATATGAAAAGATAAATGAATTAAGGTGTGCATATAACGTTAGCGTTAAATGCTTACTTTGTTATAAATAAAAAAGAAAAAGAATAGAAAGGCATCTCAAGGTTATGTCATATGATATTGGATTACATTTAGATGCCTACCGCCGTCAAAATCTGTGATGATTAGTGACCTTAACTAACATGTAATGGGGTTTCACGACTTATATGTCTCTATTATTTAGGCAGATACGATCTATTTACATGGGCACAAGGACCCGCACGTACACATTCGAAGAAAAGAGAGGGGGAGCCAAATTGCCTCACTACATGGCCTCGGGCCTCGGGTTTGTGCATGCATGCGTGGCCTAATACCCCACAAGAGGGTTGTGGTTATAGGTCTTGCCTGCTCTTTTTCTTGCTCCTTTTCATTTCATGCTTCATTATTATCTTGATATAACGACATCCTTGTCTTCATGTCTTAACTATATAACCTGAGGTTTGAAGTTGAACGTGTTCTTTTGGCCACACCCACATGCAATCAAACTGGCCTCCGAAATGCGTGAATCGCGTCCACATGTCCAGTGTGGCTCGACATATGTTTATCAATATCGCATGTGCTACTTCTCTTTTTATCTCTTAAACTCTCGAAAAGAGAAAAACTGTTCCGCCGTTCATTGGTTCGATTATAATGACATTCCTCTTTATGTGTAGGACTAAAAGAAAGTTAGAAAAGGGCTGTATGAGTTTTATAGTACTGTAGAAATACTCGCAATATCCTAAAAATTCATCGATCATAGGCTAGGGGATCGAGTTTTTATTGTTTTAGGGAGAGAGATAGAAAACGCAACTCCACCGGTAGGGTTTACATACTCATTTCACATGTAGAAAAATCACATAATCTAAACATGATAGAAGAGCATGCTTCTTGATTAACTAATTAATGTATCATATGGTTTAGGTCATTGCAACGGAGATTATTGGCCAAAATTTAGAATACAAGAAATTTGTATTAACAGTTTTTGAAGCCAAAGTCCCCCTTTATCAATCTTCCATGAGATTGTTAACATTAAGAGGCCACTTTTACCTTCAACATCATTTCAGGTGATAAATAACTTCAATAAAAAATCATATTAATTTATCAAATAATATATATTTTTATATTGAAAAGGAGACAAGTTAAAGAGTTAAAATATTATTTTAATTAAAATAAAGAGACAAAATCATTTAACAGACCAATAAATCTTTTTATTGAAATTATTTTCACATATATAAAATGATATGAAAAAATGACATCATATGAGTACTTATTGTTATTTATTCGAAAGTTTACAACAGCAAATTTTTTGTATTTTAAATTTGGACTATAAAAATTATCTCTAGTCGTCTAAATCTAAGAAAATAAAAAAATTAAGAGAAAATGTTCTTTATATTTTTGTGTCTTGAACTTTAATTGACCGGTAATTATAATAGTTAGGACTATACGAATATGGAAGCTAAGATCAATCATATACTAGTCACATGCTAATTAATTCATAGATATCAACATATCATATGCCACAGATTACGGTATAGATGCGTTAGCACTCTTTCCCTCAAATTCAAGATGGTGAAGAATTTGCTATCTTGAATTTATAGACAAAGTCTCGAAAACGATAACGGGAGTGTGATTTAGTGGAGATATTTGCAATATGATACCGTGAAGAGATAGAAACAAGTTGTACCATATATACTTTGAAGTGTATAATGTTACACAAGATAACAATCAATTTTAATATATTTAATACATTTATGGAAAAATCATTGTGAGCAATGCACTTTAATTGTCACAATGAAGATGAGTTCCAAAAAGGGAGTTGACACTTGTATTTTGAAGTAACCACCTCAAATGTAAGAGTTTATAGGTAATGTCAGCAAGAGCTCAATATTTTACTTCTATACTAAGACTATTGTTTATATTTTATTATGCTAAGAAATAAATGACGTGTTAACAAAAAATAGTAACTAGTAGTAGAATGGTGATCAGTAGGGTCTCCATCTTAATTAACGTTAGAAAATGCTAAAGAAGTGAAGAACATGAAATAGAGTACCTTCAATTTATTGAAGAATAACAAAAAAGTGAGTGTTACGAGATGCAGTCATGAATCGGCTAACAATATTAGTAACATATGCAATATTAGGATAAGTGACAATAAGAGATATAAGGCTATCAACTAATTAACGACAAAGAATACTATCACTAAAAGGAGTCTCGTCAATAGTTGAAAGATGAATAATGGGTTTTTTTTGCATGAATGGAAGCCATATAAGGAAAAAGGAGGTAAAAATATAAGACCTTCCATGATTCAGCCAATACATGACCTACATCTATAAGTAAAAAGATATATTTACGATGCAAGGAGAAAATGAAAATAACCCTTGTCAAGGTACTTACAAACTATAGTTATGTATAAGAAGTCCACGGATAATTTTACTTTATTTTCACAAATGCCTAAAGTTAATGAAATTTTATTTCCACATAAATTTAAGGACAACGAAATTCTATTTTTGAATGTACTCAAATTTCCTACTCAACCAAAATTCAAGGCTTATCTTATAATTCTCCACCTTAACTTGAATTCTCCAATATTTAACCAAGAATTACTTTCTATCAGATAAGCCCCTAAGGGTTTCAAGTTATGTGAATATTCTTCAAGTCCAAACTAATATTTGTTTATCTATTGGCTATCTTTTGTATAGAAAATAACTTATCCTCAATGACATCTTGAATAAAGTTAAAATTGACATCAATATACGTTGATATCTTATGATAAACATGATTTTTCACTAGGCTCGATGCAATTTGACTATCCTAGTAAATAACATAGTTCTACACATGTCCACACCCAAACTATCAACTAGAATACGTAACCATATATCTTCTTTAAAACCTTATATCAATGACATATATTTTGCTTCTATTAAAACCAAAGCTAGTTTTGATTAAAGTATTGCTTT
Organism: Erythroxylum plowmanianum; assembly: GCA_025531925.1. Taxonomy (NCBI): domain Eukaryota; kingdom Viridiplantae; phylum Streptophyta; class Magnoliopsida; order Malpighiales; family Erythroxylaceae; genus Erythroxylum; species Erythroxylum plowmanianum. The sequence continues at coordinate 7,445,855 of JANVCQ010000008.1, read as the reverse complement.
TCAACATACAAGGTAAAGACATAACGTGTCAATGATCTTTTTCTCAAGAAATTTCCATCATAATTAGAGTATGTATAGCCAACAATGCCTAGTTGTATCACCAAAACTATCCCAAGGATCTTGTTCAATTAGGGATTCCACACCATATAATCATGACTAAAAAATGTAGATTAACACCAAATCCACATAATTAACCAACAGAGACAAGATTTAAAAAAAATTAAGAATAAAAAGAAAGGTGCTTATACATTAAAATGCATAGTACAATTATAAATAGTATAAAAACATCTGAAAAAAGAAGTAGCTAAATAGTCAAATATAGAGGAATTAGACATCATAAGGTTGCAACAAACAAAATTAAAGTACCATAAAGAGGAAGTACCTAATGTGACAAACAAGATAAGAGAGGAAATAATAACAAAATCTAGTTGAAGTTATTGTAGAAAAGCACAAAGATCTTTCAAAGAGAATCTAGGAGATGTGCTTTCTATTGTGGCAACCATATTAGGTTGAATTTAAGAAGAATTGGAGGAGTTTATCTTATCCAAAAGTTTTCTTGGGTCATTTTATATATTCAGCGATACAATAACTACTTTTTTTTTTACATTAGTTGTAAAATCCCTCTTGAAACTTCATAGCTTATTTTTTAAGAGTGTAATCCTAATAAGATGAGATTTTGTGAAAAGAATAATATCAACAAATGGTGTAGGCTTTTCTATATGAAAGGCATTAAGAGTCTCTTTTGTGATTAGTTCTTTAATCACAATATTAAAAGTAAGAAGAGAACCTTGAGGAAGAAGAGAGTTGTAAATGTACTTGAACTAATTTTTGAGTCATAATTAATAGGTGCTAGATTTGCTTATGATCATGAAGATTAGAATAGATAATGATCGCTTCAAGATTAGGCCATGCATGATCTCCTAATGTCAACTAATCTTATAGTTTTTGCAAATCAAATACGTAACTATTCATAGTTTGACTATGTTATTGTTACATCTAATAAAGGTGTTGACATAATTGAAATTGGTTCATATGATTAAGACAACACCAATTTTATAAATAATCTCATACCTTTTTAGCATTGTTAAACCTATGGAAATCTAAATAACTTTAGCACAAGTATTGTGGAACCATTTCAAGATTTGATGATGTGAATATATTATTTATCCGATCTTCTTTTTGGTAGGCATAATATCTCACCATTTACAATGCATTATAAAAAAACCTTCCATTTAAGAAACTACAGATCTCCTTAGCCCATAAGTAATAGTTAGAGCCATCAAAGGTGACATTAATTGGTTGGATAATATTGGTAAAGTTTTGAAGCATATGTATGTATAAAAATAGAAGGATGACTATTAGCAAAATAAGAAAACAACATAAAAGGTAACATATCTATAGAAGTACAATTTGGCCAATTTGACCCTAAAATTAAGTTCAAAGCACCCAAACACCTTAAAAAACCAATATAAGTGAAGAGAAAACCAATTAAAATAGTTAAACTAGTTAGTCAAAGCATTGGTCAATGAGTTTGATTCAAACTGATTGAACCAAACTAGTGATGATATGGAAAATGAGAGATCCAAACGATTACGTGACCGCTGATGTGGGTGATGATATGATATGTATAGGACCCAAGATGATGACAGCTAGTGTGGATGATATATGGCAACTAACTAAATCACATATGGCAACTGACTAAATGACATATGGCGAGGATTTAACTAATGGAAGGATAATACATATTAGATAATGTTGACTCGAATTTATGTGTGACTGGTTAGAAAACAACATAGTTTTAGTTTTGAATTTTATTTTAAAAAAAGTCATTTAGTTCATCTTCTGCCTCTTAATAGTAAAAGACAATGACCTCTAGCAATATGTAAGAAGAAAATTTTAGAAGCAGTTTGCAATATTGTGATTGTCTTCAAAGTAGAAAAGTTTGATATATACCAAATAACTACTACGAAACTGAAGTATCTTTATTAAACCAAAATTTATCTCTTTTGCAAAGGAAACTCTAATATTACAGAGAAGAAAAGAAGTTGAGATAAAATATTCTTTATATTCTTGTATGTCTGGAATTTTATACAATAGGAGATATTTATACTAATTAAGCTTATATAAATATTAAAATAAAAGAACATATACTAATTACATACCAATTAATTCCTAAATTTTAGCATATTAATCTCTTAAACATATGTTTATGGTATAGATATGTTAATAGGATATATGACTTAAACACCTTCCTATAAATAGAATATGGATCAATTCAACTTAGGTTGAAATGGTATCCACTCTTGACTAGTTTTTATTTTACCTCATTTTATTATTTATAAAGACTCACTCTTGACACTCATAAAGAATAAAGAGAGACAAAATAGAAGCCCTTTTTTTTGCTCAGGGCCTATAAAACATTAGGAACGAACCTATTGAGTGGAGTGATGTTATGAATACCATATTAGTCTTGGTGCCATATTTGGTTTTAGTACCGATCAAACATTAGATGCCATCTCAAATTATTTTTTAAATTTATAAAATAATTATTGAATTTTATAAAATTACAAATTAGTCTCTTAATATATTTTTCTATATAATTTTTAACTTTACGTAGCTCTACCTCAAAAATCATAATAATATAAATTTGATATAGCAATTATCTCTCTATTCTTATTAATATTACTTTTCACATATTTCTTATATAAACAATAACTACTATTAATATAAACAATCATTTAATTCTTGTACAGAAATAAACTAAAAATAACATGAAGTACTTAAAATGGAGTGGCAATGAGCTAGTGACAACAATCACCAAAAATTTTAAATCTATTGTTAAACTTGTTCCAAGTTCTCCGATCAAAATTATATCTACTAGTGTGGGAGGGTGATGACTTGGCATAGTGACAATAGTAAACTTGTAAGAGGAGGACACTAGACAACATGAGATTAATGTGAGAGTGATACAATTTAAGAAGGAAAAAGAGGAAGGCTTAGGGTTAGAAAAAATACAATTTTTTTCAATTTAGTCCAAACTTTTAAAAATTTTAAATTTTTTTAGAAATTTAAATTTACAATTTACCTTGTATTTAATTGGCATTTTGAATATTGGTTATTACCAACCTTTCTATAAGCTAACAGTGTACTATTGATTTTAGTTTCAGTTGGAACTGTTTAATAATCTTTTCATTGGTAGGAAGTGAGATTAATATGAGATTTTATTTAGTTTAATCTACTATTTATGAGTGTTGCATAAGATAATCCCAATGAAAATTTTATTTAGTATATAAGTTGTAAAGCCCAAATAGTTAAAAAAAAACACACACACACACAACTTACCCAACAGTCTAGCTCATGAACTACTAAACACATAAAAGAGGCCATCAACTGCAAAATATGAAAAACACCAACAAAAATCACCTTCTTTCTTCATCTTTCTCTTCATTTCCTAACTGATAAGTGTGTCTAAAAATACCCTCTTTCATCTGCATGTAACACTTCCCTCATAGGTTCCCTCATTATGTTTGTTTTACAAAAAATTGGAGGAAGTTGTGGAACTTAATAACCTAAAATCCCCTACACTTAGGTAAAAATTCCAACAGCTATATTACGTCTTGTTTTGTAATTTTGATCATCCTAAATTAGTTTATAGTTGGATTGCGTGTTGTGGTTGTTTGAGACAATAATTGAAGTCATAGAAAGGGATAAAAATGGAGGAAATGCGGCTGCAAAATGATAAAAGAAGAGGAGATAGGAGATAGGAGAAGAGGAGAGGGTGAAGAAGATAACATTTTTTGAAAAACTAAGTTGCATATAGGGGCAAAATAAGAAATGCAAATAATAAAGGATAAATATGGAATTTATTTCCAAGAAGGACATTTTTAGTATTAGTTGAAATAGGTGAGGATAAAATATGGCATTTAATTTGTTAAGGGTATTTTGGTAATTATGGTGATTAGGTTAGTAAGGATATTAATTTTTATAATTAATAATAAATTAGAAAAGAAAATAATGTTGAATTATTAAGTGTAATTGGGTCGGAAATTTTTTGTAAATTAATCTAATAAAATTTTGTAAATATTAGGTCCGAAGGTCCGATTAAGGAGTAATTTAGACTATCAATTAGTTGAGTTCGAAATCTAGATAATGATAACCTTGGACTATATTCTTCAAATAACGTACTATTTTGTTATTAATAAATTATTTTTAGTGAATGATATTTTGAATTATTCATTAATTAGTTACATATATGAATTATGTTTATTTTATTTCGCAAATAATTAATGAAATACAAGGTGTATTCACTTTTATATTTTGTTACGTTTTACAAGGTGTATTGTTTGTTAGTTTGACGAAAAATATGTTAATTAAATAGAGACTGATAGGTTGATAATATGTTGTGAATAATTGTAAGAATTCAGAATCTGTTGCTTGCTTAGGATAGGTTACATTCAATGGTCATTGGTTGATAGGTTATTTAGAGATGAGCGAGGGTGACTATGTATATGTCCGTGAAGCAGATATCGGACCATCCTGAGTCCCAGGGATGTTTTTTGTCAATGATTAGGTGTAGGGGTGGTACCGAGATATCTTGGGTCTTGAGGATATCTTGTGCCGATGGTTAGATATTGGAATGGTACCAAAGTACTAATAGAGATTAAGAAATTAAGGTATCATGTGTCGATATGTATACATTTAATTACAATTCTACTTAGTGAGAGATTATTGATGAGTAAAGATAAGCGGATAGACCATTGGATGTAAGCTTAGTAGGTTAAGTAGAGCCCCAAAAATTCATAAATAGCATTTATATATTGATATTTGTGTTAATCATTATTTGGTAACTTTTTAAGATGTTTGTAATTGTTCATATTAGACTCGTAATGTTGCTTATCTTCGTATTATATGTATGTTTTAATCTCTTGAATGAGTTTTATAATTATTTATTGAGTTATTTGATTTTAAGGTAACGATCAGTTGCCCTTATTGAACAGGCAGCTCACTCCTTGCCATTATATTTTTTTGAAGATCAAGTGATTCCCGATAACCCTAATGTACGGGACTGATAGAGTACATATTAGGTGAGCTCGACATATTAATCAAGTTATTTGATTGTATATATTTTTTAATGTGACAATTTGAGTAGTTATGTTATATATAATGTTTTTGTATTTGACAAGCAATTCGCTCTTTTGGAATTAATGAGGAATTTGATGATCAATGATATGTTTTGAGAACTATTTAGATAATTTTGGTTTAAGAATTTTGGGAGCGTTACAAAAGTCATCATGATTGTTATTTGTTTTTTGATACCATTACATATATAGCATGGAGCTTATGCTACAACATGTAAATCTTAATAATACGAATAGCTATTAAGTAATAAGTTTAAATGAAAATTATTAAAGATTTGTTGATTTAGGGTACTGATATTAATTTAAATATTCAAATTAAATAACATAATGAATTTTCCTATTTTTATCCAAAAATTAGATTCCATCAACAATATTCCATATTTGTAATTTTTTAGAATAAGTTGAAAAATTCTGTTTCTGATTTTAATTTAAGTCTATATGGAAAAATAATAAAAATTAGCAGAATCCAAAATTTGACTTTAAGTCTGATTCTGTCGATGTTAAATACAACCTAATATAATGTAATGAAAATTGTATTACCTTTTTATAGACTTGAACTGCATTTAATAGGACATATCCTTTAAATATGCAACATATATAAATCCTCTTTTGATTACTAAGTTATTAAAACCGTTAAAACTATATATAAATTGCTTTTGGTTATATATTATTGCATCATATCACGTTATGTATGGTACTGAACACCATTCAAAAGCAACCATAAAACCTCACTCGACATATCTTCAAGTTTTTATCGAAAGATGCTACACTATGATGAACAATTAAAAGGGAAGTGGACAAGTGAAAGAAATAAGCAAAAGATACAGAGTTGCAGATGTTGCATGAACTAGTGTAGTTAAATCAACCATATGAAACGAGAAAGGACAACTGGAAAAAATAACAAAGAAAGAGCTGGTAGCTACACCAAGTGTTGTATGTAATAATTGAAAGTTGACGCTCCTTGATTAAAAGGCAACGGCACTGTAACATTGAGTCCATTAACATAGAGACATGGACATATGGATAGAGAGGAAGTGTTAAATGAGTTAGGTTGGCTGTCTATCACCACATTCGTGTCCATGTATTTTGCCTTCCCACTTCCCTTCGTCACTCTCTGAGGTTTTCTTATGTATATATTATTAGCAAAACTCCATGCAGATATTGGTGAAGCATGGAGGGTCCAAGTTATAACCTAATAGCTGCGACCATGTATTGTGCTTTCGAGGGGCTCAATACTGTATCTTTTTACTTCTTTAGGCGCCGATGGACCCATCAAAACATGGATTTGGCTTTGCTCGTGTTGAACTTGTGGGAAAAGGAATATACCACGTCTCTTTGGATTTAAGCGTATTTTGTCTGTTGCGGGATGATATTTGCGATGAAGTGACATGACCTTATCTGGCATTTGTATGTTGATTATTGGATGCACTATTCACACTGGAATTATATTACTCCTCTATAAGTTCTGGATCAACCATGATTCAAGAGGTGTTGAAAGTTATTGCCTGTAACTTTTACGTACGAACTCGATCACATTCTGCCTTTTGTGGACGAAAGTTTGGCCATGAGTAGACATTTTAATCTGGAAGGCCAGTCATGCACATGCCTGGACATGTATTTCAGTCAAATTTGTCTGAAAGTAGGACCTATTTAAGCCATGCACCTGTAACTTTAATCGTGGTCGTCAAATTTTATAACTTGATGACTATACAGTAATTACGAATGCAAGAACGAAGAATGTAATGTGGAATAGGCACTTAATGCTAAATCTTGTGCAACGGTCTTGGCCACTCAGTAGGTGTGGAATATTGCCCATTTAACTTAACATGTTAAAGTGAATGTAAACCGATTTGCTTGAATGGAAATGTCACTTTCATTAAAAGAATCAAATTAATCTAATCCACATTTTTCTAACTCCGCTAGGGAATATTTATAAAAATAGATTTGAGCAAAACTTTTTTATAAGGTTGAGGTCATGAGGCAAGATGAATAAGAAAATCCTATTCAATTAGCGATGAAAGCCTAAACCCACTGGGAAGACAATAGGATCCGACACCTCCAAGGAGCTGAGCTTCTTGTAGCTCCTAAATCGTCAACATGTCCTAATACTAGAACCCATTAGTCTATTAGTATTGAAGGGCCACAAATAGTAATTAGCAAAGAGACCCAATCCTTACTCTCTTGAAGGCCACTAATAATCGAAGTGTTCCCGTGTTGGTTGTATAGACATATGAAGAAGAATTGAACAAAGCCTTGATTGGAATGGATGATGACTTCTCCTAACTCTTGGACAAGATAAAAGACCACATGATTTCTAGTTATAGCCCAATTGAGGTCTACTAGGAGCACAACATATAAAGAAGAAATTCGCCGATTAAACTTAACAATTATATATTTAATGTTGCAGGCTTTGAAATGATAGTTTTACGATCGAACGCTCGGAGAATTGGTGAAACTAATGCAACTATCAAAAGTGCTAGAAAAGAACTAGATGATGACATCTAAAACTTTCTTCAGCAGTCCACTCTGGATAACAACTTAAGAATTAAAGAGAAAGACACTCCAAACTCACATATGGCGGCTCAAACGTATTCGCAGTTCCCTGAACCAAGCGAAATTTGAAAATGATACGAATTAAAAATGGAGACCCAAATTTGGAACATACGTACTCCGTAGGAGGCTTGAATTGCCGATCACTGTTATGACCGGTTTCGGCTATTACTTCACATATTTCGAAGTACTCTTTCTACCCTATCAAATGTTTATTTATTTATAGTTTTTTCAAGTGAAGACTAAATTGGATAGTTTAATAAGCACCAACTGGGACCTCGATATTTGTAGGATATTTAGATGTGCATGGGTCTGGACTATTTATATAAATAGACGTTCTTGTGAATTAATTAGGGAGAAAGATGAATGCAAATAAAGAACAAATGTAAAAGTGTGGAAAATGATCCATCAACACAGCACGATTCCAAAGTTTCTAAACTGGACCAAAATTTTGCTGTTAATTCAAATTTTAAAGGTTTTTTTGAATTATAGAATTATAATTTCATACTATATATGAATTACTTAGACAATTAGATTAGTTTTCAAAGTAAAAGTTTGGAATTGTTATTTAAGATGTGCCTACCTATCTTACTAAAACAATTATTTTTACTCTTTAATTTTTAGCATAAACATCGAATAATTATTTTATAGGCATATGTACGAAGACAGAGTTAAAATTCAATACTTTTTTTGAAAATATATTTAACAGAAGAAACATTTGAGAAATATCTTGCATATAAATGGACAAACATCATTCGATGATTTGTTACCAAATTAAGCTTAAATGTATTGTCCAAAAATCTCAATTAAAAACTTGTTAAGATATATGATATATATCTTTTATTTAGTTTTGACATCTTATTTATTAATTAAACATATAAGTTCTTAATTGAAGTTTGACTTGAATTCAAAAAATTATTAGGAATAATCTTTTAATTGTGATAGCGTTCTATCTTTAATTGATGTGTATCTTGGCAAAATGTGGTGTGGATCATGTGTATGTATGGCTGTGTAAACATAAAGAAGCAGTTGATGCAGAGTTGATTCTAGTCTTTAGAAGTCTGTCATATATTTTTTAATCTGCAGCTAGCATTTGGCTATGTGGGCATGAGTTAATTGCATTAAAAAATAGATATATGTCTTGTCATGTGCATTATAGAAGGAGTGGGAGTCACATATCTATTAAGAAAAGTTTGGCTGGCAGTGCAGATAATGACTTGAGTTGTATAATGCATCTTCTATGAGTCTTACGTTTTATTGTGCGTGCGTGGGTGCAGCCTTCGAAGGGAAGTCACGTGTGTGTGTAAACATAGATTACTGGCTGTGTATATATAAGTGCATATTGGGGAGATAACGATCTTGTTTTTGTTTTTGGTCTCACGGTGGTGGTTGTGTGCGTGTGTGAGCTGATTAAAATAGCTGCAGTCATTCGTGTGTGAGTCCTTTGTGTGGTTGTTGTGTGTGTGTGGAACAGAAGCATTTGTGGTAATTGTTTAATGAAATAGATACTGCGGTTGAGGCGTATATGGGTGAATAGAGTTGAACAACGTTTGATGGGTTTTGTGAGCTACGGTGAAGGAGATTTATGAGTAAGGGTTAATGTTGCAGACGTCTTTCATTATTGAGCATATTGAAGTGAATTATTGGTGTTTATGTGAATCAGCCTATTAACAAAAACAAGATCGTTATCTCCCCAGTATGCACATATACACAGCCAGTAATCTATGTTTACACACACACCGTGGTGGCTGTGTGTGTGTGTGAGCTGATTGAAACAGCTGTAGTCATTCGTGTGTGAGTCCTTTGTGTGGTTGTTGTGTGTGTGTGGAGCAGAAGCATTTGTGGTAATTGTTTAATGAAATAGATACTGCAGTTGAGGCGTATGTGGGTGAATAGAGTTGAACAACGTTTGATGGGTTGTGTGAGCCACGGTGAAGGAGATTTATGAGTAAGGGTTGATATTGCAGATATCTTTCATTATTGAGCATATTGAAGTGAATTATTGGTGTTTATGTTAATCAGCCTATTAACAAAAACAAGATCGTTATCCCCCCAGTATGCACATATACACAGCCAGTAATCTATGTTTACACACACACGATGGTGGTTGTGTGTGTGTGTGAGCTGATTGAAACAGTTGCAGTCATTCGTATGTGAGTCCTTTGTGTGGTTGTTGTGTGTGTGTAGAACAGAAGCATTTGTGGTAATTGTTCAATGAAATAGATACTACGGTTGAGGCGTACGTGGGTGAATAGAGTTGAACAACGTTTGATGGGTTGTGTGAGCCACGGTGAAGGAGATTTACGAGTAAGGGTTGATGTTGCAGACATCTTTCATTATTGAGCATATTGAAGTGAATTATTGGTGTTTATGTGAATCAACCTATTATTGTTGCGACAACTGCCAGATCTATTTCAGTTGAGCAGAACTCATTGGGAAGCTGTTCTTTTTATCTCAAGTGTATTTAGTTTTCGTTCTTTATTATTTTAATCACTTGAGATGTTCATTTAATTATATTTATTGTCAAATAGTGTGTGAAAATCCACTGTCGAGGTTAGTACGAGAGGTGGTCGTACTATTGGGTGTGAAAATCTTTCACAAAAAATGAGGTTGAGAGATAGTGTCAAGGGTTGAGTGGTGTCGATTCAGTAAAGCCTTGGGTAAATCTATTATACTTCGATGAAAGTTATTAAGCTGGGCGAGGGCCCTGCAGACGTAGACAAGGTGTGCCGAACTACGTTACTAAATTTTTTATGTTTTTTTTATTATTTTGGTTTTGCTTGTTTTTATTTTGTTGGTGCCAAGAAGTTTGCAGAAAGTTTACGAAACAATTAACCCCCTTCAGTTTTTCAAAACTCATATGTATTTAAAACCAAAATCTACTGGACAGGCTAATTCATTTATTTTCACATCTTTTATTATCATTAAAGATGTGATTTTTACCTTAAAGTTTTATAAAATTTTTAGATAAGTCCTTATCCTTATCTTTATATCATTTTTGCCTCTTATTCAAGTACAATGAGTATTATTTTAGTAACATTGGATGGAAAGTAGTACCAAAGATAAGGTGATAGCTTACTTGGACCTTTTATGAAAAAGTAAAGTACAAATCACACCTTTAGCCTATGGATTTTATTATATTTTTCTATGTTTTGTTCATTATGTTGTAATTAGTGAATTTAAGGAGATAACATGAGATTTTGTTTAAGTTTCTCCATATTTGTCCAATTGATGATATTTTTAGATTTATTTAAAGGATAAAAAGAAGGACAATAACTTCACTGAAGACTTTGGAAGCTAATTCTAGATATCAAGAAGTTGAGAAGTTGGTGGAGCAAGGCACAACATTTGACAAATTTGTTGAGATAATAGGTATCTATATTTCATAAAAATCTAAGAAGTTGAGAAGTAAAATAAGACCAACACCCTAGTTAATTCTAGACCAGCGATAGACTTGCCTTGAATTTACAAAGAGAAATAGTATAAAACTGACACTGATTATAACTTGGTATTAGGCATTAGTTTCACCTTGACTCACAAAGATTAAAAGTAACAAAACAAAGTTAATGTTGGTGTTAGAGCTAGTCTAGCATTAGTTCTCGAACACAATTTACAAGAATGTATGATTCTTCAAGTTTAAGTCATCTATAACACTATTTTTGTAACCCTATTTATAAATACTATGTATTTGAGTTCACCTAGAGAGCTTTTAGTAGACTACATACATCTTCTTGACATCTTTTCAATGACTTCTAGCTAATTTTCATAGTTTCTATTTTCTTGTCATTGGAGGAAGATTTGAAGCAAGGATGGAAGGAGCTTGTGACATCTTCTTTGATTCTTTTCTTCTACTCTTTTCTTATATATTGACATTTATTTGTTTATGTTTAGTTTTTATTATATTTAGGGGCTAAAAATCCTAGTCAAGGTTAGGAATGTAGCTTGTAAGAATTCATTCAGTCATTTATATATGTGTTGATTATTCCATTAGTTAAATTTATTATATTTGATCTTAATGCTAGGATTGTAATCGACCACAATTGATTCAATCTTATGATTTGTATTAAGTATTGACAGATGAAGTATGATATATGCACTAGAAAAATAAACACTTTAATTCAAGATAACAACGATATCCTAGACTTTAGTTCAAATTGTATAGATTAATTATGTTTAATAAATTTGATTAGGTTGAATTAGGTACCAAAAGGTGGTAGTTACCTAAGACAGAAGATATAGTGTTAGGTGTGTTTTGAAATTGTCAAAGTTGACAACTTTTTATTTCAAAGATGGTAGGCACTTCCCCCATCTTTTTCCAATGTTTGGTAACCAAACAAATATTTGAATGTTTGTCAAAGATTTGTTTTTTGAAAAACTTACATTCTTTTGCCTATAAAAGGATAGCCATTGTATTCTTGAAAAAAAAAGGACAGATAAAGATTGAATAACAAGGTGCAGAGAGAGTTGAGGTATTTTGAGAAGATATTCTAAGTGAAATACTGTGAGTTTTTAGGTATAATTGGGATAAAGTGTTGAGAGAAAAATATTGAATGTTTTGTAATTTTTCTTCTTTTTTTCTTAGTAAAATCTCTTTGATTGTCTTCGCCCGTGGATGTAGTCCATCTCAAAGGGTTGAACCACGTAAACTTCTTGTGCCTTCTTTTCCCCACATTTTTCTTTAATTGTTGCTCTACCTCTATTACTCCATTCAACTTTCTTAAATAAAATTCTACGATCTTACACTCTTAACAACAAAATTAGTATAAGAGTCTAGTAAGAAAATTACGACAAATTTTTTGGTAAAATTCATTCGATTTTTAGATGACGATAATAAAATTTGATGAATAATAAAACAATAACTGAGAAAGGTGACAACTATTCATCCATTTATTTCGAATTAAACATTGTAGCAATCACTATAGCTGAGTTGTAGCAACTGGTACTATTCACATATATGATACAATTCATATATACGAATATCGTACTATTCATACGTGTTGATATGGTAATATTTATACATACAGGTACTATTCACATGTAATAGTGGGAGCAAAGTTCTGTTCGTAATTAGAAGTTTGGTTTGAAGATAGCAACAACAAAATTTGATTTTGAGAAGTTTGACTGTAACACCAACTTTGCTTTATGGAAAGTCAAGATGCATGCAGTATTGACACAAAATGGTGTACAGAAGCCCTTACTGGGAAAGGATGCCATACCAAGCAAATTAACTGACGCCTAAAAGTTATATATGGATGAAAAAGCCATAGCTGCCATTCACTTAAGCCTTTCAAATGAAGTCTTATGTGAAATTATTCACGAGAAGATAGCTGCTTCATTATGGCACAAGTTGGAATCTCCATATATGACAAAGAGTCTCACTAGCAAGTTGGTTACAAAATACTGCTTGCACATGCTCCGTATGGCAGAAGGTGGTTCACTCAAATCGCATGTTGATGATTTTGGTTCAATTCTTATGGATCTCGAGAATATGGACATCAAGTATGATCATGAAGACCAAGCTCTCATATTGTTGCACTCCTTACCTCCATCTTACAAGCATTTTTGAGAGATTATTATTTATGATCAAGAGTCTCTCACATTAGAGGAGGTCAAATATGCCTTACTTTCAAAAGATATTATTGACAAGGAATTCATCTCAAACCATAGTATGTCCTGCTGAAGGACTAATTATCAGAGGAAGACCAACACACAGAAACTCCAATAGTAGTAACAGGTACAAGTTAAGATTAAAATTCAAAGTCAGAAATGGATTTTGTAGATACTGCAAAAAAAGGGCATGTTGTAGCTGACTATTACAAGATCAAAAACAAGTTAGATCGAGAGAATAAAGAAAAGCAAGTCGATGCCAGTGTTGTACAAAAAAAGGAACATGCAGGTGTTCTTTTGGTGAGTAAAGAAGGATCTGAAACACGAGATGAATGAATCGTTGACATTGCCTACTCATTTCACATGTGTCTCAACAAAGACAGGTTCTCCACTTATGATCTAGTTAATGGTGGATTTGTATTAATGGGAAACAATCAAGCTTGTAAAGTGGTTGGTGTATGCACTATCAAATTAAAAATGTTTGATGGTGTAATAAGAATGTTGACAAATGTTTTCCATGCCCCAAACTTAAAGAGAAATCTCATCTCTTTAAGTACCTTGGGTTCAAAAGGCTACCATTACACTGGTAGAGGTGGAGCTCTCAAAGCAGTCAAAGGTGCCATGCTCATGATAAAGGTTTTTCAAATTGGAAAAATGTACGTGTTAAAAGGAACGTCTATTATCAGAGTAGCTAATGTGACCACGTCAGCTATGTCAGATTCAAAGGTGCCATGGTCATGATAAAGGTTTTTCAAATTGGAAAAATGTACGTTAAAAGGAATGTCTATTATCAGAGTAGCTAATGTGACCACTTCAGCTATGTCAGATTCAAATGTCACTAGATTATGGCATATGAGGCTAGGACATATGAGTGAAAGAGATTTAACACTACTAAGCAAAAGAGTTCTTCTCTGTAACGAAAAAGTGTCAAAATTAAATTTTTGTGAAAATTGTGTATTCAACAAACAGAAAAGAGTCAGTTTTTCTACTACAGTTCATAAGACAAAAGGCACCTTAGACTACATTCACTCTAATCTTTGGGGCCCTACACGCGTCTCTTTAGAAGGTGGTGCCCAGTACATGCTTACCTTTATTGATGATTATTCCAGGAAGATGTGGGCATAGTTTTTGAAATACAAGAATGACGTGTTTATCATTTTCAAACGATGGAAGGCACTATTTAAAAAACATACAAGTAGAAAAATAAAGTGGCTCGAGACAGATAATGGCTTAGAGTTCTATGACATTGAATTTAATGATTTTCCTAAGAATGAAGGAAAAGTTTGCCATGTGACAGTCAGAGATACATAGCAACAGAACGGTGTGGCAGAAATAATGAATAAAACAATTTTGGAGAAATTTTGTTGTATGTTGTCCAACTCTGGCCTATCAAAAGATTTTTGGGTTGAAGCAGCATCAACAACGTGTTACTTGATAAATCGCTCTCCATTGACAACCATTGACTGTAAAACTCCAGAAGAGGTATGGTTTGGCAAACCTACTGATTATTCAAATTTAAAAATTTTTGGGTGTCCAGCATATGTACACATTAATGATGGAAAGTTAGGAACCAAATCCAAAAAATGCATATTTATTAGATATCCTGATGGCGTCAAAGGATATAAATTATGGTCTTGACCCTAAGATGCGCAAACTAATTATTAATAGGGATATCATTTTTTATGAATCAACTATGCTTCACCGAAAAGAGGAGATTCCTATTTCTTCTAATGTAGGTGTGAAGAGTATATCCAAGAGGGTAGAGTTTGAGGTGGAGAATCATCCTTCACAAAACATCTCTTCAGAGCATATTTATGACCCTACAATCACAAAAAAGAAGCCATAACAACGAAAGAGGAAGAAACTTCATCAAAAGAAGAGGAGGAGTATTCCATTGCAAAAAATAAACCAATGAGAGAAATAAAACCACCAAGGAAATATGATGATATAGATTTGGTGGCATCTGTATTTGCTACAGCACAAGAAATAAAAAGTATTGATGAGCCTTCCACTTATTTAGAAGCTATGTGTTGTGATAATTCTTCCAGATGGGTGATTGCTATACAAGAAGAGGTTGAGTATCTCTATAAAAACAAGACATGGTAGTTAGTCAAATCGCTAAAGGACAAGAAAATTGTTGGATGCAAATAGATCTTTAAAAGGAATGAAGGAATTTTTGGCATTGAAAATGCCAAATACAAGGCACGATTGGTTGCAAAAGGCTATAGTCAAGTTCAAGGAATTGACTTTAATGATGTTTTTTCACATGTTGTTAAACATAGCTCTATTCGTGCCTTACTTGCATTGGTAGCTATGTATGATTTGGAATTAGAGTAGTTGGATGTTAAAACTGCATTTTTGCATGGTAAATTAAAGAAAAACATATATATGCAACAACTTGAAGGTTTTGAAGTTGAAGGTAAGAAGGAACATGTTTGTTTGTTAAAGAAGTCGTTGTATGGTTTAAAACAATCTCCTAAGCAGTGGTACAAATGGTTTAACTCATTTATAATAAATCACGGCTATTTTAGAAGTCAATATGATAGTTATGTTTATTTTAGAAAAATTGATGATGGCACATGCATTTATCTATTGCTTTATGTTGATAATATGTTTATTGCTGCCAAAAATATTTATGAGATTAGTAGGTTAAAAGTTGAACTTAATAGTGAATTTGAGATGAAAGATCTGGGAGTAGCTAAGAACATTCTGAGGATGGA
>JANVCQ010000008.1:7386123-7401452 GCA_025531925.1 Erythroxylum plowmanianum | reverse complement strand
CTATCATAACTTATTCCCAATAAACTTATTTAGGAAGTAACACATTTTTATTCATCTTTAAGTATCAGGGGCATTTTTGTCATTGGCACATTTTTTCCGTTCTGTCCCCTGCAACCAAACACATTTTGTCCTCAAGACGGAGACAGATTTTTCTGTTCTGTCCACCATAACCAAACATCTAACCGTCTCCAGTTTCTGTTCCGTTCCGTCTCCAAATTTCTGTTCTGTTCCGTCTCTAGCAATCAGAGACAGCAACCATACGGACAGTAAATTCACTCCTAATAAGCACAACTACAACATATAATAACTAATGAAAACGTGTCTTTCTTTCTTGGAAATGTTATTGTGTTGGGGCGACAAGAGCATTCAAAACAAAACAACGTCATTGTTCTCTGTTGTAACATTCTTTTATCTCACAACTTTGAATGAGTCGACACAATTTGTTGAAGTTCTGGAGAGTAAATGGAGAAAGTTATATACTGTTATGCTATTTAGAGAAGATGAGCAAGTATTTTCGGGTAAAACCATCTACTCCTTTGTAGTAGAAACGGAAAGCTTTGGCAATGAGGAAATGTTTGGACTTTTGGCAACAAGTCGATGATTGGAAACCTGAAAGCTTGAAAATTGCATGGGTTGATGTTTAGAGCTTGATGGATCGAATTGGTCTCTAGACCCACTTGGCTATTACCAACACTACTTATAGTAAGGTCCTCAAGGGATAGAAACACCTGTAACGTTAGTAAGAAGCACACGTTTAACACTTATTGGAACATTGTATGTGTTAGAATTCTAAGTCTATATGGTAGAACCATGTAACTGTTAGCGATCCTTGGTTGATGACTAGTAAGTTAACATGAAACTAGCGTAATGACTATAGAATAAGGAAAAGACCCTGTGAGTGGACGAGATAAAATGACAATATCGACAAAAGCACGAAAGTAGGTGAGTGTCAGCATTTGTTCGTGTTTCATTGGTGAAAATCTTTGATGATGAGAGAGATAAAAAATGATAATGGAACTAAATTGTTCCAAGTCTAAGGATTTATGGGGCTACTTAATTTTGACGAGGAAGTTAAAAGGCATGTAAATCTACAATGGTTATTTATATAGTGACTCAAATTATTACTCATTTGGGTCATTGAGAAATGTAATTTACATTATGCTATAAATGTGCTTTGATAGAGCCCTCGAGGAAAAGTTGAAAGATTATGAGGAGATAAACTATTACTTATTGATGCTTAACTCTGTTAGGGAACACTTTAGTAAAGGTATAAGAGCCATTTAGATTCCAAACAGATTGACAAAGATTCAATTTTTAAAAGATATGGAAGAATACTTTGCAACGAAAAAAAATCATATAATTTAAAAAGTTTTTGATTAAGATTATGCACATAGTAGATGATGTAAAGTTATAGTGGAGAAAATGAAACCTCTAATGATATTAGTATGTGTAGATATCTTATTGACATTTGAAAGAAAATGAAGAAAGAGCTAATGAATCAGTTCTTCTTCAATAACAGTTCCTAAGAACAATTCCTAGCTTTCGTTGGAAGCTTTGAAACAGTTAAGACAAAGCGACTAGGTAAAGGAGTGTGTGAGACAATTTTCAACTTTGATGTTGGATGTGCAAAATATGTATGAAGAGAAGTTAGTCAAATTCATGAGTGACTTGCAAGGATGGGAATAAGTTAACCTTTAGAGGTAAAATGTAATTGATCTCCCTATGATAGTGATTACAAATACCTTAGTGGATCTCTAAATACCACTACTAATTTGAACTTGCAGAGATGACAAAGAGAATAGTAGGTTATAATGACTTGAAGAAACGAATGGAGATGATAAGTAATACTTCTCATCATAAGTTAAAGAAAGAATTAAAATGAGACATTACTTATTTTATTTGTGAAGAATGCTTTAAATGAAAGGTGGGTGAGAAGTAAATCAATTCTATAGATATGAAAGATTAAAAAATAGATGTGAGAGCTCAAAAAAAGAAATTTATCTCAATATCTATACTATTTAGGTGCAGTAAGTCTTATAAAGAAGCGTGCAAGAAAAACTAAACTCGAAAAAGAGGAAAGATAATAGTAGTTCGTATGCTTATGGAATTGAAGACTTGTTTCTGTCTTCAAACTTAAACAATGGAGTCTTTTAGGGGAATCCATCGTAAAGGACTGCCCATGAATCCAAATGACAGGATCATACATATGTTGGTAAGCTTTAACTAATATTTAGCACTCAAGTTGACACGAAGATAGCATGTATTTTTTTTTTTTGTTGCCTACGAGGTGTCTTAGGAGGGTCCCAATTATGGGAAGGCACCTTTAAGCCATCCATACCCAGACTAATTTCTGCTCGAGCCGGGTAGATCCCTTGCGGGAGGCAAAACTCTAACCCCAAGTTTTAAACGGCTGCATATATGAGAACGGTTCGAACCCGTGACCTTACTTAAGTCAGGAGAGCCTCTTACCAACTCACCTGCACCTTAAAGTTATGAAGATAGCATGTTAATGACAAAATAAGTTAAATAATTATAAGCGAAGCAAAATAAGCAATATCAACAAAAACTTGAGATTAGGTGACTGTGAGCATATATGGTGCGCATTCACAAAAATCTTTAATGACGGTTGAGATCTAAATACAAAACTAAAATGACGGCTCAATTAAGTCATGTTAATTTTAGTTATGTGCATAGGTACTTAACTTTGATGAGGAGGTCGAAAAAGTACATATATATGCTAGATTTATTATATGATAGCTTGAATTGTTTCTAACTTAGGTTATAAAGTAATATGACTATACTATGTACGTATTTGGATGGACCATACAAGCTCTTGTTGAGAGCTGTGAAGGTTTTGAGCAGTTATATTTTAGAGTGACTCAAGTTAGAAATAACTCAAGCCCTTTATATTATTTTTTGTGATAGATTAATAAAATGTTATTTTGTCGAAATGATTGATATGTACTAAATATCAATGATTAAGAAACCCAATTGGTTCAACTGGTTTAACCATAAAATGTTGAACCTTCTAATTTTTATGTTTGATTTACTTTAATAATTTTTATTGTAAAAAACTATTTAATTTATTAATTCATCGATCAATTTTTATAAATTAATAAAATCTTATAAATTAAAATAAATCAATTAATTTTTATTTAACAAAAATTTTCAATTAAGCTTCAAATTCTTTGATAAGTAAAGACAATCTCTTTCATTCATATTTTAAATTCTATAATTTTATTTAATCTTTAACTGGTGTTACGATAATTTAATATCAGTTGAACCATTTAAACTTTAAATCTCTTTTCTTACCTGTTTAATTTTAATTTGATTTTAAAAACGTTGCTAAATACTTATGTGTTGAAAGGGTATGTGAAATACCAAAATTCGAGTTGCGTGAATTCGTTGAAAATCAATGAACTTATTAGTTAGCAATCATAAAGAAAGATTGAGTTAGACTTTAGCTAATTAAAACTTGATAGTTGCACAAATATTTCAACAATCTTATTTAATTTCAATGCATCTAAAAGAGTTGCTATCATAGCACCAATTTCTTGTTATCTCATAATATCAATGACTTGTTCTGGCGTATTTAAATTTAAAGAAGATAAATTATATATCTCTTTAAAAAATTATAAAATTAATTAAAGATATGGCAAGTAAAGCTAAATCAATATTTAGGTATAAAATTTTTTTGTTTAAACTAATAAGAGATTTTAGTTTCTATAAACGTGTTTATAATAGATAAAATTTAGTTTAAATATAATTTATTTGATATAAATTTTAGTTGCTCAAATATAAATTAGGTTAAATTTTTAGTCCTTTTTGTATCCAAATTCTAAGGAGAAAACTAAAATATTTAAAAATGACATATAATTTAATAAATATTATTTAAGATTTCACATTATAATAGAATATAGTCAAACTGGGAGTCGAATGCTTGAAATAGGATGAAATCCACGTGGCATTCCACTATTATCTCCGCACTTCCCAATTTTGCGCGTATAACAATATATTCCAGCATGCGCTTCCTCGAGTGGAGTAACTTGCTTTCATACGATCGAAGGTTTCCACTTAAATCTTGAGCCGATAAGGATAACTAAAATCAAGAAGGTATTCAAATATCCTGAATTATGAAATTTAAACATGATGCTTTTTATTGGGGCATGATTACGTTATTTCAAATTTAAAATTTTAACTTCTATAAAAATTCTTATAATCCAAATATTGGAAATGAAATATTTGCCCATTTGCTATTTAGTATTTAACACAAATTTAAATTATATCATAACATTTTTATTAAAATATTAATTAAATCTTAATATTTTAAAACGTCCCAAATCAATTTTTATTATAAATGATTATAATAAGTTTCAAATAAATCTTAAATACCAAGGAATTAGTAGCTGCTTGTTGTGGTGATGAAGCTCCAGTATCCAAATTGCCCCAATCTGGTCCGCAGCTTCCTTACTGAAATCCTTAAATCGTAACTACAATTGTGAGGACCCACCATATCCGTTGGTTGATCTTGGAGGCACTGCAATGACTTTGGAAATTCCGAGAGCTTTTACACGTACTTTGTACTACGATTATTTGGCGCCTTGGCGAATATTCACGTGTTTAATATATCCACGTAGCGCCAAAGCGAAACTCCAAAAGATAACGATACAACTACCCTCGCTAAATAGTTCGTGCGGACGGAAATACCCTTCCACATATATTGTTTCTCTTAGTTTTAATTTTATTAAATTTATCATTATAAAGGAAGGGTTAACAATTATATAATTTTCTATTAGTAATTGGAAAAAGCTTTTGTATAATTCAACTGAAAAAGTAATTTAGGGTGTGTTTGTTCGGTGGATATGAAAAAAAAAAGAATGAGTATAAAATGAAAGATTGAGTTTGGTAAGAGACTATGATTTTAGAGTCATTATTTTGAATATCTATTTTTTAATAATACCCCATTCTTCTCCTAATTCAGAGGAATGTATATCATTGTTATGTAAGGGTGTGCTTGTTACAATTAATTAAAATATAATATTAATTAATTATATTGTAATTAATTAAATACAATATGATGAATTATAATATAATTAATTAATTAAAATATAATAAAATTTTGTTTTTCAATATTTTTCATAAATCAACAATATTAATAATAACGGTAATTTTTCATTTCTCTTAACCAACCATTATAATTATAATGATAATATTTATTTCCATTTTTCACTATATTCATTTTCATTTTTATTATTATTCTCTCGTGAGAATTAATTGCCTCCTTATAAATTTAAAACCTTATATCTATAATTGATAATTTTCATATTTAAGAAGCTGCAAATTTCCCTTCAATCAATCAAAGAATTAAATAAGGGGAGAAAAAATTATTATATAAATAACACCAAGATTACAAAAATACAAAACCTTGTAGAACAACAATTCCTCCAGCAATCCAAAAAGGGCTAGTTTTGTCACTCCGGGATAATTTAAGGTTGTCCTCTCCCTCTCTCTCTATTCAAACAGACCGGACTGTGTAACCCCTCGTCTCTCTCTAACCCTAATTTTCAATCCTTTTTTCTTTAATATTTCCGATGCTCTAAAGTATAATATTGTCTTCTTGATCTTTCAAACCCATCAATAATCAGCCTTTTTTTGTGTTGCAACATCCAAGGTTTTGATTTCTGCGCATCGATAGAGGTTGGGAGAGAAGGTCTGAATCTGATTGTGTCATGGCAAAAGGTGCGGACGCAAAGGACATGTCGGCGGCGAAGGTCCGGCCTGGTCTGAAACGGGAGTTTGAGTTCGCGTTCAGGTACCACTCGGAAATCTATGGGTTGGGTCGGACTCGATCGGGTCGCGTCCCAGCCGGGGCTTCTCTTCCTCCTAGCAAGGTTAGTGCGGGGAACTCGAAAGGTAAGAAGAGGTTTAAGAGCAGTGAAAAGAGCGATGTTGTAACGGGTAAAAAGTTGAGTGATCTGGAGGTCGTGAGGGAAGAAGAGGCCAAAAGTGACGTTGTGGAATTGGGGATTGGGGATGAGGAAGCTAAGGTTGGTTTGATCGAGTCTGTGACTATTGAGAGGAGCTGTGATGTGGAGAGCGTGGACGTTAAGGATAATGTAGTGAATTCTAAGTGCATAGAGGTGAGTAATAAAAAGGGTGTAGAGCCAATTAGTGGCCTTGATGAAAGTGGTGAATGTGAGCAGGGGACTAGCGGTTCGGTGCCAGTTTACATTGATTTAGATGATTCTAATAGTGAACCTGGGAAGGCGACGGCGGATGGGGTTTCAGAAGCTAAAATTGTTGATGAATGCGAAGAAGGGACTAGTGGGTTGGTGCCAGTGTCGATGGGTTTTGATGATTCTAAGAGTGAACCTGGTAAGGCGACGTTTGATGGGGTTTCAAAAACAATAACTGTCGACGAGTGGCAAGAAGGGGCTAGCGGGTCCCCCCCAGATTTAGCGAATGAAAAGTCGGCTAGGAAAGGCATATTGCCAGCTTCGAAAACTCATAGTGAAAGTAAGGAGGAAAAACCGTTTTTTAGGAGGTTTACGAGGTCAGCTTTGAAGGCGCAGGAGATCGAAACCAAATTCATCTCTCAGAATGGCACTGAGGAGAGTAATACTGAACCTGAAGCCAAAGTTGGTGCTTGCGGTAGTTCATCAGCTACCGCTACCATCTCAATGTCACGTAAGACATCAAAAATTGGCAAGTTTCCTACCAAGTTGAAGGATCTTCTTGACTCTGGACTACTAGAAGGGATGAACGTGAAGTATTTGCGGGGTTCCAAGGTATAACTTTGCATGCCAAAATTGTTTATCTGATGGATAGTTGTTACTAGTTCAACTTAGGATTAAAAATTTTGATTAAATTATTTGTAGGTGAGAGGAGCTGGGGAGGCTGGGCTGCGTGGAATAATCAACGGATCAGGGATTTTGTGTTTTTGCCATAATTGCAGAGGAAATGAAGTGAGTCTAGTGTTTTCTTTGTAATAAAATTGTTATTTTAAGGCACACAAAGGTTCTCTGACTGACGTAAATGTAGTTTGTTTTCTTTTTACTGCCAAGTAGGTTGTTACGCCTAGCGTATTTGAGCTGCATGCAGCCAGTGCAAATAAACGGCCACCGGAGTATATATACCTGGATAATGGACACACACTCCGGGATGTTATCAATGCTTGTAGGGATGCTTCTTTGGAGACTTTGGATGAATCTCTGGATCTTGCTATTGGATGTCCTAATTTGAAAAAGTCTAAATTCTGCTTGAACTGCCGAGGTTTCTTTTCTCTTCTTAACCATGGTGTTTGATTCGGTTGATTTTTCTTTAGAAAACTTAGTTCCCACTTCTTTACCATTGTATATTATAGGGGTTATTCTTGATGTCAACTCTGGAAAATCATTGGTACTTTGTGGTCAGTGCATTAAGTTGATGGATTATGAATCTGTCTCAGCAGGAGCAGGTGATACAAATGCAGGGTAAACATCTGCTTATGTTCTGTCTCTAAGTTATTCTTTTTGAATTAATATTATAACCTCTTTGAAAATATAATCTTGATTTGAAAAAAAAAAGGGCAGTTAACTGTCCTTCAGGAATTCAATCTGCTTGATTAATTAAAGAGATGCCTTATGAGATTAGGATTGCCTACCGCTTCCATGTCTGTGCTGAAGAGCCTTGTACCTGTTGTTGCTAGGTTGTTTTTACTAACAATTTATTCTTAACAGAAATTCTACTAATGTCCACTTGGAGGATCAAAAGTGTTATTTAAACTTGCTTGGCTGCTAAACATGAAACTCTCAATGCTTATGCCTCTTTTCTGTTTTACTGATAATATTCTTAACAGAAATTCTACCAATGTCCCCTTGGAGTATCAAAAGTATTATTTAAACTTGCTTGGCTGCTAAGAATGAAACTCTCAATGCTTATGTCTCTTTTTGTTCTACATCACAAATGTCTGCTTTCTGACCCGTACATGCCATTGCTGAATGCCTCCAATTTGTTTAGAGCTTGTATTTTAGCAACAAAGGGACTAGAATAAAGGGACTAACAGACACAAGTATCAGTCTGCTGCAAATGCACAAATGCAGTTGTCGAATATTGTCCCATCTGTTTTTTGCATTCAATAAAGTGTTTCCTGTTAACTGTAATATAAAGATAGTTTGATATCTTAGCTTGAAATTGCTGCATTCTTGGTTTTCTCAGGACACCAAAACCACGGTCTGTTCCAAAATATGATAGCTTGGTGAACAATAGCTCATTGCGGAGCAAGAGCCATGGAAGACTCACGAGAAAGTTAGTTTCTTTTCTTTCTTTTCTTTTTCTTTTTGGACGCCTAACATTTTTTCATATTTATTTGTTTTTTTAACTCTGCCATTAAACCATATTTGCATAATAATCTTCATTTCCAGAGCTCTAGATTATACCATTTTTTGTTTTTTTTTCTCTTTAATAGGGATCTGAGATTACATAAGTTGGTGTTTGAAGAAGATGTCTTGCCAGATGGAACTGAAGTTGCATATTACTCACAGGGAAAGGTTGATATTATGTTGATATAAATTAATTTCTATTTACCTCAGATTGGGTTTATCTTTACTAACTGGCATCATAATGTTGAGCAGAAATTACTCACAGGTTACAAGCATGGTTATGGTATATTCTGTTATTGCTGCAGCTGTGAGGTATGTTTTCTTGTTACGATGGATTGTCCTTCTCTCCCCACAAAAAGAGAAACTGAAAATGATGAATGGAAGTTCTTTTCGCCTGGAATTGTTATTTTTCATGATGTTCTTGCTGGTGATTTGATTCTTGTTGGCATGCGATGCAGGTCAGTCCCTCTCAATTTGAAGCTCATGCTGGTTGGGCATCCCGCCGGAAACCGTGAGTTTACATCTTTTATTGGTCTAATATTCATGGTTGAACAAAATCTGACTCCTGAAATTAGTAATCAGAAAATCGTTGTTGCTTGGCTATGTGATGCTGCATTTTTCAGGATTTTTTTTGATTTGGTAGAAGTTCAAGTGCTTTGTTTTGTTTTTCCTTCTGTTTGTTTCATTTATGTCTCCTTTTTACAGTTACTTGCACATTTACACATCTAATGGTGTGTCTCTCCATGAGTTGTCAATATCCCTTTCCAAAGGTCGGAAATTATCTACCAATGAAAATGATGACCTGTGCCAGATTTGTCACGATGGTGGAAATCTTTTGTGTTGTGATGGATGTCCAAGGGCTTTCCATCGAGGTGAGCTTTTGATATCTTTTGTAAGTTGCATTAATTGGAACTTCATATAATAATTGTCATACAAACATTGATGGAATCATGCATTGTATGTTGAAGCATTTTGTGAACATGGAATTAGTCCTCCATTGTCTATCTCATGTTAGTTTTTGTGAGAGGCTGCAATTGTACAATATTTTTGGAGAAGTAAGTGAAACATTCTGTGTTCAGACAAGTTCGTCTAAATTATATGCCTGTTCAGTTACATTAAGCACTTTTGCCTAATAAGTTCTGATTACATGGGATGCTAAAATTCCAAAAGTTATCAAATCTCAATTTAATTATTTGTCCACGTAATGTTGATTGTCAAATCCCAGTTTGCTCGATTTTTATGAGCTTTTGTCTGTTTACTCCAGAATGTCTTTCTCTGCTTACCATTCCCAAGGGAAAATGGTATTGTAGAACTTGCCTGAATGCCTATGAGAAAGAGAAACTTGTGGAGAAAAATGCCAATGCAATAGCTGCTGGTAGAATTGCTGGTGTAGATCCCATTGAACAAATAACCAGACGATGCATTCGCATTGTCAAGCTAGAGAATGCATCTGGAGGATGTGTTTTGTGCAGGTTGAGTCTTTTTCTCTGTATATATAATAAATGCCAATAATGCCAATGTTTTCTACATTTGTGTATCTCGTTTCTGTCCATTTCTACTTTTTGTAACCAATTTGCACTGATTTTCCATGTGGCATATGATGCTCATTTAGCTTCTTAGCAATATTTGATTGATCTATTTGAATCTAGAATGTAAGATAATGTAATTTATATGCATGTGACTTTGGATGAGGCAAGGAAGTGAAAATAACCCTCAGTTTAAGTTTTGTTAAGTGATAAACAATTGCGTGTTTGGCTTTGTTTTGAGAGAATCCAATAAGTTTCTGATCCTGAATCCAAGCCACTTCTCGTAACTGGGCACTAAATGAGAAGAGACTACTCCCTGTATTAAAGAATCTCAATGTTTATTTTGCTTAATATTTTCATTTCTAATATTCCAAGTTCACGGTCTTGCAGGGAGCATGACTTTGAGAATGATTTTGGTCCTCGCACTGTAATAATTTGTGATCAGGTTTGTATCAAATCATAATTTCGATATGAGTTACTTGTCAATTGAGTTGTGGAGTAATATGCAGTACTTTCCTCAGTGTGAGAAGGAGCACCATGTTGGCTGTTTAAAGGATAACAAAATAGAGGACCTAAAGGTGTGTGAAAGTTTCTATTTTTATCATGCAAAATATTAATGTACTTGAAAATAGAAGACCTAAAGATGAAGTTGATTTAATTTTTCTAACAGGAGTTACCAAAAGGCGACTGGTTTTGTTGCTCTGGTTGTGCTAGAATGTATTCAGCTTTGCAGAAACTGGTAATACGTGGTGAAGAAAAACTTCCGGATTCTTGTCTGAATGTTATAAAGAAGAGGCTAGGGGATAATGCTACAGAGATGGGTGACAACCTAGATGTGAGATGGAGGTTTCTTAATGGGAGAAGAAATTGTTCTGATGATGCCAAATCATTATTATCTGATGCTGTTGCTATCTTTCACGTGAGTAATCTATACTAGGTTTGTTCAGAATGTCCTTGGAATAATTAGGAGTGGCTTCAGTATTGCTATTTGTTTATTGTGAACACTCTTTCTCTCTTGGTATTAGGAGCGATTTGATCCAATAGTTGTACAACGATCGGCAAGTGAAGGTGGTAACATTGACCTAATTCCATCATTGGTTTTTGGGTAAGCAATAACAAATATTTTGGTTGTGTATTGGGGATCTGAAACAATTGTTGCTTTTTCATTAACAACTTTTTCTTTCACTTTCTTGCCAAATTTATGCTCTTATTACTTTGGCCTGTTCTATTCTTTTACTGAAATACTGGTTTGTTGGTTCTTGTAGGGAGAATGATGTGAAAACTCAAGAACTTGGTGGCATGCATTGTGCCGTGTTGTTAGTCAAGTAAGAATCTGAATAAATGTGTTCTATAACTTGCTGTTTTTTGTTTTTAGATGAGGTTGATTTGGATAATTAACTCTATTACTTGTTGTAATAGCCATGTGGTGGTATCAGCGGCAATTGTGAGGATTCTTGGGGAGGAACTGGCAGAACTTCCTTTGGTTGCAACTAGTAGCAAATCACAAGGACAGGTTGATATTTGATATGACATGATGCATTAGTGACTCGAGTTTTTAGTTCCACACTCACAGCTTTTTGGTTACAATGAGAGGTCTACTTAGTATTGTCTCAGTCTCTAAGCAAGAAAACAATTATTATTATTATTAATTTTTTTGGTTTGCAGGGTTTCTTCCAGGCGTTATTTTCTTGTATAGAGAAATTGCTTGGGTTTCTCAATGTTAAGAATATGGTACTACCAGCAGCTGAAGAAGCTGAATCTATATGGACCAACAAATTTGGGTTCAGCAAAATGGGCCAGGAGGAGGTTCTTCCTACTCTTTCATGCCTAATGTTTTAGTTGTAAATTACGATATTTATTTCCATTTCCTATGGTAGCAAGGATAATTTTAAACTGGGTTAGTTTCAGAATAAGAAGTTGTTAGCTTGTGAAGTAGGTGCTAAGTTGATTCATGTATGTTACAGCTGACGGAGTACAGGAGAGATTACCAATTCACAGTGTTTAAAGGGACTTCAATGCTGCGTAAGGTGGTGCCAAAGTGCCGAATTGTTCGTCGATCAAAGGGTGGTTGATTATTTTTGGTTGCAATTTAACTCGTGGGTGTGTACAGATACGGAGATAGATATGATTATGATTATGGGTCTATATTGACGTTGGTCATGACATGATTCTTTTTGTAGAAAAACACATATATATGTAGAGAAAGAACGGTGATGTACAGTACAGAAAGCAAACAGTGCTATCCAAACGTTCAAAATTTTGACAGATTACTACAATTGTTTTAATCAATTAGAATATAATAATCCTCACCATGGTTATTATTTTTCAATTTGAATGGCGGTTAATAAAAGGACTCTATTTATTATTGTAATTGCATGCTTGAAGGGTGATAATCGCTAAGTAATGCTGTCCGGCCCAGGTGTTGGGTTGGGCTCATGACTCCACCCAACCTCAAGTTAATCTGATCGGGTTGTGGACCTAACAGTTGGGTCTTGAGGAATGTAAAATAAGAATTTTACGTGAAAGTCAATTAAAAAAACCTGAAAAAGGAAAGTTCTAGAGGAAGCGTATAATATGAGAACTTGAGAAGTGAGTGTTCGCTTTTGGCAATTAGAGCGGGAAAAAAACTCGAAATTTGAAATTCAAAATACAAGATTAAG
Source organism: Erythroxylum plowmanianum (assembly GCA_025531925.1). Classification (NCBI taxonomy): domain Eukaryota; kingdom Viridiplantae; phylum Streptophyta; class Magnoliopsida; order Malpighiales; family Erythroxylaceae; genus Erythroxylum; species Erythroxylum plowmanianum. The sequence continues at coordinate 7,388,906 of JANVCQ010000008.1, read as the reverse complement.
CCTTTCTGGTCTGGGTAAGGAATATTTACGTACGTGCCCCGGTTTAATTTTCGTTATTACTCAACCTCCAAATTATCATTTTTCATTCTCTCCCCATGTCTATATAACTAGGTTATTGTTCTGCGATTTGTCAAATTGATCTGCGTCGTGTTCTGGAAATTTCATTTGATTAATCAGGTGGTTTTCGTGGAATTTGGCAGAAAGGGTGGGGAATGGGTCAGATCCAATACTCGGAGAAGTACTTCGATGAGATTAACGAGTACCGGTACTCGCTATTATCTTTTGAAATTTGGTTTCTACGTGATTTGATTGGATTTTTCAAGAGTTTATACCGTGTGTGAGTGGTTAATTCTTGTGTCGGTTTGTTTGAATAGGCATGTTGTGCTTCCTCCAGAAGTGGCCAAACTGCTTCCCAAAAATCGCCTTCTCTCTGAGGTTACTTCTATTATTCCCTTCCTCTCTTTCTGTTCTTTGCTTTATCGTTACTGTTGTATTCTGCTCATCTACTTCTTGAAAAGAAGGATAAGTGGTGTTGAGTTAGTGCTCAAATTCTTCCGCATCAACTTAAACCAATAAATTTGTGGCTACAAATGTTGGCTTATTTGCTAAGGATTGACAAGTTTTAAGCCAACATTTGGAGCCACAAGTTTATTGATTTAAGTTTATAAAGAAGAATTTGGGCGACTTACTCAACAAATGGTTTCTGCAGAATTTGGATTTGAGTTGATCCTATTGAATGATTGGAGAGCTTGAGTACTTCTTATATCAAATTATATTATAGCCAAATTAATGTTTGTGATCAGCTTTTTTTTCGGATTTGATAAATACAGAGCGAATGGCGTGCTATTGGGGTTCAGCAAAGCCGAGGGTGGGTCCACTATGCGATTCACCGCCCGGAGCCACACATCATGCTCTTCAGGAGGCCTTTGAACTACCAGCAGCCGCAGCAATAGAACCAAACTCCACAGAGCATGCTTGTTAAGTGATATCATCAATCTTCAAGATATGAGCCATTGAATGTCAAACACTTTGGTTGACTAGAATGATGTATACTTGCGTTTATCTATGCTGCTTTTGATATTCTCTGCCATGGAGAATATCATTAGTTAGGTTTTGTTTCCTTTTGTCATAAGACCTTGATGTTGATGCGTCTGCTTAGCTATATCAGACAAGTGGAATGGTTTCTTCTGGTTTAGTTGCTTGCCGAAAGTTACTGATGAATTTGTCATAGTCTGTGATTGCTCCCCCATAACTTTTTTTAATCTTCTTTTTAGTGGTCCTGGTAGGTGGAAATCCCTGGAATGTGGTATCATGTGTAGTTTACTAGCACCCCATATTTTGAAGAGCACCCCATATCTTGAAGCTAAAGAATGAAAATTCATGGTGCTTATTAATGCTAAAATTAAATTATTCACAATTTTCTCTGATCACGTTAGAATTGCATTGTTCGCTATTTTGCTAAATAAACATACAGTTGTTTTGATGGGAAATTGTTTGAGCACATCATCTTTGGGTGGTTTGGATTTTCTTTTGAATTAATGTGGAGTACAGTCTTTATTCACGAACTTAAATGTTTAATTGAAGAGGATGATGTAGAATTCTCTTTTTATGTTTCTTATTAAATACATTTTAATATTTTTTTTAGAATGGTGTAATTTTCAAACTCATAAGATGACAAATGAATATTATATTATTGTAGTCTTAACTATAAACAAGTGTAAATAATAACATCAATAGTGAATAATTAATAGATATATACCGAGAGGACAGAAAATCATCTTTTTGATGATACACTATAAGAAGAAATGATTGGTTTGAATAGTGAAAACTGAGGAAGAAAATTATATCTGAACTTAATTAATTTTTCTTCTTTTTTTTATAGGACAATTATTAAAAAAATTATGAATAATATGTGTTTTTGTTAATTTTATCATTGTTTTTAAAAATTTTCAAAAAAATGCACAAACTGTACAAAATAGATTTAAAGTAGCACAAACACCATTTAGCCTAAATACGCTTTAAGTTGGTTAACACATTATGAAAATTTTTACTAACATGGCACCTCCACCCAGCTTAAGTTTTGGAAATGATCAAAATATCCTCTTTTAATAATTTAGCATTGCATATGAAATATATAACATTTAAGTATATTTAACTCAATTCTTGTTAGTATTGTACAAATTCATCTAAAATCCTATTTCTTTACATTTTGATACCATTAATTAAATTTTAGTATCAATTTGGGTAAGGTTAGGCCCGGACCGGACAGCTCCTGACCTTGCCTGGTTCGACCCTTGGTTGGATGGCTTATGATTCATCCTTATTTTTTTGTAAAAAAATTTAAAAAATAACGTTATTTTTGTTGTTCTGGTTGGGCTACGACTGAACCGTGACTCGATCAGGCCGAACTATTTTGACTGATGACTCGGTCAATTCGGGCTAAAATCGGGCTAGGTCGGGCTAAAATTGACATTCCTATATAAATTGTGTCTTATTATATATTGCTAAATTAAAATTAGCATGCATTTTATGTTCATATGATCAATCATGAACTTATCATTCAAATAAGGTGTGGCCTAACATTTTGCATATTATATGGCAAAGATGATCATATACACAAAGTTGTTAAGATAGTCATTAGCCTTTAACTCCAAAACTCAACTATATTGAAAATAATTTAGAACTAAAGTAGAAATTTAGCATAAGTTTCTGTTAATGTTGGAGTTGTTAGGAGTTTCTAAAATGCATAACTATTCTAATGTGATAAATATTAGCTATAAATT
>JANVCQ010000008.1:7337705-7379360 GCA_025531925.1 Erythroxylum plowmanianum | reverse complement strand
CAATGGGATTAACAACGGATCATCCTTTTCACCTATCTCCTTCCACACCAGCAAATGGTTATTAAAAACCTAAGGAGAACCCTCCTGAACCCAATCCAAATCGACTTGATTGAAAAAATGAAACAGATAACGCTTGCCTTCCAGATCGCTAATATCCACCCCTCCCAAGGGATGCCAAATATCGGCTAACGTGTTCTGCATAGACTTGAAATGAATCTTGCTATATGTCATAAACATGCCAACCATACAGAATTGAAAAGCGGTAGCCTGAGATTGGTTAGAGCCAACAATTATAATATAGTCATCTTCTTCATCAGATAAGGCTAATGATGAAAAATGGTCCTCCATAACACAACCAACAGAAATCAGAAAAGAAAAGAACGAGAATAAAGAAAAAAGATAAAATGAAGAAGAGAGATGAGATCAGATCGTTCTAGGGTTGAAATATGCAGGGCGCATAGGGACGTGCATAAAAGAAGAAAAGAGAATGAGCATAAAGCAGAAGAGGCTAGGGTAACTCGAATCCCTTATCTTAAAAAGGTCCCTTTTTGTTGTTCTTTATAAAGTTAAGAGTAGGCCCTATTTTGTTTCATTTTATTTTTTATAAAGATAAAAATAGGCCATATTTTATCATTTATAAGGATGGGCCCTGGACAGGTGCCTACCTTGCTCTTGCCAGGGCTAGCCCTGACAATACGTTAATGATATTTTGAGATACGTTAAATGTTCTTTTAATATCCTACTCATTAATCTTATTTAATTAATTAATTTTAAACAATTAGATTATAACTTTACTATTAATTCTTAATTGATGATGCAAATTATTAAGTAATTATCACTATCAATATGTAACAAATTAAAACTATTCTTTCATAATACTATCTTACTATCTTAAAAGTTGTTTGCTTCAAATAATATTTGTCTAAATCATCATACATTTTGTTGGAAGAAATATGTTTATTATGTACTTGTTACCTTGAATGGTCACTTTTATTTTATTAATCCTACTTCTAAATGAACTTGTTTATTATTTATATATTTTTATCCCAAATGTTCACTTTTATTTAGTTAATGTATATTAATATTTGCCATTTATAATCTTCTAAAAATATTTTATTAAAAATATCTAATATATGATACATAAAATCTTAATATTATATATATCAAGAATATTTACAGACTGTAAATAATTTCACTTTTAATGGCTTGAATAAGAATTATTAAGGTAGATATTATTAATAACTTTAGGTAGATGTTACACTTTATTTGCTACTAATTACAATAAATAAATTGTAGTAGAGAACAAAGTTTAAATTTAATGATAAGATTAAGGTTTGAATTTTATAATAAAGTTGGAAATATCCTATTAAAACTTGTAAAATACATATTCTTTAATTTGTTCTTTCAAATTTATAATTACAAGTTGTTATCTTTTTTTTCAGTATTTTAACCTTTACCATTATATACTGTTAGGAAAATTGGGTAATTTTTTCCTCTAAGGTAAACAACTAGTGAAGTGAACCGATTCGATAATATCTAGTAAAGACCGCCAACCGGATTCCTAAGACAGTATTACCATTCCACTTAAAATCCCAGGAAAGGGTAGAGGGGTCACAAACGGTCTCACTTAAAACCCGACTTCCTAGACAGAAATTACGTGCACGGTGTATTTATCACAACCTAACTCGTGTATACACACGAATAGTAAATATACCCAAATAAATTGAATACAACACTACAAATATACCTAACAAATAATATTGAATACTATACTACAACTTGAAAAGAAACAAGACAATAAAGGTAGAACAAAAGAAATAAGGAAAGAACGCACCCGAAAAATTTGATAACGGAGTTCGGCCAATTATGCCTATGTCTTCGGAGCACCACTCAAATGGCCCGTTTTTATTTAATGTAGGAGAAGAGATACAAATTTGGAATGTTTATAATAGGAGGGGAGAGTTCCCTTTTATAACTACCAACCTCCCCTCCAAACTCATAAACTTTCGATGTGGGAGACCTCCTATTGATAGCTCTCAAACTACTCAACATTTGATAATCTATCAATATAGGACAAAAATTGGTACTAGTAACCCACCAATGTGGGATCAGAACATTGATGCCAAAAATAACAAATCTCCACCTTGGCACAATGTTTTGGTCCCACCAAATACAAATCTTCTCAATCAAACAAAAAATAAAACAGTCCTCGTAATGCTTCCAAATTTTCATCGTCATGTGCCGACTCAAATGTGCAAGATATTTACCAAGTCTAAACAATGCTCAAACTTGGCTCTTGTAACCACCTTGGTCTGTATATCTGCTGGATTCTCTGTAGTGCGAATCTTCTGAATAAACATCTCCTCTTCTTCTGAAATTTACCGCACAAAATGATAGCGAACATCAATATGCTTTGTCCTTGCATGAAATACTTGATTCTTTGTTAAATGAATATCACTCTGACTGTCAGAATATACCTCAAGTTGTTTCTGACCAACTCCCAAGTCTTTAAGTAACCCATGAAGCCAAATTGCCTCTTTTACAGCTTCTGTAATAACCATATACTCTGCTTTTGTTGTAGACAAAGCCACCGTTGACTACAAAGTAGACTTCCAACTAATTGGCGCCTTTGCTAAAGTGAACAAATAGCCAGTTGTAGATCGTCGCTTATCTAAGTCACCGGCATAGTCAGAATCACAATATCCAACTACGCGTTGACCAAGTAATTCATCCTACTCAAATGCTAAACCAACATCTACGGTATTTAGGATATACTGTAGAATACATTTCACTGCTTGCCAATGAACCTTACCAGGATCATGCATGTACTTGCTTACAACACTAACAATCGGTGAAATATCTGATCTTGTACGTACTATTGCATACGTCAAGCTTCCAACTGTATTAGCATATGGGACTTTTGCCATGTTTTCTCGCTCTTCATATGACTTTGGAGATAACTGGCTACTTAGTTTCAAATGAGGAGTAAGTGGGGGTACTAATAGGATTCAAGTCTTCATGTATACCAAAACATTGTAATACCTTTTCCAAATACTGCTTTTGTGACAACTAAAGCTTGCCTCTCTCTCTGTCCCTTCTTATCTCCATGCCGAGAATCTTCTTGGCTTCCTCCACATCTTCATCTCGAACTCTTTACTCAACTGAGCCTTTAATATGTCAATTTCACTTTGGCTCTTTGCCGCAATCAGCATATCATCAACATATAAGAGTAGGTAGATGTAGGACCCATTTTGAAGTCTACGCAAATACACACAATGATCGTATTTGCTTCTTGTGTATTTCTGACCCTTCATAAACTTGTCAAATCGTTTGTACCACTGTCTTGGAGATTGCTTCAGTCCATACAACGATTTGTTCAGTTTGTAAACCTAGTTTTCTTTACCAACAACCTTGTATTCATCTGGCTGAGACATACAGATTTCCTCTTTCAAGTCACCATGTAAGAATGCAGCCTTCACATCAAGTTGAGCTAGCTCCAAATTCAACTGTGCTAGGGCCAACAAAATTCTAATGGAAGAATATTTAACTACCGGAGAAAATACCTCATTATAATTAATTCCTTCCTTCTAAGCGTAGTCTTTAGCAACCAACCTTGCCTTGTAGCGAATATCATTTTTATCAGGAAATTATTCTTTCTTTGCAAATATCCATTTGCATCTAATTGCCTTCTTTCCCTTAGGTAGTGGTGTCAGCTTCCATGTCTTGTTCTTCTCAAGAGATTGCATGCCCTCTTCCATTGCACCTGCCCATCTGTCACTTTCTGAACTTCGGATTACTTCTGGGAAGGTAGATAGAACATCATCAACAACTAGAAGTGCATAAGCTACCATATCAGTAAAACGAGCCGGTTTTTGAATTTCTCATCTCATCCTTCTAGCGGCAATTGACTCTGATTGCTGCGGAGGTTCTTAGGTCGGAACCTCTTCCTCATCTGAATCTTCTTCTGCCATAGGAGAGTTACTAATAGTACTTTTTGCTGAGATCACCACTGTCTGTTCAAATTCTACCTGCTTCAACATACACTCCACCTGCTGCGAAGTACTATAAACTCCTTCTAGAGTTACCTTATTTAACATGGCAGATTCATCAAAGGTAACATCCTTGCTGACAATTGTCTTCTTTGACTCTAAACACCATAAACGGTATCCCTTAACTCCAACATTGAAGCCCATAAATACAACCTTCTTTACTCATGGGTCCAACTTTGATTCATTTACATGATAATATGCGGCATAACTAAAAATACGGAAAGAATCGTAATCTGTTCTAGGTTTCCCAGACTATACCTTTAAAGGAGTCTTGCCACCTATAGTAAATGAAGGCAAGCGATTTACGAGATGTTGAGCGTATGTCATAGCCTCAACCCAAAATTTTCTACCTAACCCAACATTAGATAATATGCAACGAACTTTTTTCACTAATATTTTTTTCATATGCTCCGACACCCCATTCTGTTGTGGTGTTTTTCTAACTGTGAAGTGTCAAACTATGCCACACTTTTGGCATACTTCCAGAAAATGATCACTCTTGTATTCTCCACCGTTGTCTGTTCGGAGAACTTTGATATTCCTTCCCGTTTGGTTTTCGACTTGAGCTTTCCATCAAAGGAAAATCTCAAGCACATCATCTTTGTTCTTCATAGTAAACGCCCATACTTTTCTGAAAAAATCATCAACAAAAATGACAAAATAATGTCTTCCTCCAAGTGACGGAGTCTTGGAAGGCCCCCATATAACCCATCAATGTGGGATCAAAACATTGATGTCAAAAATAACAAATTATACATACCCAAATACAATTAAAGTCTAAAGTTCGATGATTCTTTCTTTTATGAAGAGTTTCTAGTTGATTTAGAGAAAAAAATGACTATAGGTATTAGAATAAGAGTAGTATACATTATAATCATGCAATTAGTTGGACATATTTTAAAAAGCTTAATCATAAAGATTTTATTAGTAAATGGTACAAGAAAAAAATATATCTAAAGGGTTATAAATATTGTATTGAACCATTAATTATGAAAAAATTATGGTTTGCTATGGAATATGAGCCAATTCACCCACCTAAAATGAAAAAGAGATTAGGAAAACCAAAAACAATAGAAGGAGAAGAAAAATGAACCAGAAAGATGTTCAGTCAAGATGAGTAAGGAAGAAGTTAACATGACGTGCTAACATTGCAAACAATTTATAGGTACTAAAAAGGGGCTTAGGAAAGATAACTACCAATAATTAGACCTCATATGATTGTAAGTATGTACTACTTAATGAAATTTCTTTTTATTATAGTTATGTACTAAGTGTACAATTATTTTTTTAATCACAGAGATTGAGAGGTAGATTAAAAAAATGAATAAAAATTGAAGAATCAAATACTAATAAAAGCATTCTTTCAAATATTAAAAAGAAAAATAGTAACGCAAGAAATAAAAAATATTGTTAAGCCAAGAGATGTGAGGGCCATATTTAAATATACTATGATCATAAGAGGGAGAGGAAGAGCTAAAAAACAAAGAATTCAAGAGGCAAAATCTCAAAATGTTGTTAAAAGACAAGTAACGAGGAAAATAAGAGGAGGAATTGATGTAACATTTAAAGAATTTTCAAGAAATATATATTGTAAGGAATTTTTTAAAAATAAAGTTAATGCAATTTTTATTTATAAGATTCTAATTTTTGCTTATGTTACTGATACTCAACCTTTAAAATAGAAAAGGAACAAATGTTTGAGAGGAATACATGATCAATTTATCGAACAATACAAGTTTCACAAGATCCAAGATTGCAAATAAATCAGCATATCAAAACAATGTTCCATGCTCTTAATCAAACTAAGAATCTCAAACCACTACTAAACATAACATTATATCCACTTAAGGTAGTAGTATAGCCCACAACGAGGCATCACCTAGTAAGAGGTTTAAGCGAATGACAAGGAAATCGTTAAGAGTATATGTATAAAAGAAAGTGTTGACAAGAAGAAGTTATTTTGTATTGCTTACCATCTGGTTGTAAACATTTTTTGTTTTTTAGCAAGTTATACAATTGTAATTAATTATGTTATTGTATTTTAGACTTGTTTTGATGTTCCATTTTCATATGTTTGTTTTAGATTTATGGATTGTGATACAATTACAAGTTTATTTTAATATTTTTAAAATATATTTTTCATACATAAATAAAAATTTTAAGGTTTATAAGTATGATGCAATATAAGATAGCCTTAACAATATCCTTGTACAACAGCTTCCAAAAGTGAATTTCCACATATTCACTAAATTAATATTCATTTTTGCATAAATTTAAACTCTTAAAATAAATAGAAGCTTTTAATAGACAACTTGTATATGTCCATAAGGTAGGCAAAGCTTGTTTTCCACTATCAAACACATAAGACGAGCATATAAAGATTGCAACAAGGTAAACGTGTTAATAGTCCCAACATTGTCAAACTGTTGACACTCTTCTTTTTAATAATGTGAGAATTAGCTAGTTCTAATACAACATTTTTAGTTTTCAGCTACCATTTTCTCTATCACGTTATTTTTATCAACGATCTTGTATTCCAAACTAGAAATTTGTTGCTATCATAATATTCATCTTGTCTTTATCTTCTAATTATGCCTTCAAACTCTCAATTTTTGCAGCGAGCTTAAAAGCAACATCTTAGACATTCAATGCACCCATTCAAAATAAGGACAATCGTTTTTCTTTCATATTGCACACTTGTAAAACCTTCTTCCAGGGTTGTTGGCTTTGTGAAAAGTATTAATTGTAGCATTCAAATCATGATAACACATGTTTTACCCTTTAAGGACACTATTGATTGTCTTTTATAACTCGTATTAGTGGCTATTACTCATATCTTCTTTCGAACTTGTAATTAAAAGTTATGTAAATGTAGTCCCAATCTTGGTTTGTGGCAACAGTTAAAAAGGATGAGGATTAATAGTGTAATTGGCTTAATTATTTTGGGTTTTGATATTTGTTTATTTATTTACATTTTATGTTTTTCTAGTTGATTGGAGGCACCTCTAAAATGAGTAAAGGTGCTACATTGATAAAAAGCTGTCAAAATTTGTTAAGCGTGCAAGGGGTATTTTAAATAATGTAACTTACTACAAAAATTTTAATATATACAAGGTTAGCATTAAGAAATCATAGATTTTAAATCTGCAATTTACACATTTGAGGTTATTTGATATATATATATATATATATAAAAGTTTTAAGTAGTAAAACAAGACATTGTAAAAGCTACAATAAGAGAGGTTAATTAACATGAAATGTTTTCTGTTCAAAATGAAAAGATCCTTAATTAGAACTTCACTTCTTCACATAAATGGCCAGATACCCTCTTAAAAAACAAAAATCTTAGAATAAAGAGTATCTATATATTTCAAATCAACTCCACATAAATTATTTAAAGCTTTCCTAGGCACAAATTATAGGTCTCATTTTTTCCCATTTTAATATTGTAATTAACAGCAATACCGATAACTGTTGCAATTTCAGCAGAAAACAGCAATTGTGATCACCAAAATTTGGTGCCTTCACAGAACATATCCCAAAAACATGCAACTAATCATCTCTAGAAGAATCAAATCCTTTAACTGCTACTTAGAAAACCTCTCATACTTGTAAGGGGTAGCTAGATTAACCATGAAGTGATGAAATATGAACTATATAGATGTAGATGGTATTAAGACCAAAATGTTAGGGTAAAAAGTTTAGGTATAAGAAAGACAATAGAACCATGCACGCAGAAATGCGTGCATATGCATATTTGCTGTACATGAATTGTTGTACTTGTATGAGTATGTTATAGATCATAAAATCAAGAGTTTGAAGCTCACAGAGTACGTGAAATACCGTGTCTTTGAAACTATATGCTATACGCTATGCCTCCATATTTACGTGAATCAAACAGAAATTCGTATCCAGATAATAGTGGATACTATTTTCGACTATTTGCAGGTAGCATCGTCCTTGTACGAGGGCCATATCTTTCTTCTTCTTTTTTTTGCCAGGGAAAGATTTTGATCCCACAAAGTAGAGATTCCCATATAGTTGCATCATACCCTAAAAATATTGCAAGATAAATAGGGCCCCTTAATCAGTGTAAGATTTCGTAAATGTGGTAATAAGATCAACATACGGCGCATATACAACACGTAGTGTCTCCGGAAAGATTGCATGCAAAAAATTGCTGACATCGGCTAAGTATTTGCTATGTTATTGACTTCATCAGTTACCTGCCATCATTCAGTCGCTTGGTTCTTTACTACTTTTTCTTGGGGCTTTGTCGAGGGTATTGCTGGGATGTGGCCAATGAACAAAGCAACATGTCCCATAAGCTTGTCCTTCCTAGAGAAAGTAGTACCACATGAGCACTGCCACTTGAGATCTCCACAGTGTTTCTCATGAGTCCTTAGATCAGACAGCACTGAGAATTGCTTCTTATTGCAACGCTTGCACACATACATTTTAGGGCAGTGGCTTCTCTTGTAATGATTCTTCGCACATATCATGGACTTCAATGGCTGGAACTTGGCATGTTTCTTATTCCACCTGCAGCCCTCATGTGGGCATGAGTATTTTTTCGGCAACTTCATTGAAGAATCATTCTCTCCCATCGCACCTCCTTTGCTATTCTTCATAGGTTTGGTTAAGGCGGCGCTAGTTTTATACTCATCACCGTGAGCTCTCATGTGCATCCTCAAATTTGCGTCACGCTTGAATCCTTTCCCACAAACTTGGCAATAATGTGTGTATTTAGCTAGTATATCCTCTGCATCAAGTTCAATTATATCGTAATTTTGTGGCCTTTTCTCTTGTAACCCTTCAACAATATGGTCGTTTCCTTGAGACAAATGTCCCCTCGGAACCCTATTAATCTGACTGCTCATGGCACGGGCACCACTATTGTTGTTATTGTTGTTCCAAGTATTATAGTTCTCACCATACCAGTCTAAAGTTTCATGAGAAACGAAAAAGCTTTGCTCTTTATTTTGGCCGATGTTACCTGCTCGATTTGCAGAAACAGTGTGCTCTAATAACCCTGGATCTTGGATCTTGCCACGAGACTGGTGCAATTCGTCCGTAGTATTATTATTGCCTGAATTGGTATCAACAGCCATCTGTTGACAAGTGAGCAAAATTGAAGAGGCAGTGATTACTATTTCCTTGATCATAGATTCCAAGCTACCTAAAGCTATAGTCGACGTTGACTCAGGCTGCGTCTGATCTGGCGAGATAAGGATGGTAACTAGAGACTGTGCCTCATGAACTTTGTCTTTGAGAATTGAAAGACCGTAAAGGAGAGAATTTGAGTGAGTTTCGAATGAAGAACTTGACCCCAGTGAACAAACAATTTCTTCAGGGACAGAATACACATGCAAGCCCTGTGAAAAAGTACTAGGAAAACATGAAGTGGACCCAGAAATCATTTTCAAGGATCTTGCTTCAATTTTCTCACCTATATATGCGATCACAGTAATATCTCAAGTCTCACTTTCCCTAGAATGGGGTTTTGCCGATCATCTGTTTCGTATAAAACACTATTATCCTCGTCTCTTAAAAGAGTATATGGGGAAGAACATGAAGCATTTGTCCTCATTGGCAGTTCTTTAAAATAATTATAAGATTACAGCAGTCGAGAGAAAGAAGTGAAAGTCAACTGGGAAGCTTGGTTTCATCCCACTTAGTACCTTCCTCAGTTGGAGACAGTCCTGAGAAAAGAGTTGAGTTGGACTTTGCATGTTTATCTTCTTTTTGTACAAAACATGTAATATTTTTTATCTATAATTTTAATGTCTAAGAAACTTTTTTAAATAAAATTGTGTCTAATAAGAGCTTACTTCTCTGATTAAGAATAACTTCTCCTTTTCCTTAGTTGATGTACCTTACAAAACTAATTGATGGAGATGTTCTTCTTTTCCATTTCTTATAGGCATGCCATAAGAGGTTTGACATTATTGACAAGAACTAAATTAAGGATTTGCAAACCAATCTGTTGGTGTTGGTTATCAATCTCAGTCCAAGTTAACTATTTTCACTTGCGTTTTAAAATTTCTCCCTCATATTGGGGATTCAAAACTTATTAGCTCGAGATTGGATCGTTAAAGTAAGGCATGTCTACCGATAGACCAATAGGACTGCGAATTAGCTAGCCAACTATGCCATTTCTCTTGAACTTGGCATCTACAAATTTCAGAACCAACTATGCCTAGTCACGGTTCGATAGCCTAGGAAATTGGAATGTCTCCCAAGTATATGTTACTGGTGAACAAAGGACTGAGGAGGAGGACACCGTTTTGAAATACTGTGAAAGATATCTCTCTCACGGAAAACGCTTGCTCATATGTGTAATAATTTATGTGGTTCCTTGTGGCATATTATGAGGACGGTAGTCACCAATCTGAAGTCACAATCCTTTATTCCATTCTAGGAGTGACCTAAGGTAGTTTGGTCTTGACAGTTAAGCGCAAACAACTTTTAAAGCAGGAATCAGTTTTCATTAGCAGAGTATGCATGCGGCGTTCGTAGACTCCATTAAAATGTGTTGGCCCTCAAATTGGCCATGAAAGCATTTGTCTCTCCCCCATCTCATGACCTATGCCGAGGGAGTCGGGGGAAGGTCTACATCGACGGGTGCGACGAACAAAGTGTTTAATTAGTTAACATCCGAATAGGCCGTCACTGGCAACGTGATCAAGTGATTTACTTGGTTCAGATGGTTTTATGTGGGCAGGCAATATATGTTTATTTATTTATTAATTCCTTTTGAAAACATGTAATTTTCTTAATGCTGAGGTCCACTCAGGCCAATGTCATGCGAATGGCTGTAGCACATGCCTTATGACGCAGTCCCCTACAATCAATCTACAAGTACTCAGTGGTTCAACTTGGGCAGGCTTGGGAATTTGCATTCAAAGTTTGAAGAGATGAGCTTTCATTTCAAACGTATCATCAATTCTGCTCCCGATAGATAATCTAAATTTAATATAAAACAAGAATTAAAAAAGAGACCGTTGCATTTTCTGTTTTTTTTTTGGAACTCCAACTGAAAAACTTCATTAAGAACAATTGTCCGCAGCTAAAGCTGACACAATACAAATAGGAAAGGATAAATCTCAATAAACAAGACCTGTTATAGAATTAGCATTTCTCGCAAAAATGTGAGCTACACAGTTCGCAGATCTTTTACAATAACCAAAATGAACATCATTAATGGAATGACAAAGAAATAAGCAATCATTAACAATAAAATCAACTTCTGACCGATTGCGACTTTTCGAAAGAAGACTTTGAATGACCAATTGTGAATCCGATTCTATAATAACTGAGTGTAACTTTTGTTTTTTAACTCAACTTAAAGCTTCACGAATCCCCATAGCCTCTGCTGTCAACGGATCCAAAATCCCTAGAAATACATTACTTCCCGCTGCTAGGCAATCACCATTACTGTTCCTAACAACAAAACCTGTACCAGTCTTCCTTGCCTCTTTGAAAATAGCTGCATCTGTATTGATTTTAATGAATCCAACTGGTGGTTTCTGCCACACAATAGGAGTCACTCTAGCATTACGCCCACTTGTAGAGAGGCCGCTTCTAGCACTATTCCAATTCCTCAACATCGAGTGAGCCAGAAACAAAATAGCTTGAGCTGAATGTTGAAGCCCCTTCTAAACTAAATCATTCCTATTCTTCCACAATGCTCAACGTATAGATACAGCCAAACACTGATCATCATTAGAGTAGTTATGTGCAACAAAAGAAAACCAATCAGATAAGACAACAGCAATGGGATGGAAAAAACCCAGTTGTGAAAGAGACCACATCTCTCTAGCACGACTGCACTCAAATAAGATATGTGAGACCGATTCAAACCCAATACCACAAATAGGACACACAGATGACATATTCACTCCTTTGCTTACTAGAATAGCACGTACTGGCAAACAAGCATTTAACGAACGTCAAAAGAAATTTTTTATCTTAGCAGGAATGTTCAGAAACCAAAACTGCTTCCAAATAGGAGAAGGAAGGATCTGATTCAAACCTGGAGGGGCGACGTGAATATGACAATAAGCACTTTTAACTGAGTATACTCCTTTCCTATCCAAAGCCCAAACCCAATCATCAATGTTTCGATGTAAGCTCAGTAGAATCTGGAGAATTAAATCTCTATCTCGCTCATTAAATACGGCTGAGATTAAAGGCAAATTCCATTGGTTAAGGTAATGAAGAATCAAATCCGATACTCTGCTATTTTTTGTTAAACTAAAATTTTTTTAAATACGTAAAATTTATGTATATGAAATGAAATAGTGTCCATTAAATAATTAATTTATTATTCTATTATGTTTATATATCTTTTAATTATATTAGAAATAAAATATATTTATTCATTAGACATAGAATTTTAATTATGAATAATATTTTTATTAGTTTAATAGATGGTAAATTAAATGTATTGTTAAATTATTTTTATTTATAATTTTGTACTAATGACTAATATTTTAATTTTGTTTTTATTATATTAATAAATAAAATTATAAAAACTCTTATAAATTTATTGATTTATCATATTTATATTTTATTATTTAAATCAAAAACTATAAATATAATAATTTTACATTATATAAAATTTGATAAAATTATAAAATAAGAGTCAGTGAATACAGTAAATATAGCATAAAATTTCATAATAAGTCTCACTTAAAAGTCTTACAAAGGTACAAAAGGCTCAAAATTGGAACCTCAACTCCCAAGTCCCAAGTGAAAAAGAGGCTTAAATCCCACTTCTTACCGATTATGCTTATAATTATGAGGATAACGCTGGAAATAATCCGAAATCCAATCCAGGTGGTAAGGTTTTTACCATGAGATGCAAAAGGCCCAGTGGTTTAGTGGCCAGCGGATAAGATCAGAGTTTTCGTGGGGGTGGCCATGGCTTCACTGTTGAGTTCTTCTTCTTCTTCTTCTTCACTTCACTACTTTAATGTGAAGACAAATGAGTCGTCGTTAAGACGTATACTACACAGAAACACTGTTTTGGTGATTGTAGCCCAAAAGAAAGCCAAGAAGACTCGAAAGGTAATTATTTTACAATTGAAATCAAATGGGGTGGATGGTTTTCCTATAATTTTGCAGAGTTTGTTAAGGGATTTTCTTGGTTTGTTTTTTTTTTTTTTGTGCTAGATAATATTGAAAGAGGATGTAGCAGAATTGGGAAAGAAAGGGCAGCTGATGGATGTGCAAGCTGGATTTTACAGGAATTTTCTTCTGCCCATGGGCAAGGCCCAGCTTGTCACTCCCACTCTACTCAAGTAATGTCAAAATTGTTGCTTTCAAGTTTCCCTGTTGGTATGGTTTCCAAAACTGGATTTAGAATTGTTTGGTAAAGTAGTTCTCCTCTGTCTTGCATTTTGGTAATTGATGTGGAAATTCGGGTAAATGCTAGCAGATATACATGTTATGGTTGATAGTTGCTTCCAGCTTCAAACTTGAGGACGTTTGGGTAATTTTCTTGAGAAGCGATGGAAAACCTGGAGAACTTTGAGATGTAAATACCATAGGTGGATATAGATTTTCCTTCTATTTTTTAAATTAATTTGTCAGAGTTTTAGGTGATGTATCTGTTGACACAAAATAAGTGTTGGTGGCATCTGTACATGTACTTACGAGGATTTTGTGACCAGTCAGCTGTTTGTTGGAGGAAACTAAATGAATGGACTTCCAATAACCATTTTCTGTTTATGATTTGTAGCCTCCACAATTGACAGCTGGTTTGCATCTCTTTTAAACTAATTGCAGTTCATTTGTTTTTATGTTTTTTTTTGAAAAGTCATTTGTTTTTATGTTGATAATCAACTTCTAAAATCATGTGCTTTTTAGCAGATAAAGTATGAAAAAACTTGCTTAAAACTTGTCTTGGTATCTTTTGATCATTAGTGTGCAGATAATCATGGTTTTCTTTTATTTTACTTGTGATTTCTTTCTGCTTTGTTTTATTTCTAGAGATGTTTTTTATCAAGCCTCTGGCTCATAGCATACCTGTTCTTTGTCAAAACAACTAAGAACCTTCAGTTGCCTATTGTTTTCTGCAAAAGAAGGAAGTATGATATTCTATTGCAAAGCAACTAATTCCTCGTTTCATGTTTAGCAAAAGCAGAAAATCCATGCTCATGTAACCTTATTTTTGAGATGTGATATCTAGCACACATTTCATCTTTATACGTTGGAAAGCATGTACCTCTTTCACTCCGTGATTATTCTAGTCAATCGAATTGAGTTTTGCTTCTATGGGACTTCAAAATATCCATTTGCGTTTCTACTTTGTTTGAACTCCTTTTGTTTTGACATTGTTGTTGTGATTAGCCATATCAGCAGGGTTGTGGGAATGCCACAGTAAATCATTGTACTCCAGGTCCGTCAATAATATAATGAATACTGGACCAATGAGAGATTTGTACTAGTAGAGCAATTGGTCTTGTGCTCTTAGCTTAATCTTAGTAATGAAACTGTTTCTTACCTATGAGTTATCACGGGTGGAATTCCAACAGATATTTGTTCCTCGTTTTTTAGGGAAATGAGGATAGAAGAGGAAAGGATTGAAGCTGAGAAGAAAAGGGTAACTTGATCTCACTATTTAAGACCATCCCTGATTGTTTGTTCAATCTTCCTTTCCTAAGTGCTAGTCTCATTAGAAGTTGAGCTACTTATGCAGGTAAAAGAAGAGGCACAACAGCTTGCTCTAATATTTGAAACTGTTGGAGCTTTCAAGGTGAAGCGCAAAGGTGGAAAGGGCAAACAAATATTTGGAACGTGAGTTCAGTTGAACTCAAGTTTGAGCTTTTTATTTTATTCAAGTTTCACTTTTAAGTTTACCCTCTCTGATTTATACGCCTTTTTGCAGTGTAACTGCACAAGATCTCACTGACATCATCAAGGCACAGCTTCAGAGGTATCATTTACACCTCATGTACACTTGAGAATCATGCTCTTGCAAGCTATCACACAGGCATTGACAATTCGTAGTTAGCCTTCATTTCCCTTGCTTATCTAGCTTCACTCTTTGTGTTTTTCATTGTTCTGTAGGGACGTTGACAAGCGAATAGTTTCACTTCCAGAGATCAGGGAAACAGGAGAATATGTTGCCGAACTGAAACTTCATCCAGAAGTTAGCGCTAAGGTGAGGTTGAATGTTTACGCTAACTGAGGGAGGCAAAATCGCTTATGGAGGAATGCAACGAATGAGATACATTTGCTGGAAAAGGTTATTATTTAGTCCATCAAGCATTTTATGTGTACTTTCCAGAATGGAATTCCTCCAAATTGCTAGAGAGTCAGAGCTAAAGCTTCTCATGATTAGTTCCTTGTAACAATTTTATGCTGTAATTTATTTTCTCTTTTTGAAGGCTCAAGTTTAAAGTCAAAATGCAAGATGCACACACTTAATGGATTAGATTGTTATTTTTATGCCATATGTTCCAAATTTTCAAGATGGGCTGATAGTCCCCAACATGAGGACGATAAATTTATAGCAGTCTAGAACTTCATAGTGGGTCACATCACAGGGTAGGAACAACTAATAGGAAGATGATCTGTTCCCCGACAAAACTGTGGTTTGTCAAAACGTTTAGCCCTACGTGTTGCTGCCCAGGATCGAACTGGGGACCTTTAGTGTGTAAGACTAACGTGATAACCACTACACCACAGCAACGAGGATATATGAGGCTGAACACTCATATCTTTTTATAAATTGAACGATGAAAAGAACTAGGTAGTGACATGAAAAGCCTAATTATAGAATAGCGTTATAGCTCCAAAAATTTCTTCTGAGGCTTGTTAGTTCATACTGCTAACGTCGGCCTCGGCCGAAGCTATACAGTAGCTACTTATCCATTTCTTGGAGGCATACTACAGGGTCCAGGTGCTCCACAGTTTAACTTAGAACCTCATAAAAGGAACTAGTTAGTAGACATTATACAAGAGGATTATTGGTGACATAACCCTTCGGTCTCTTCACGAAAAGGAAAAACGAAAAGAAAAAAACAGTTAATTTTTTTTTAACACCTTTTTGGAATATTTGTCATATCACATCATTAAGCACTAGCTCTTTATGTTGTCATATAACGCACAAATGGAACTTCTTTTCTATATCACATTGGAGCAACAGAAAGACCAAGCTGGAAGTTCCTTTCCTTGTATCCATACCACGCATAGCTTAGGCCAAATACCACCACATGTAAAGCATCTTTTGTTATTCTGCCACTGGTTACTTTTATGCATCCACGAGGATGCATGGCAAATGTTGCAGGTAGGGTCTTTCTTTAGAATCTTTTGCTCTTTTATCAAATTATATTTATTCCCACAATGCATTGATTTGTCAACAATTCTTTTCGAATATAAATCCAGTACTTCTTTACTCTGTGAGCCACTCGGACTAGCCAGCTGGTTTACTCAGCAACACATACACATACACATTTCACAGTTTCTTTTTCCTAATAATTATTATGGCATCAAACTATGGAGATAAATAATTTTAATATGAAACCAAAATGCAAATTTTTGGACCGTATTTATGCTGAATGCTTCACAAGAAATGTGTATACAATACCACCAAAAAAAAAAGTGAGAAGGCCTAATCAGGTCAATATATTAGGATGGATTATCATGTGTGACCTGACATTGTGCTAAACTTTCTATTTGCATGAAGGCATTGTAGCTTGTATCCAGCCACAATAATAGATGGGAAGAGCAGCCGGCTAATCCCAATTTGGCCCATTTGGCAATGGTCGAAGACATGAGGATTTTGTCTATATCACATCGTAACATAGCAATTAATCATATGTGAAATCTGATGGTTCAAAGTGAAGTCAAGAGCCAGGTCATGGCATGTTTCTTAATTTATACCGAATTATGCTTTGGAAAATTCCATTTCCTGTGTAATATGAACATCAGAAAATATCCAGCTGTGGAGTTGGAGAAGTAAGCCACTTCAAGGTATCAACTCCACATGTTACGTACTTAAAGCGTTTTGTCTTTAGATTACAACTTAGGATAGAGGAAATCGCAAACATCAGACTCTTCACTACTAAATGAGTGTTTTTAGTGTTATTAAACTGCTAATTTAACAAATTATGGACCAGTTTTTTTAATGAAAGAATACCCCTTTTTGTACAAAAGCTATTGCTATTTGACAAATGGAGTTAAGATTGCTTTATTCACAATAGAAATTTCATAACAAGTGGAAGTAATTAGGAAATTACAAACATTCAATTAAAGAATAACAAAGCCTCAATTTCGAATATTGCCATGATCTTTCTGCGTTGACTGTCCAAGACCCTTTAATAAAGTAGGCTAAGAAAACATTTAATATTTTCATGTACTATTAATTACAACTCTTAGCTCCTACTTTTGCTCACGGAATATGTAATGCTTAACAAAGATGAAAAGAGAATACATTGGATAACAGATAAACACCTTACTACATGTGCTGATGTTTATGATGGTATGTCTTTAGAAATCTCACGCAACGTACCCACTTGCCTTCTCTTAATGCCAACATTCAACTCAACGTGCACATAACAAACTCTTAACTTAGAGGTGGGTATCAATGATCTTAAGTTGCGCAACTCTCAGTTTCCAAATTTACAATATTGAGAGATACATTCAATTTTTATGACTACATTTATATTAAATTCTCTCTCTCTCTTCGAAACAACTTCCATCTACAACCCTTCTGACTGCCAATATGTGCTTTCACTTATGTTAAATGATGTTTACTAGGTTTTTATACTCACAATTAGTTGATATAGAATTTTAAGATCCAGATCTTAAAACCATTCTTATTAATAGAATTTTAATTATTTCGCACATGATCCAAAAGTAAAAAGGAATAATGCTTCCTATCAATATTCTTACAAGGCCCAAAAATTACAAATACAAAAGAGTTTCAGATGCCCTACAATAGTAAACTCGAAGATGTTTTAAGAGAGTCAATTATTCGAATCCAATTGGAACGCGTTTGGTACGAAGGAACGAACAGTCTCAGCATCAGCACGTATAGACAACAATAAAGGAACGTGGGTGGCAATACGTATGCTCTGTACATGGACCTTGTAAATAATACTTGTGGAAATGCGCAAGTGATATCCCCATATATATGAAAAATACATATCTGTGTTGTTCGAAGAGTTAGCTGTATCTTTCTTGGAAACATCAATTGGCAATCCCATGGACCCCAATCAATTTGTCTTAACCAGTACAGTTGAAGTGACTTCCAAAGTAAGGGAAGCTAGTACAGTTGGTTAATTGGGTAGGTATGATGAGAAGGCTAAGAATAACTAGAAGTAGGGTGGACCATTAATTATGATCAAGAGTGTTACAATAATAATCAATATATATATATATATGGAGAGCAAAATAAAGAATTAAAAAATATAGGTGGACACATATGGCATATGGGCAGCAACCAACTCAGCTTGCTATCCATTTATGGTTTTCCATTTATTGGCGTTTGGAACAGAAGATATAGAGGTTTTTTATTAGCCAAAAACAAAGAATGGAAGAACCTAATCCACGACTTCTTGTTGTGGCGGTGGTGATTCCATACCATATGCCGTTTCGTGCTTCTCGCTCTCTCTTTTAAGAGTTTCCTATCGATCACTGTCCCACTTGCAAAGAATCAAAAATACCAAAGGATGTATTTGAATTATTTTCTTAAAGCATTTTTTCAATACGATCTTGTTACTCACTTTTCGTGAATCGAAGGCAACCATGAACACTATATTCGCTTACTCAAAGTGTTCCACTTCAACTAATAAATGATCAAATTTCAGAAAGAACAAAGAATTAAAGAATTGGCAATTGCCAATTCTAATTGATTAGAAAAAGGCTAATTGTAATTCACATTTAACCTTTAATTATCATACTTCTCATATTTAAATATTCAGTAATGGCAATCCACCAAGGCTGGGGCAGGATGCACCAGAGCTTGTTTGGTTGATGAGAACTGGTAGTTGGGTGGTTCACGGAGGTGATTATCGTCTTCTGGTGCCGGCAGATTAAGATCCAACGACAAAATATTTCTCGTCTTGATCTCCCCCGCAACACCAGACCCAATGTTCACAGTTGTATCGGTAGTTATAGCAACCTGAGGATTACCTGAATTAGCTTTGTGCCTTCTCATGTGGCCGCCAAGAGCTTGACCGGATGTGAACTCTGAGCCACAGATTGAACACTCGTGAATCTTGCTCTTGCAATTTCCCTGAGAACCCTTGTTCCTGCTAACGTTGTTGGTACTGTTGGCTAGTTGTAGAGAAAGCAGACCATGGCTGCTTTTATTGAACCGATCACAATCATTCCTTGGCGCCACATCTAAGGTTTTATTCTCTTCAACAGCGGCCCTTGGTTTTTTGTGACTAGCTCTGTGTCCACCTAACGCTTGGAACGAAGGAAAATTTCGGTTACAGGTTTTGCACTCGAAGACACAGAAACCTGTCTTACTTACAGTTGGTGTTGTGATGATTCGGGAGAATTTTTGGGTACTTAATTTCAGTTCCAATCCTTCAGACCCATTATGGACGTGGCTTGGAACACCACCTTGAGCTAATAGAATCAAACAGTTGGCCATGTCTTCTTCTTCCTCCGTGCTCTCATGATCACCGGAGGTAGTTGTAGCAGAGGAAATTGAGCCATAATACTCCTCCACAACACCTTCAACGCCAACATCACCACAACCACTTGATGAGCTAGATGCCACCGTCTTGTACGGTGATGATGATCTTTGACGCTTGGTGCGCTTTCCCTTAACGATCTGAGATAGATTATTAGACCCCATGAACTCTTCCTGAGCTTCCATGTCCAGTTCTCTTCTCTAAAGGACCTTTAAGATAATATATATTTGGAATTGAATGGAAGTAAGGGATATGTAAAAGTGACCTAACAAAGTGAAGCCTAGTAAAGGGCAAAAATAGCAAATAAGTTATAGAGAGAGTAACGAGAGAAGCTAGCACAGGAGTAGTGATAGTGGGGTTTGTTTATATGCAGTAAGGTGGTTGGTGTTGGAAAAAAAATGTTAAAAATAAAATTATTTCTTTTTTCTTCTTTAGTTCTAACTCTTGAAAGCCGACCCCACGAATATGAATAGTGACCAGGAATTGATCTGATCTACTATTCCTTGTCTTGGCCACAACCAAAACTATCATCTTCTTCTCTTCCTACCTTGTGACTTTCCAAGTGTAGTTACCAAATTAAATAATTCTATATTTTACTAACTGGGATGGGTTAGATTCCTCTTCTGATCTCATGTATCAAGTCATAGTTGAAAAAACGGAGGCTATGAAGGGATTAGACTTCTTCATTGCGGTCATTGGATGCTTTGATTATAATTTGTGGTAGGAAATTTTGACTTGATAACATAAATATTGCTATTGTCCTTATTGGTGGGTTGAAAATAAAATCAAGTATTATGGTTTTTTTCAAAGAACCAAAGGCCGTCAAATACAGAACAATATATATATAGTTTTTAATTTTTGTAACATCGTCTTTCTGTATTATAACATTTGCGTTTTCTAATGGAGATGTAGTAACCGATACTGAACTGCTGAGAAAGGGAAAAGATAAGAGTTAGGAAATCAGGACAGTTAGAAACAAAGGTTGGCATTAGCGTTAGGAGTTTGAGACCACTAGCTTTCTAGTACTGTCCGCCAACCAAAGGTCACGAATATACACAAACCCACAGAAAAGCAAAAAGGATTGTGTGGCACGATAAAAACATGCCAACCTCATTTACTCCTTGTCTTCTTCAAGTAAAGCACCAGTGGCCACCACTAGGTTTTTGAGTGATTTGGGTAGCTTTTAAGCAACCCATGAGCTCCTTTTCCTCTGTAGGTCATACAATATGTAACTATATATGGTCTCTTTCATGCAAAGCTTGTGGGAATAGGGGTTTAGAGTAAGCACAAGTGCCTAAGCCATCAACTAGAGAAAGGGACCTTTTAGTGTGGCCATAAGCTAAGTCGGGTGGTTTCAGTTACGTAGGTTTAGGTTACTTCACAAGTAAATGACAAGTACTCCTTGTTCTTATCAGTCAATCCACAGAGCAAGTAAAAGTAAAAGTAAATGACATCAATTGGTTTGCAACTCGAACTCTTCCGTGTCAACTAGTTATATGACCGTATGTACTCTAATTATCTTATACTAAACGATCACGAATGTATCTAATTTCGGTTGCTATTTAAGAAGAATTATGTTTACATAATATATATTTATGATGCCCCAGTAGAACTACAATCAAACTGCAGTTAAAAATTTTAAATTGTTCCATATAATTATATATATATATTTGTTAATTATGTACCTAATTAATATGAACCAACTCCAGCTTAACAAAAGCTTTAGTTAACATTTAAGAAGCTACTTTATTTTATATGCAGATTAAAAGAAATATCATCTTAAATTTTATGGAAGTCAATTCTGAATCTAACAAAAGAAAATCAGTTTCAATAATAATGAACCACTAATTAATAGACAGTCAATCAAGAAAGCACGTCAAAGGAAAAATCAAATATGTCAAGCATTACCGGGCACCAGCAAAAAATTGTTCTTAGTGGTAGGTTATTTAACTAAAGAAACTTGCTTGTTCTTCTTCAAATATGAACTTAACTTTCCTTGGTTTCTGAGCAGTTCCCTCTACTGAGTAGATTTAGTCTAATACGTCAATGGAAATTACTTAGTCAATTTATGAAATTATAGGTTAATCTCTATACTTGAGTCAAATTCATTGCATGTATAGTTAAGTGACAAGTTCACTTAACATGGTCAGGGTATCTCTTCCATAGTAAATGGCACATTAAAATAGTCCATAATCACAATTAGAGCCGTTCATGTACCGTTGACCTCCCCTTTCTTTCACAATTATAGAAGTTATCTTTTCTTTAATTTGCTGGGTACGTCGGAAGGCAAGTTTATTTATTAACCTCAGTCTAAATTTTATATTGGCATGGGGTTAAACACTTCAGAACTTTAGGTACAATGGATGCTACTTGAGGGTTTAGTATACAATTAGTCGTAAGAAAATCCAATAAGAGGAATAGGATTGTAGGAGTGAAAGAAGGACAGTCGGTCTAATTATGTAGACAAGGATTTTGAGAATTTCAAATTAGGATGGTTGGATATGAACTAATTAATCTGTTTGCAGAGTAACATGGAAAGAGTATGTGTCATGTAAATGAGCTGTATAGTCAGTGTTATTGAGGTCGGCCTTAAAGAAACAAAAAAGAAAATTCTTGATTATGCAATTACAGATAAATTAATGTCATGCTTTAGCATAATATGCGCTCAAAATCAATCCATATAACATAGATTCTTGAACTTTTAATTCTGCAAGTCAACAAAATTATTGGACTTGAAACCCCGGGGCACAAGTGAGTTGGCAAGGGAGCTTTCCTTACTTAAGTGAGATTACGGTTTCGAACCCCCTCATGTATGTAGCCTCTTAAAATTTGAGGTCAAAAATTACCTCCTGCAAAAGACTTACCTAATTCGAGTAGAAATTAGTGTAGATGTAAACAGCTTAAAGGTGCTACTCCCTTTAGTTGAGACACTCCTCCTAAAATATCTCATAGAAAAATAAACATTATTATTAGACTTGGACTTGGTCACGTTACCCCATAAGAATAATTTTTCAGATATGATATGATATGTATTAGTTAGTTCAATGAGTAATAGACAGATAAAGTGTACTTGTCATTGGTTTCTTGTATCCATTATGAAAAATATAAGCAATCCGGGACTCGATTTTTGCTTCATAATCAAAGGAAGGGAAGAAAAAAGAACGAATGCAAGCTAAAACAACCAACTTTTAATCAATTTTATGAAGCACGCACTTCGCAGCTAATGATAGCATTGCTTAATGTTTTATATTTATTAATTAAGTTTTAGTAATTGTCCTAATTCAAAATTTATTTTATCCCCAATTTATGATATTTTCGTGGCAAAAAGTTTTCTCTAGACTCATTAAATTAAGTTATGACTAATATTTAAATTAGTTTTTAAACTTCATTTTGTTTCCTATATATATGTTTAAGAAATTGTATCTAAAAATTCATGTTTAGACTAAATTAGCATAAATCTAGCTTATCAAAAAGGCTATTAAAATTGTCCAAAGGAGTATAAAAGCTTTTTTTTAATTATTGTATCTTTTAGAGTTTAAATCAATATTTATTCTTATGGATTCCGGTAAACGATGAAATTATAAATGATTTAATTAAATTTTAAATTGAAATGTCTAGGTGATTAAAAATAAAATTAAAACGATTTGATTTAATTTTAAAATAAAATTTAAGGGCTGATTTACGTATTATTCTATTAAATTATTGATTTCTACTAAATGACTAGATTAAGTTGTAAACTTCGAATTTAAAATTCAAAACATTGAGCGTTTCTAATATTCTTGCATATATATATACATGCATCAATTCACGAAGAGAAGGAAATGGTGGGGTCTCGAACTCGAGACAAGATTCTCTGTTCAGTATTACTCTGTCTTATTCTGTCCCATGAAATCTCAGCTATTTATTTTGCATAACTCACGCGGGACCCACACGTAATTTACGCGGGACTCGTATAAATAAATGACTGAGATTCATTGAACAGAATAGGACACTATAATATTAAACAGGAGATCTGAACTCCTCCAACTCTGCCCCAGATTTTACTCTGATCTCAGGATAATAGTATCACTGCCATACACACTCCGAAGCAGTAGTAGCACGCGGAACTTCATAGTCACTCCAGCTTCACATACATCAACAGGGACGCTTTTTGAGCTACAAATTCATGATGTGTGACGTTATCTTAGTTACAACCAACTAAGAACCTTATACTCGTATATTTGCGTAAGTTCTTAAATAATATTGCTTTTCTTGATTGTCAGTGAACCAACATATATAAGTAGCACTGCTTGCGTTTTGTCCTGTGATGTTGAGTTGTCGTGGAAGTTCCCTCTTTTAGTGCAGGATGGTTCTTGTTTTTGTTTGAATTGTAATACGGCTGCTGCTTTGAATCCGCATAGTGTGCCGTCTGAGGCACTTGTATAAGATCTTTATGTATATATCTCGTTCTTATTTATTGATTTTTTTCTGAATTATAAAAACAAAATATTGTTAGAGTGTTCCATATTGCTTATATATAAAAATGTTAAAGGGTTTATAAGTGGTAAAGGTCAACTATCCAAACAACTAGTTCTAGTTATTTGTACAATAGTTGACACAAGCCCAATTCTTATAAGTGGACTCTACACTCTGCCCATATTAAAAAATTCAATACATATATAAGTAGCAGTCCCCTAGAATTAATTTTCCATCATCTCCATCATAAAAGGTACATACAGATAAAGACAATATGGACGTGGTGTGGTGGTGGATCCTGAATCCATATAGTTGGACTACACTACAAAGCAAACAATGGCATCTGAAAGCAAAGCGGAAACAAACCCAATCACTTACATGCCAAACCATGGAACCCCTCGCTGAAGCCATCTCTAGGAGTTTGAAAGATGTGTACCAGTGAAATGGGTGGTTCCATACACTAATAGTAGTAGCAGTCGCCAAGTTTTCTATTGATGCGCACGAGAATATATCTGGAAGTTGTAACTGAAGATTTGACATAAAACCTTTTATCTATAATTGAATTGAAGAAGATAACCAATTAAAATAAAAGTTTAGTCTAGACATGTATTTCAGTGCAATTTGCAAACAAATTTAAAAGAAAAAAGTGAACTGACGGCAAAATAGTGACTGTCGTACCACCTTTCACTGACAATGACTTCATGCCAACTCCTACACTTGAACGGATTAAGCGCCGAGCCCACACCTTCACTCACTAACTCCACTTGTGTTCTCACACTTGCCTCGTGAACTAACTTTCAATCAAGCGGCCAAAAGAAACCCAACAAGCCAAGCTTCTTTGGACACTTGGAAACTTGTGACTAATGTTGATGTAGAGGAACTCTATTTATTTTAATTGAGCATTGAATTTCGTCACGAAATACAAACAAGAACTTACTATTTCTTTAGAATTTCCAAAGGATTACAATTCGATTGACATTTTCTATTAGCTTAAATATTTATTATTTCAGCTACATCCAAAACATAATACTAAATGGACTTTTCGATTTAAGTAATATTAGCCAAAAAAAATACTTAGATAAATATGTCAATAATGTTTCAAAGGTGAAATTAATGAAAGTTGAATTTATCATCCTTGGAAAATATTTGTACAATAGTATAGGGGAAAGTTGTGAATTCCATCAAAGACCATTTAGTTGGTAATAGGTTTTTTTTGTTTGCTTGAAAGTTATAGTTGGTAGTAAGTTACACTGTAGGCTCTCCTGAAGGCTCAAACACGAGACTACGTCAGATATAATTCACCTAATTAGTTTGCTTGTTGAAGCAAACGATGATGGTTTGTTGGCTAATTTTGTTGTGTCTTGACCGTACACGTACATTTTTATGGAAGTCACGTCTTTTTTTCTCTCCCATTTCTGGTTAAATGGGTGAATGTCACTTGGCATCAAAGTCCAACGAGGATGCGTGAAAGGTCTATCCACAAAGAAAATTATGTGACTACAATCCCTATCATAACCCGCTAACGAACGTAAGATGTAATCTGTATCACAATCTTCCATTCGTTTCCCCTCTCCTGGAGGCATACATTTCCAAGCTCCCTCAATTACTTCTTGACTTTATAATGCACCAAAGTCATCATTACAAGATGGGTTTCAGAGTTTTAGCTAACAGACGTATTATAAGGACGTTTCAATAGGCTCAAGTCAATAGAACTCAACATTCACCTCGTAACTTGGTGCCAAAGAAGGCCTTAAGGGCTTTCCTCCGGGTTCAACTTTTAACCTTTCTTTCTGTGTTAAAACAATAATCATGTCTCATACGTTAATGGGGCAGGGTAGATCCAGACACTTGACGAAATAGGGGAGGATTGC
The DNA here is from genome assembly GCA_025531925.1 of Erythroxylum plowmanianum. Lineage (NCBI taxonomy): Eukaryota > Viridiplantae > Streptophyta > Magnoliopsida > Malpighiales > Erythroxylaceae > Erythroxylum > Erythroxylum plowmanianum. The sequence continues at coordinate 7,353,326 of JANVCQ010000008.1, read as the reverse complement.
CTGAGATATTGACGATGGTTGTTTCTCTATAGAGAAAAAAGAAAAAGGATAACTCAAGATTGCTGAATTATAACACCAGTCGTTACAAAAGATTAGTGAAAAACAACGGCACAATTACGCCATACAAAAATTATAATCAAGGCAGAAAATTGAAGCTCTCTCTTGAAGATGAGAGGATAGTACGCGGCCACTACGTTTCTTCTCTGAAAAGTAGTAGGACTTGGAAAAACAGATGCGAACAGGCATTTAGATTTCGGTCACTGATAATTTATCCCATTCCGATCAGTTAAACTGGAGCCTTTTGACATCTGAGCTACCACTCTACAAAGAGCTCAACTTCAGGGACACCTTAAACCCATACCTTATCATCTACGCTAGGCTCAACAGTATGTGAATATGTGGCCTTAGCTGAGGTGTTATCAGGACCACGCATATCACTTTAGAACTATGCCTACAGGCTTTCCACTTCCAAATTTTATCAGAAACTCTGATAGAATTGTGACTTTTTGTTTCCAACATTCCATGAAAAGATTTCAAGGCAAGCCAGGATAAGTGTCACTGCCCATAGATGTCCTGGCATTCCCAAGATATTTCAATATCATTACCTACTACTAGAATCTTCACTTTGCTCCAACATTGGTCAATTGTAAGTAATTACAAAGTCTGAAGAATAAAACAAACACCAAATGCATGATTTTATTCTAAAAATGTTCAGAGGATAGCAAAACATCCAAGTGATCAACCAGCTAGAAGTACGTTATAGTTATAACTGGTGTACCTTGTCTCGACATGCAGAACTTGCTAACTTGTTTAGTAAAATTGGGATCAGCATAACATTTAACGAGTGTAAGCAAAGGTCATGACACAATATAAGCGGTAATAGAAAGCTACATTCCACTCAGTTCCAAAAATTAACATTTGGCTCTGTACGAGGAACTGATGAAACGCAAGAAGCAACAGATCAGACGGCTTTCTTAAAGACAGTTGCTTACTATATTGGTGTCACCCCGACAACACCTGCATTCACGAGTAGAATAATAAGAAGGTTTTTATTAATTATAGCTGAAGATCATATTCACAAATGCACTGGAGACAGGAATGTATAAGCAAATAATGCAGCGACATCAATGTTCCAGGTTACCTCTGAAAATAGAGTATGTCAACAAAATAATGTCACCAATTAACGAGGCAATATGCAAGTTCAATTATTCCCTCCTTTCACATTCAAACCTGCTCTTTCAATAACATCTAGTAACTCACCAAATAATATTTGTCTAAGCTCACTTAATTGCTCATCAAGCCAAGAAAGCTGCTGGGTGATTTTCTAACTCTAACCAAAATCAAAGAACTCCAATTTAAACACTATTATATATGAAAGATCATGTATCTTGTACCCAAAAATAAGCTCACCCGTATAAAGTTCCCTCACTCCTGCAATCTAAAGAGGAACAATAATGCAACAATACAGAAAATATTCCACTCACGTTTTAAAATTTCCGAACAAACTTTCACAATTCAGAAAAGTACGTGTGTGGACACGGTGTCCTATGTACCAAAACATGTCAGCAACAAAGGCGCCCTATCATAATGCCTTGTGAATTTCATCAAGTTCTCATATATGGTTACTGTAGATGATAGTTGTGTTCAAGAATATGTTGAGACTAAATTCCAGCAGCAGTATAGTGGGAAGAGGAATAGGAAATCAAACGATTCAGGCAGTGCGGGAGGGTAAATTAGGAAATGTTAGATGAGGGTGAGTCATAGGGAAGTTAGTTAGAATATGGGAATAAAAGGGTGTTATGGGAGAATGGACTGGCATTCGGTTAGGATCATTTGAAAGGTGATTATATGGAGATTAGCTAGCTCTCGAAGTCTAGCTGAGGAATAACAATCCTCATGGTTTCTTCCTTTCTATTCCATAGTTCTTCCTATTCTTCTGCTGCTTTGTGTCTGTTTTCAGTGCAGGTTTCTGTCATTCTGGTTTGGTATACTGTTAGAGAAGGTGGTCTCTAACAGAATACAATCCTCCTTAATGAATTTTTAAACCTCAAATATGATTTGGAATGGGCACATACATAATCCAATTATTGGATTTCTTCTAAAATTTTTAATATAAGGAGGCTCCAACCAACAATATGCCTCAGCAATACTATTGATCAATAGAACCACTTTCTTCATCATATAATTTGCATATATATGCAGGTATGATAACATTACTAGATGACCTGTATATATACACATGCAGAAATAGTGGAAAAGTTCATGCACATACATTGCACAACATGTGCGCCATCTCTCACAAGCATGTTGGTTAAAGTTAATAGGTCAGAACCCATAGGAAAAATCCTAAACACATTTTCTAATATTTCAACTTTTCACTTCATATGTCTAACTGCTAAAGAAATGCCTAATACCAAATATCATGGCGAACGATAACACATAAATTCTGCAGATAATGCAAATGTCCTATTAAAAATTTTTCAATCAATCAGTAACAAATTTCTACTTGATGAAACCGTGTAACATTGAGGAAGGAATGATTTCAGCTTCCCTAAATGATCATAATAATTGCTCACAAAGCACTACACCTCCATACCCTCGTGTACGCCCAAAGAACCTTCTACAGCCTGCAGCACACTTCATGGATCCAGCAAGATTTTCTAATTTGAAACAATATAATGAATCTATCCCTTTTCCCATTTTCACAACAAATACTTCTTGATTTATCAGCATAAATAGATTCTGAAAATGAATAAGCTGTCAATGCACCCCAATTTCCCTTCCTTTTCAAAATATTTTTATGCGTATGCTTTTTGGGAACTGCAGCAACTGTCGTTAGAACAACTAATATGTTATTAACGATGCACTGATTTATAATTTGTACGCAGCATTTTAAGTGCTCATCAGAGTACATGCATGTTAAAAATAACACATATAATGGAATCCAAATGGATATATAAACATGAGCTATACCGGCATGCCTCTCAAGCCCAGAATACAATTAGAAGGAATCCACAAAGCCATTAGGAAAGTAAACTAGAGATGAAAGGACAATGTTTAATTTCCATTTATTATACTTACCACATGCTAATCTTCCTCCTGCATTTCCAGTGGTCAAACTAAGCTCATGGCCACCTTCAGATGCAAAAATCAAATACGGGTGTAAAAATATAAAACAAAGAAAGGCTATACTAGTGCGTGAATTTTAGCTGTAATACAAGAGAAACTTCACAAGGAATAAATCACAATTCATATTTCCAGTCCCAGAAGCATGTATTTAATTCATTAAATGATTTAATGTTGGAACTAGTACAGTTGCTCTTTTGTAATTATAAAGTCACAAGTTTAAGTCATAAAAATAGCCTTTTTTGTAAACACAGAAAAGGTACATCATATAACTCTCCCTAGACCTCACAAAGCGGAGAGCCTTTTGCACTGGGTAAGTTAACTTTCATTTAATGTTGGAACTGATTTTAATTGATAAATGTACCAAATTCCTAAGTTAATCCCGGGAAAACCCAAGCCCTAAGAACAGTATGTGCTATTCAGGTCAAAACTGTAACTAAGTGGCTTTGCAAATAGAAATTTCACTTATGAAACATTTTCCCCTACTCTACGTCCAACTTCCCCAGCCACAACAAAATGTTGTGGCAAATAGTAAGAACTACATCATAAACAATGAAATGGCAAATTCAAGCTAACTTTTCTCAGCTTTTTAGAATCAGTCAGGAGATTATTGTGGAATTGTTATTTGACAGCTAATGGTTTTTGCAAGATCTTGGCACTCATTTCTGAAAATTTTGATGTTATCTCAACTTCTACTTCTCCCTCCCACATGAAGAAAATTCTGTGATAGCAGTGCACGGAAAATAACCTGTACAACTGCAAAAACGATCCTCTAATGATACATATGACAAGAGCATTTAGCTTGAAAGTGTAAGACAATTTCATTGTTTATAAATGATATGTATCAGCTTAGGTCACCATTACAGTGGATGGATAATCTACCAACATAACACACCACATAATGGTATGAACAAGATAATTACCCTTTCCAAGGTCATCTTCAAGCTCATGGACCACAAGTGCTCTTCCAATGACTGCATTAGGACCGCTCAATGGTATCTACACATTTTATTAAAGACCAATGCCAAAGTCACTTTCATTACCAAGACAACCAATGTTAGGATCAGGAGCATGAAATAACATTAACAAAAGCAATTGTACAAAATAACAAAACAACACTAAACAGAGAATAACACTAAACAACCCAATTCCTTCGATTGTACAAAATAACCCTAAACAGAGAATGAATTAAAGAATCTGTAATGAATTAGCCATATCTTCCATTGAATAGAAAAAGAAACAAAGAATTCAGCTGGGACCTTTCAAGAGGGTCCCTCTCTCCAAACAACAATTACAACAGTTGCAAAAGATCCTTCTGGAATCTATATTATTGCTATTTAAACTATCTCTAACAAGTATAAGGAAATCCCAAAATTACCCCCACAAAACAAACAAATAACAGATATTCCAATCCTACTTTTACGCTTTCCTTTTTCAGATGTATGTTTTAAGGATGGGAGGCTTATCAATACTTCCCCCCCAAAACAGCCACCTTGTCCTCAAGGTGAAATTATGGGAATTGGTGGTCTATAACACAGAATAACTCCTAAGTTGCCTCAAATTCTGGCAATGCCTTCCACTTGATCAACACCTCATATCCTCATGCAGATTGTCTGGCTTGTAACACCTTCTCAGGTTCCACCACCCATTCTACCTCAGAGCCCAATGTTAAAGGTATGGGTTTGACCCTGCTGATGAGTTCATACTGCCCATTTCAGCTGGGAAACGTGGAAAACAGGGTGGATGGAGGTTGTAGAAGGAAGTTCTAGTTTATAAGCCACGACTCCTACCTTCTTCAGAATCTTGAAAGGCCCAAAATACTTGGGAGATAATTTTTCATTAAGCTTACCCGTCAAAGAGCGCATGCGATACGGCCGTAATTTCAGTTATACTTGTTCCCCTTCTTCAAAATGAATATCTCATGTGTTGGTCAGCTGAAACCTTCATTCTGCTTTATGCATGGGAGGGTAGTTGCTTTAAGTCTTCCAAAATGGCATCCCTTTCTGTTAGCTACTATTCCACTGCCGCAATTGATGTTGGCAATGAGCCAAATCAAATTAATGGCGGAGGCAAGCAGCCGTACACAACTTGGAATGAAGTGGTTTTGATGGACTCATGAAAGGTTGTATTATACCAATACTCCACCCATGAGAGCCACTTGCACCATTTCTTTGGACTTCCATTAGCAAAACAACGAAGATAGGTCTCGAGGCAACGGTTAATTACCTCGGTTTGTCCATCAGATTGAAGGTGATAGGCTGTGCTTCGATGGAGTTTAGTGCCTTGAAGTCAGAAAAGCTCTTCCCAAAAGTCACTAATGAACACTTTATCTCTATTCGACACCAAGGAACGTGGTACTCCATGCAACTTAACCACCTCCTTCACAAAAACAGCAGCTACTTCTTTAGATGTGAAAGAATGCTTTAGTGGAATAAAATGAGAGTATTTGCTCAATCTATCGACCACCACCAAAATAGTTACATAGCCCTCAAATTTAGGTAAACCCTCAATGAAATCAAGGGACAAGTCCTCCCATATTTGACGGAAAATTGGAAGGGGCTGAAGCAAACCAGCCGGTGATAAAGCTTGGTATTTATTTTGCTGACAAATATCACACACTAAGACAAATTTCTGCACTACCTCTTCATTCCTGTCCAATATTTATCACTTTCCATTATTTTGTACATCCTAAGAAAACCGGAGTGCCACGTATAACGCCACAATGGTACTCCAGAAGGAGCTTGGGAATGAGGGTAGAAGTAGGAGGAATGACCAGTCTCCCTTTAAAGAGTAGGTTCCCCTAAAAAATTGTGTAACCCGGCCATTTTGATTCACCTTCCATCAAACCACGAAAAATATGACTAAGTTTTGAATCTTCAGACACCTCTTTCTTAAGTTGGTGTTCATCCATCACTATCTGGTAATTGAGGATTGTCAGCAAGGATGGGTTAGCCACTGGTAGTCGTGACAATGCATCTGCTGTGTTGTTCGTTTTTCCTAGTTTATGGTGAATCTCAAAGTCATATCCCATGAGCTTCACCGTCCATTTCTGATAATCGGGTTGAATCACTCGTTATTCTAGTAAAAATCTCAAGCTTCTCTGGTCTTTGGCCGAGGTGCACTTTTTCACATTCAAGTTTGGTTGATTCTCCTTCAACAAGATCAGAACCAAGTCTAGATGTCTCTCATGAATGTTTGCATCATTGCTGTAAACCAGTATATCATCAAAAAAACACAAGAACAAATTTTCGAAGATAAGGCCGGAATACTTCATTCATCAACAATGGAAAAGTAGTTGGGGCGTTTGTCAAACCGAATGGCATAACGAGAAACTCATAATGCCCTTCATGTGTCCTAAATGTTGTTTTAGGAACATCCTCAGGTTGAACTCGGGTTTGATGGTACCCGGATTTCAAATCCAATTTTAAGAAAATATCTCCTCCTTTTAACTCATCCAATAGCTCTTCTATAATGGGAATTGGAAATTTTTCTGGAATCGTGGCCTTGTTCAGAGCTTGGTAATCTATACAGAACCTCGACCTTTCATCTTTCTTCTTCACAAGTAACACTGGACTAGAGAAAGGACTCATGGAGGGCTGGATAATTCCATCGCGCACATTTCTCGTACTAATTTCTCAATCTCCTTTTAAAATTGTGGTATCGATAGGGCCTTACATTGATTGTTTTAGTCCTGGGTTCCAATCTAATAGCGTGATCAACTGCTCCCTCAGGTGGAAGACCCAATTTCTCATAAAAGACTTCGGGAAATTTCTTCTTCAGCTGCCCAAACCATGTTCCTTGTTGGCTAATTACTCACTCACCTCTTCAGTCTGCATCTGAGTACACTCCACTAAGATGCCATATCCTTCCCTATTAATTTCCTTCATCATTGTTTTCAAAGAAATTCTGGTTTTGCATAAGCTCATGTCCCCTCTCCACTTCACCGCCACACCACCAACATTGAATACCATCGAAAGTTTCGGCCAATATACCTCCATTTTTTTTACTGTACTTAGCCATTGCACTCCTAGAATGAGATCAGTACTCCCCAAATGAAGAGGCAAAAAATTAGTAATTATTTCCAATCCCTGTACTAACACCCTCACATTTCTACATATTCCCTTTCCCTTTACTGAGAGCCCATTTCCCATAACTACCCCATAGCTACAATTTGAATTCACTAGAAGTTTGTGGGCTGCGACCAATTCCTCCAAAATGAAGTTATAAGTTGCGTCACAATCGACCGTTATAATCACTTCTCTGTTTCCCATTTCAGCTCTCATTTTCATCGTTCCCAACATCGGCAATCCCATCACAATATTTAAAGAAGCTTCCACTGTTTCCACCAGACTTACCTCCATCTCCTCAGACACTGGCAGACTCAAGCAAGCTTCCTGCTCGTCGTCATCGTTGATGTCAACCAACTCCTTTTCTCCATCGTTGACCACCATAATCTGCAATTCTTTTTTGCATCTGTGCCCCGGACCAAATTTCTCATTGCATGTAAAACATAAGCCCTTAGTTCGTCGTGCCACGCCGATCTTGGCATCGGTAAGTCGTAGCCACTGCCTAGGGCTTGCGACTGCCGAATGGGTCTGTTCCTTAGCTCCGAATGTATTCTTGTTCAGATTTCTCAAAACTATCCCTTGAACCAAACTGTTGACACCCAATCTTCGGATGTCTAACGGGCTTCTAGAATACAACCTGGTGTCCTAGATTCATTTGCGAATTGGCCCTTAGCTGATCCCGTAGAGAACGAACCTTTGAGTCCGTTGACAACCCAAATTTTCTCCTCCACTCTTTGGGCCATATCCATCATAGTCTTCAACCCAATGGAATATAGCACCTTCAGCTCGGCCATTATCTCTGGTTTCAACCCTTTAAGAAATGTTCCCGCCATCACCTTCTCCGGTAGCTTAGCCAATGCGACGGATCGAGCCTCAAACTCCTGCCTGTATTCTGTTACAAAACTCTCCTGTTTTATGCCCAAAACCCTCTCATACTCATCTCCTTCTTGCCCATTCCCGAAACGTTGCAGAATACTCTGCTTCAATTCCACCCAACTCCAAAAAGGGGTTCTTACATCATTCCACCTGAACCATGCAAGTGCCTCCTCATCAAAATTGATCGACGTTGCCATCAATCTCTCGCCATCCGTCATTTGATGTACTTCAAAATACCGTTCCGCCCAAAACAACCATCCTTCTGGATTTTCTCCGATAAACACCAACAACTGCAACTGTCGGTCCCCTCTCCACACATCCGTGCCTCCACTTGCCTCTCCCTCACTCACGGGTTCCCCCATTCGTCCATTGTAACTCATGGTTGGTTGTTGGAAAAAAGTTTGTGAAGCTTCCCTGGTGAGTCCCCCACTTGTTCCCGAAGTGCCCTCCTCACTCACCTGTTTTCCTTTTTCCTTGGCTCGCTCAAACAGCTCAATAAATTCTACAACTTGTGCCAGACTCTAAGTAATACCATCAATTTGTCGCCCCATTCCATTCATCTCTCCCTTCATCTCTTCTATCTCCTTATCAATTGTCTCAAACTTTGCTTGAGCGTTTTTCGGCGCCATGGATCAATACTTTGATACCAAGTATTACAGGTCTTATGGAAGAACCAATCCCGAAAGCTAGTTTAAAGGGTGGGAGAGCCCATAAGCCTATAAATCCCATATCAGCCTCTCTTATTATTAATGTAAGACAATTAGATCGTAACATTCCGTCACACTTCGCAACCCAAGCACCGGCGGGTTGGCTGTGTGCTAGACCTTTTTTAGCCCTAAACGAATACTGCTATACCGACGTCACCACCCACGCACCCACGAGCTGGTTGTACGCTGGACCTTTTTATAGTCCTAAGCAAACACTACAATACCTGTGTCACCACTCGTGGGTGTGGCACGAGGACTTGAAGGAATGATGTTAGCTCTGATACCATCTGATAAACCCAATTCCTTCGATTGTACAAAACAACACTAAACAAAGTATGAATTAAAGAATCTGTAATGAATTAGCCGTATCTTCCATTGAATAGAAAAAGAAACAAAGAATTCAGCTGAGACTTTTCAAGAGGGCCCCTCTCTCCAAACAACAATTACGACAGTTCCAAAAGATCCTTCTGGAATCCATATTATTGCTATTTAAACTATCTCTAACGAGTATAAGGAAATCCCAAAATTACCCCCACAAAACAAACAAATAACAGATATCCCAATCCTACTTTTACGCCTTCCTTTTTCGGATCATGTTTTAAGGATGGGAGGCTTATCACAATCCCTCAACCCCACCCCCCAAAAAAAAAAATAATAAGAAGATGGGAAGAACAGAAAAAAAATTTAGCTCAAGCAAGTTACCTGGCTATCTACTATTGTTGCTTCAGCCACCCCTGTATTATGACACATCGGACAATATCTTGTTAAGTGCTTGGCAAAGAATACAAGAAGTTCAAAGAAAATTAAGGATTGATGTACCATCTGCATTAGCAACTATGTTTCCCAGGTCGCCCGCATGACGAATTTTATCTTCAGGAGCACCATGTGTCATGTTGTTGGGATTGAAATGTGCCCCTGCGAAGTTTCATATAAACAAGAAAAAAAAATGATTATAAACACACAACAGCAAGTATTGAAATCGTTCCCAAATTAGCTGAAAGTTGCTGCCAAGTCCCACCCGTTGAGATGCATCCATTTGTTGTATCCCCATATTCATGCTACAGAGAATAATGACCAAAATAAAAACTTCAGTAAAGGAAACTAAACTCAAATCTAGGTATGAAAGAGAATAAAAGTAAAAAAAATGCAAAAACATGCACCAGGTGAAATCCATGAAGGCCAGGAGTAAGCCCTGTTACACGGACATTCACATTTGTTGGACCTGTGAAAGCACAAACACCTCATAAATCAACCATCACTAAGTTACTGGCGTCTTTCCATCCTGAAGGTAACTCAACCATATAGAAATTTCCGTCTTAGCATATTCAAACAACCGAACCACAAAAGTTATAGACTTATTGACTTAGCCAGGCAGACAGAATGTCCACCACATATCTCATATAGGTAAAAAAAAATCAAATTTCCAAAGAAGTGAAAATCTAAAAACTTGAGCAAAACGAGATCAAAATTCCGAAAACTGAACTGTTAAGGAGCTGAAACAACATTGTTCGAGTAATGTCAACTCCAAATTTTACACTAAATGCACCACATTTCCTCCAGTAGGTCGTTCCAAAGATAGTTGATAGAAAATGCAAAAACACATTTTTAATTTTAAAAGATGAGCTAAAATCGAAAACCCAACTGAAATTCAAACCTTAAAAAGAACCATCTTCTAAAACAAATAGAGCATTTGGAAGTCAGTTCCTAATTACCCGTTTCAGGGGGGAAAAAGTTTACCCATTTACCAAAACGAACTCCCAGTTACCTCCGCCCTGATTATATCATCATTTAAACACAAAAGCTAACATCAACAATCACCAAAAAAAAAAAAGAAGCCGAAGAGGAATCAGTCAGAATTAATTGAAAATGCAATCCTTAAAGAAAAGGAGACCAGGGTCACAGACCATCATCCTCTTGGGTCAAAGTGACAACCCCTTCAACAGTGGAATTTCCCTTGAGGACAGCAACGGCCTTCTTTGTAGCAGCTACGACGGAGAGAGATTTCTTCGAGGAGGCCGCAACAGCGAGGGATTGGCGAGGGAACTTGAGGGAGATGCCCTGGAAAGACGAGTGGAGAGAAGGCTCAGGGTGGCTGAGGGAGGTGGAGATTGATGGAGAGAGCAGAGGAGAGGGTGGAGAAGCCGTGAGGATGGTGTGAACTGCCATTGCTGCCACTGCTGCTGCTTGCATCCCTTGAGGCAGATGATAAAATGATAATGTTGGCGTCAGTTCTGGTGGCTGCTATACTACTACTATACCAACTATTATTATTTTTGTTGTTTTTAATATGATTTTGGCACTTGGACTTGGGTTGGCGGTGACGGGGTCTATGTTTGCATTTGCTTCATTGGTCCTTATCCAAGATCCACGTAATGGGGTAATGTTGGCAGATAGGTAGTGGCCTGGTTTTGTCTGATTTGCATCAAATGGAGTTTTATTTCTTGTCTCTACAAGGTCTTGGGTTAGACTCATTTCTGGGTTGTGCCTTTGTGAAATATGATGGGTTCTTTTCTTTTCTTTCCTTTTTTACTTGATTGCATTGCATCCTTCTTCAACATGATGAACTCGCCTCGAGATTCGTATATGGAGATTATACGCAGCCACGAATTGGGGATTTTTCATTCTCAAAAGTGTAGATACACTATCACATTATAAAGAACTAGAAGTCATTCTCAAAGGTTTACACATATTTGCTAAATGCATGTGCAGCGTTATATCATTGAGAACAAGGCCTGGGAATAAGGAAAAGCAATTGTGCCACGGCAGAGAACAACGAGACATGTACATCCTGAATGTAAAGTTCTACCACCATACGAAGGAGATGAGTTTTACATACGAATCGTTTGTAGTGTAAAACATTATGATCTTGCTTCGTCACAAAAAATACAGGATTGGCAACGCCAATGCTGAATTCACGTTATTTATAATGTTGTTGCTTAGCTATTATAGGTAGGGCCATTTATAAATTAAGGACGTAGCCTTTGATAGTTTGGTCAAGAAAAAGAAAAATCAAATTTTCTACAGTTGGCTTCCCATGAACATACTAAGTTAGACAATAGTATAATATAATAACGTACTTTCAGTTGCATAACAACGTTTGGCAACCGCTTGTTTTCAAGTTCCACAAACAAAACAACAAAAACTGGCTATTAAAGGCTGGAACAGGCAAAATAAGAACTGAAAGGTCATAAGGTGACACACCGAGAAGAAAACGCAAACAACCAAAATTTTGTTAAGCTCAATTCAGTTTCTCGATGTCCTTTAGAAATGCCCATAATAACCAAACTTTACAGTTTTCCAACATCTCTCTTTGTTTGACTTCTGTTTTTACAGTTGAAGCAAACCAATTGATTAATGTCTATCTTTGAGTTAGGAAAAGAAACTCCGGAAAATTCCTCGATCTCCATTTAAATAAGCATTATGCTTGTGAAAGTTCTCATAACCAGCTAGCTTAAAGATTTGCATGCAATTCCTTCTATCAATTCTTGACAGGTTCTTCTTTTTTCTGATTCATCAATGGAAATGAATCAAGGAAAAAATGTAACTGTGTGTTTTAGTATACCTCCCAAGGTCGAATCAGATGGTTATTTTCATGAGCACCAACTTATTTTGGGGGCATCCTTGTCACTTCTTCAATTGCAGATGGTTCTCATTTTATTCATTGGTCAGGCAGTTTATTTCTTCCTCAAACACCTGGGAATCTCCTTGTTTGTCTCGCAAATTTTGGTATGTTCCATGTTTCTTGTTTCATTGTGTTTAAAATGCATTTGAAATAACGCTAATTGGTTCTGACCACTTCAATCATGATAATTTTAAATCAGACGGGACTCATTCTAGGTCCTACTTTCCTTGGACAAACAGAAACAATGAGAAATTTGGTGTTTCCTCATGACAGTCAAGATGTGCTTGGAACAGCAGCTGGATTTGGCTGCTCATTGTTCATGTTTCTTATTGGAGTGAAGATGGATCCTACATTGTTATTTAGGACAGGGAAAAAGGTTGTGATCATCGGTGTCTCGACCGTTCTCACGCCTTTAGTATTTGGCTTGGGCTATGAATGGGCCCTTATAGATACATATGAAGGAATTACGGTGACAATTCTCCAATGTCTCTCCAGCTTCCCTGTCATTTCCTACCTCGTAAGTGACCTGAAACTGACAAATTCCGAACTTGGTCGGATGGGGTTATCTTCTGCATTAGCCAGTGACATCTTAAGTGTATTTCTCGTAATTGTCTTACCCATAATTGGTAATAATTCTGCAAAAGTAATGACAAAAGATGGAGCAGCAATTCTTGCCTTTGTCTTAGTCACCCTTCTGGTAATCCGACCCATTTTGGTTTGGCTGGTCGAAAGGACTCCTGAAGGGAAACCAGTCAACTCTTCCACCGTTCACATTCTAGTAGTATTCGCGTTACTTTCGGAGATATATTTCCATTTGTTCCATCAAGTTCAATATGTAGGCCCTTTCATCGCGGGATTAGCTGTACCTTCCGGACCACCTTTAGGATCTGCTGTGGTACAGACATTGGAGTCAGTTACCTCAGCCATCCTTGTACCTCTGTTCGTTGCGACAACAACTATGCGGGCAGATCTTTGGCTGATTATTGGTAATTTTGATAATATCAAAATTTTCATGCTCTCCATGATCTTAATTCTCGCGGTTAAATTCGTGGCATGTTTAATAATTTCATGGTGCTGTAACTTGCCTTTGGTTGATGCTGTTGTACTCGCTTTAATAATGACTAGCAAAGGGATCACTGAGCTTATCATGTTCTCTATTCTGAGAGACCTTAAGGTATTTACACAAGTTTCAACTTTCATTTTTTCCCTACTACGATAATGACTATCATTCGTGGTTGCTAATTTTGTCTTTACCGTGAACTATTGCAGATCATAACTAATGATCTTTTTGCTGCACTGACTCTGTGGATTACCCTCAACACAATTATTGTTCCAATGCTTGTGAAAGCCATCTATGATCCTTCTAGGAAATATGCAGGCTTTCAGATGAGGAACATTATGGGTTTGAAGCCTGAGAGTGAGTTTCGAGTTCTTACCTGTATTCACATGCCTGAAAATATAAACAATGTCTTGAAATTGTTGGATGCAATGTACCCCACAAAAGAAAGCCCGATCGATTTATATGCTCTTCATCTTATCGAGCTAGTTGGTGAATCCACTCCAGTGTTCTATGCCCACCCGAAGAACAAACCAGTTGCTAACTTCTACTCCCAAAATGTCGTCCAAGCATTCAACAACTACGAGAGAGACAATTGGGGTACTGTCTCTGTCCATAACTTCACAGTAATTTCTCCTCGAAACCTAATGTATGAGGACATATGCACTCTTGCCCTTGACAAGATCACATCCTTTATCCTTATTCCCTTCCATACCAAGTGGTCTATTTGTGGGAACATTGAGTCAGAAGATGAAAAGCTGAGAGCTTTGAATGCCATGGTCCTTCACAAAGCTCCATGTTCTGTTGGTGTCTACTTCAGTCGAGGAAGACTTACCCGTCCAAACTCAAGGCAATCATTTAACTCCTCCACTTATGCGTGTATGCTTTTCTTTGGAGGTATAGATGACCGAGAGGCCTTAGTTTTAGCCAAAAGAATGACCAAGAACTCAAGGACAATCCTGACAGTGGTACGGTTCGTTCCCCAAATTGATAATAGTGGAGGAAAGGAAAGCAAGCAAGCGTTAACGACAGAGGACATGATTCTAGACGAAAAAGAGTTGAAAGATGTGAAGCAAAACACAGTTTGTGATGAATATGTATTCTACTCGGAGCATGAAGTGAGTGATGGACCTCATACTGCAATGATAATTCGTTCGATGGCACATGATTATAGTCTTTTCATCATTGGAAGAAGGCATGGCGAGAAGTGCCCTCAATTAGAAGGTCTAACAGAGTGGATGGATTACCCGGAATTAGGTCCAATTGGAGACTTGCTTGCTTCCAGTGATGTTGATATCAAAGCATCTGTATTAGTGGTGCAACAACAAAAGCAATTGTAATAAGAAACATTTACATGTTAATCGTGGTAATAGGCAAGTTTGGAACAATTAAAATTGTTAGAACTTTTAATATTTGATCTTGTTATTCTTCATATTTTCTCACATTTCTTACCTTAATATGATGTGTTACTTTCTGGCAACCTGTTAATCTTTAGCCCCATCTGAATGTAGATTGACCAAGTTTGTAGTTTTCGACTTGGTTCCTTACAATATAAACACGTTTTGATATAAGCTACGAAGAGAATACCTTTTCAAACAAGTTGATTCTAAGCTTGTTGGAGTTCTTGTGTTACCATGAAAATTTCGTAAGGTTTATAAAGATAAAGAAGTGAATAGCTCCACATGTTAGTACGTAGAGGAGACCTTATTACGTACCCCAGGATCACGTGAAAGGATAAAAAATGAAGGTAATGCGAAATATCTGGATTCGGTTCCATCTCGGATTCCGATGCCGATTTCGAGCTTCAAACGTCTCCGAATCTCCCGGGTCCTTTAGTGAAAAGCGCTCACCGATTCACGGGCTAGGCCTTTCTACAGTTTCCTCAGCGTTTCGAGCTTCCTTAACGGGTCAGGAACCTTATGCTCGTGAACGTTCTCTTGAGCAACTGTAGGAGACCTAACCTTTATATAGCTTTCATATCGGGCTTCCACATCACAAGGCCGATATGGACCCGGTCCACACTGATCGGGACCCATTTTTCACCCGAACTTCGACCTATTAATTTAGATCATGTATTGTGTCACTTTATTATCTTTATCCGGATCAAATGGCGCAACTTAACCGGTAATTTATTTAAAAACCAAAATTGCAATTAATGTTAGTCCA
>JANVCQ010000008.1:7303118-7318839 GCA_025531925.1 Erythroxylum plowmanianum | reverse complement strand
TTATGAAATAAGTAGAAGGAATGGAAGAACAAATGATGATTGCTTGGTCTTGGAGTCCTCCTCAATGCTTGAACGTGACAGCCCCCTTTTGTGAAATTGAAAATAACGTAGAGGCGAGGCTTATGGAGAGTGCTAGAACCCCCTTCTCATTTTCGGTTCAGCCCCCCCTCGTATCTGCGTTGTTCCCCCTCTGTAGCTAATTTATGGGTCAATTAAAAACCCTCTCCAGCTGTCTCCTGTGTATCAGCTTCCGTCGCTTACGTTCTCTCTTAAAACGCCAGCCCTCACATGATTTCAATTGATGCCCTGATTTTTGGGATTTGCTCTCTTGATTTTTTTCCTCCAGCTTGCTGCGCGACTAGTGTCATTCCTTCTTGCCTTGTGTCCGTATGCCTCTTTAATTTTGCTCTTCACTTGTCCCATGTTTGCGTGATTTCTTCAATTTCCAACACTGCCGCCGCCTTTCTTGATTTTGTTCTTATTTGTTTTCACGCCTCCCCCAAACCCTCAGTTGATTTTGTTACGCCGCCCTCACTTGCTTGTCTACTATTGCGTCTCTGTTCTCTAATGTACTGTGTGTTCTCTTTTTGTTCTACCGCTGCCTCACTCTTCTCCACTGTGCGTTTTCTCTACTGCCGTGTGTCATGTCCCAAACTTCTTCTGCGTGATGCGTGGCTTGATTGTATCCTCTTCAATTCATGCTTCTCACGCTGCTGTGCGTGGGTCCCTTGATAAGACAATTATTTGTTGCTCTTAATCCCTTGTGCGCTGCTCCTCTGCTCTTTTAATTTAAATTTGCTCTTGATAGTTGACGCCCACGTTCATGCGTCAATTGATTTCTCTCCCTTGTGCATTTAATTTGCTAACTCTCTCCAGCTGTCTGCAACTTCCAGCGCCACTTCTCTAGCTGCCTCTTATGCTATTCTACTCATTCACGCCCAGCTGTTGCGTGCTCATTCCTCCAAAACGTTTTCTTCTCTTGTGATTAAATAAGCTCCAACTGTCCTTCTTTTGATTGGTCCACCTGTTGAAGCTGCCTTGGTCCTCTCCTTTAGTGATGTGCGTCCTTGTAGCTGTTTTCTCAACTGATTTATTCCCTAACTGTAGCTGATTCACGCCCTTCATTCAACGCTAGCTTCCCTTGATTTAATTTTTCCCTTTCACGTCTGTTTTCTAATTTGCTTGCTTCTTGCGTGTCCTCTGGCTCATATTAGACAATTAATTAATTTCCAATTAAAACCATAAAAAGCCAGCCCCCTTATTTTTCCGTCTCCTTTGATTTTGACCAGTTGCGTTTTGGACTGGTGTTGAACTGTTCTTTGATTAATTGTTGTTGCAGTCATTTACAACAAAAATCAAGTACAATTCCTACAAAGTAAACAAGAACAATTATAAATGCAAATTCAGGCGAACCAAGCAATTTAGCAAGAAATATATATATATATAACCCAATAATTAATCCAGAAATTAAGGAAAAATGTCATGAAATTTAATAAGAAAATACATCTAACACTTATTTTGAAACAGTATGCTATACTCAACTTCCATCTAGGAATTGAACATCTTAGAGACTGAATTATAATTTGACTTCTTCAAATTCTTTGTAGCCGTATGTCTCTAGTTTACTACAAATTAATAATCATCTCATTTTGATGTCCAGAGAAGAAGTTATGGTAAAAAAAAATAGGACTATTCAATTTGCAATTTCTCTCAGATGTTCAGGCCAAAAATCAAGTCACGATTACTATTGGAGAGCACAGTGACTTAATCTGACAAATAAACATCAGTCCAAAAATTAAACTCATAGGGGTGAAGGAGAAAAGTGACGAGCTTGCGTGACTCACGGGTGTGACGAACAAAAGTCACAAGTGTGACAGATAAGGACAAAAATGTTGTGAACATATTATGTCAGGCCCATCCTACGTTTTTCACTGTATCTCTCACAACTGATTTTGGATTGCTATGATTATTGGTGGAGAGGTAGAGAAATGTGTTACGAGTCCAATAGTTCAAGTCTCATGTCATTTAGGTATCGAGTTAAGAAGTTATAACAAAAAGATTGAAGGATATTCATAAATAATATCTTTAGAGAAAATCAATTGAAAGTTGCGATTGTGCACGATCCATCAAAGTTGCCGTCGTGCAAAAACACGATCGCTTCTTTGCTGTTTTTGAGAAATCACCGTCGTGTTGAAGCACGATCATGCTTTTCTCTTTTCTTCTTCACCGAATTTATTTTCTTCTTTTTCTTCCATTTTCCTTTTTCTTTCTAGATTTACTCATTCCTACTTCATCTATACTGCATTTCTAACTTCGACTACAAGCTCTACACAATCAGATTCAAGTTTACCACTCAAACACCAAGAATCTGAAACTTCATATTCACTCCCTCTCTCTACTGTAAATTTTCCAAAAGTTAATTCTCAAATCAATTAACTCAAATAACATTCAAAGTAATTCTTCTAACTTATTTTTAGCTCATCGACACACACACAATTCAAAAATCCAAAATTCACACTTAAACGTCAAAATCCAATTCTCACACATGCAATTTTCAATTTTATGCATTTTATTTATCTATCTTACTTTCATCTGAAGCATTTTTCCACCTTTCAATATATACCAACCTTACCCAATTTTCATTCTTTAGCATCAAAGTCATTTAAATTCATTTCAACCGATACTCAACAGATTCATACATGTACAGTGACAACAACCCATTTTTGGTTTTCTCTAAACTAGAACTGAGTATATCCATCAATTTTCCAGCCCTCTTTCATAACTCATTCCAAACTAAAACAGATCCTATTTCATATTTCTATATCAAAAATCTTTCATCTGATTCATTTATCACTGAAACCACACTTCTCAAACCATTCAGGAACAAATTCATGTACAAAATCAACAACAGTAAAACATCATCAAAGTCACTTACTTGATTCAGCAAATAGTTCCAGCAATGAGGGTGAATCAAATGTATAGAAGCTAGATAAACAAGATAGTGTTTGGTGATGGTGTTTTTGGTGGAGAAACAAACAACAGAGAAATGAAAAAGCTGCAGAAATGGCTTTGCTTAACACTGAATTATGTGGCTATTTTGCATTTATCACATCTGTCATTTAAACATGTATGCCACTCATCACCACACATACAAGCCATTTGTCATATACATATGTTGCCATGTGTCACACTATAATTGGTCCATAAATCAATATTTTTTAAAATTCACCAAAAATTTCAAAATATCCTAAACATACCAAAATTGCCCAATCACATTTTAATAGCATTTAATAACTCAATTATACCTGAAAAATGTCAATGAATGCATATACAATCATATGAATGTGCAAAAATATGCATGTCATGTTTAGCTTATGCATGACGTGCATTTTCCTAATTTCTCAATACTTTCTCATAATTCACAATTATGACCTTAACATGGATAATGAGATGTTATAATAATGACCATGAATAGCATGCATTAATGGAATCCAATAACACTTGTTTCTAATCCATTCTATGTAACATTTTCTACCATGATCACATCGCGATGTAATCTCGAAACACTCTCTCATATCTTGAATTACTATTTAAGACTATTTTACTTATCCTTCGGATTCCTATGTGTGTGACCTATTAGGTTCCAAGTTATGTTGTCCACTTGAATTTAATTTAAGTAAGTCAAGAGTGATATCTAACAACACATCATGACCTCTAATTGACTGAAAAGTCAGTGATTTAACTATGAACCCTTCTATACGCAATGTTGTCATGCAATTCATCCTTTCACTATTTATGCCCTACTTAGTTCAGAGTATGGTTAAAGTGTCAACTCCCACTAAAATGACTACGTCACATCTAATCCAAGTGTTATTAGATCTTGTCCTGAGGATCTCATTACTCTATGTATCATTGAAGACTTTTTCATGACACATATCTACTCTGGCCAGAGACTCCCGAATAATGACCCCGACAAGAGGTCGTGGGTATCATCTTCTTCCATCAGGAGTGGTGAATCATTTATTGGATACTCAATTACCTCCGAATACCTCAAGTTATACCCAATCACCACCCTATGAGTAACCCCTAAAAGGCACCGATGAATGGGGTCAAAGCACATGATTAGTATTTGAGATATCCTTGAGCACCTTAAGTCAAAAGATACCTGCACCATTGCTATGATGAGACTATCATTGATACTGGAATAGAATATCCATATGATTATCTTATAATAGGTCAATATAATATACTTCCTACCCTTAGTAAGCATAACTCTAAACAACTCATATCTACAGCTTATAAGATCTACAGCTTGATCCAATCAAATAGTATAACATATACTAGTTTATCTAGATTAATGATATCCCATATCATTAATCCTATGACTAGAGAAAGTTTAGATACTAACATAATTACACATAATAGAAATTTCATTATCATGATTTCCTCCATACTATGTTTTGTATCAAGAATTTCATTAAATCAATTTAAGATCAACATCAAATCCATAAACGTATGAACATCGAAATAATGAAAATGCCTTTATTAATCATAAAATGATTTGTATAATAAGTGCTAAAGGTGATTGCCTTTAGAGCACTTCTCTAACAGTTGGGTGAGTTAAGTAGTGAGTCGTTGAGCTTTAGCCTGAGGAATTTACACAAGTGTTTAGAGGGTGAGTAGGTTGCCACCGATTGGCCTGCTTGGCCCAACACTGTCACCGACGAGGCCATTTAAGGATGGATTTCTCATAAAATTGATGCTTACAAGAGATGGATGTTTAATGTATTCTTTAATAAATATCCTTTAAAAAAATGATTAATATTAATGGGTGGTCACAAGCCGATGGGATATGGTAAGGAATTTTTTCGTCTTTTTATTTTCTTAATTAATATTAATTAATTATAATTTACAAAATTATGACGTGTAAATCTATAACACCTAACATCTTACGTGTCATGAAACACATATGATATGGCTTGTCGTATCAGCTTTATTAATAGAAATACTAACATTGAGTTATGTTTAAAAAAAACTGAAAGTTCAAATATTTAATTGTCACTTTTTAAAGTTTGAACTATATCTGAAAAATTATGAAAAGTTTGGAATTTTTTGACCAAACCTTAAAACAACATAAAACTCATATAAAAATATAAAAATTTAACTTTCTTCACCAATATAAAGTTTTTGGCTAAGACTACGAGTCATCACCTCTTAATACTACCTAGTACTCAAAATATATATTATCATTTCCTTCCTATAAAAATCACATATTAAAAGAAATCATAATCTAAATAATGTACTTTCATCACACAAATGTCATAATGTGTAGACCAATCAATTCAACCTGTAAATTTTGAAAATGATAAGATTATGATTCAAGGATTAACCATATCAAAAATTCTCGTGTAAATCCAATTTCAAACATATATAGTTCATACTTCTAATTATTTTCAAAAATTAATAGGTCAAAACTAATAGAAACAATTAAACGAGATATCATAAAATTATTTTAAAGAAATTTTAAAAAGATAATTTAAAAAAATTAATCTGAAAATTATTTAAACGAGTAATTTAATTAAAAATAAGAGTTGTCAATTTAATTTATGTCACTTTCTTCTGAAAGTTTATAAAATTATGTCATTAAAATATAATTTAGTATCAAAATTAACCATGAATAAAAATTATTCTTAAAATTAATTTACCAATATATTAATTGTCGAGGCATAATAATGAGTATTTTATTAATTCCCAAAGAATTCTAAAATCTAAAACTAACTCTTTTTACAAAATGGCTCCACAAAAATTTTAAGAGGCTAGTTTTTTAATAATATCAAATATTAATTAAACAATAATACAACATCAAATAAATATAAATTGGAAAAAATTATCTTACGACATAACTAATCCAATCTCTAGTTGGTTGATTCAAGATTTCAATCTCCTTCAATTTTTTTATACTTATATTAATTCATATATTTCATTCTCCTGACACATAGTCGAGCATCAATTTAATTCAACGTTCAGAAGCCCCAAAGATTTTCAATTTCTTTACAGTATTACATTTTATAGCCTTATGTTTTACTTCATTTGCAGTATTACATTATATGGCCTTGCAGAATTTTGATTAAGATAATAAGAAAAGTTGAATTGATAGATAAGAATGTGTGAATCCTTATTGTAATTCCGGTTCGAAGTGTAATACGTAACAGTACCTTAGTTATATATCCCGGATCAAACGTGAAAGGATAATAAATGAAAATATTCAAAAAATATATGATTTCGGTTTCTATTTCAAATGAGTTTTTCGAAGCCGAAACGAGCTCAAATTCACTGCCGTCTTCATGGGAACTACTCTCCTAGATGCGAATAAGGTCTTTCTACAATTTTCTCAAAATATAAGCTCTCTTAAAGGATCAGAGAATCCTTATGTTTATAATTGATACGAGCAACTGTAGAAGACCTTAACCTTTATGCATAGCTTCCATATCGAGCTTCCCCGTCACAGGCTCAATATGGGTCTGGTTTACAACGACTAGGATCCATTTTTTACATGAATTTCAACCCATTAATTTAAATCATTTATTAGATCACTTTATTATCTTTATCCGGATCAAATTACGTAACTTAATCAATAAATTATTCAAAAAACTGAAAAATATGGATAAGTTATATTTATCCATATTTCATTGTTGTTGGTATTTAGTTTCTCACCCTTATTGAGTTTAACAGCAATGTTCTTTAAAGTAGTAGTTATTGTTGAAACACTAAGTTTTTACAAATAAAAGAAAATTATATTGCACACATCACTATTATATAAATCATGTAAAGTGTTACTAATTATATTAAAGGATCACATATGTGTTTAGTTATCATTTATACTACAATTATGTACCAATTGTCATATTGTGTGACAAAATTAATGACACTCTGATGTCAAATCTTTCTAACTATTTCTATTGGGAAACCTATAACGTACAAAGTTTTAATTAGTTGCCTTCTTTAAATTTCTTTCATAAATGTCATCACTAGACAATCATATGTCTTCATTTTAGGTGTTTTCGAATTTTAGAGCATTCTCAACAATTCACCTTCAAGTTATGACAATGTTGAAAGTAAAACCATATATTTTTACGTTAACTTGCTCGTCAACAAACAACCATTGAAATATAGTTCTTGTATCAAATTATTAATTATAATTACATGTTGTGTTAAATCTTCTCCAAGTACCATGCTTATGTTGGATAACCGTGCTAATATGATAATAACACGTCTTATCGATGTTGCTGAAAAACAAATTTTAGGGTATTAAAGACTTATATACAGATATCCATACATAAACGAATTATATTACTAACATAGTAAGGAACCCTTGCTTTTAGAATATAGCTTATAACTCTAACTACTTAAATTTGTTTACTTAGAAACATATTTCTAATGTAATTTAAAATCTAATGACTTTAGGTCAATTATAATTGAATTACAAACTTATTTCTAATTCTTATTACACTGAAATTGTTAATTTATTTAATTTATTATTTAATTAGAATGTTATTTTTAATTATTATACATAATGTTTAATTAGAAACCCAATTATAATTATCATTCCATACCTATGATCTTATTCCATACCTATGATCTTCTTAATTTAAATTTAGTTAGAAACTTATTTCTTATTAGTATTGAACTAATCGATTTTAATTTTATAATTCACTTAGAAACTTTTTTTTGAGTATTAAATTCATAAGAAGAATATATATGATTTTGGAAACTTATTTCTAAATTTGAGTTACGATATTATTTAATCTAAAATGTATACAGAAAATATATTTAGTTAAAAGTCTAAACTTGTAGTCCAAATTTTGGTTCATATGGTATAGTTTTTCTACAATCCAAAATAACAGCCCATACACATCCTAAGGCTTGGTCCATCTAACCTCAAAACGCCAGCCCATATATCCATTTTGTTCTTATGCTTTGGCCCATCTAAGTGTGTACACACGTCTTAATAATGATGTCCTTCAACCTTAAGCAACAATTTCCAGGAGGAACCTCCAAAGGCAGCAAGCACTCGGTCAATGGTGGCAGCAACAACAGTGGCGATGGTTGCAATCAGAGTCACAGCATGAGCATTATGCCGTTGGAGAGGCGTGTCACCTTCACCAAAGAGCTCCTACGACGCCGTTCATCAGCGGCTTTTCCATCAAAGGAACATTTAACGTCATCGACCAACGCCTTTTTGGTTCCTTATTTGGATTTAAGTTGTGTTTTGGGCGGTGAAAAATATTGTTCTCCATCACTGATGGTTCTCTAAACACTGTTTGTATCTATAGTGTCTATGACGCCCAATTATTTGTTTTGTGGGTGTCTGTCTGGAGTTTAACAGTCCTCATCTAGGATACGTACATGTAATGGACGGTGGTTGTAGAGTCCAGATCCTCTGTACAGTTTTTATGGTGTTTTATTGTGTTTAGTGAATCTCAGCCATTTATTTATGTGGGCTCCATGTTTATTTATGTGGAGTTCACATGAGACCCACATAAATAAATGGCTAAGATTCATTGGACACAATAAGACATCATAAAACTGGACAGAGGATCTTGTTCCGTGATTGTATCATGCATCTATAAGTTTGGGTAAGTGTATAAGGGTTTGGTTTTTTTCAGATGCATATAGAGATGGCAAGTATGCCGTCCCAAGTTAACCGAGCAGGTTTTGGAAGATCAGGTTTTGAGTGAAAAATCAAGCCTCAAGTCAGCCTTGGATTCGGATCTCGGATATTGACGGTTCAGCCTGGTCTAATTCAAAGACTCAACCTTTACAAACAAAATGAAATTATTTTATATTTTTAATTTAAAAAATTTAAGAATTAGGTTCACTGCATTGAGATTGATCGAGTCTTAACCGAAGTTCGGTTCCAAATTGAGGCTAAACTCTTATAAATAAATAAAAAAACTTCAGGACATAGATGAGTTGATAAGAGATTTTTTTAGTTTAAGTAAAGCTACGAGTTCGAACCATTCTCATATATACAGCCGTTTAAAATTTAGGACCAGAGTTTTGTCTCCCGCAAGAGACTTACTCAGCTCGAGCGGAGATTAGTCTGGGTGTAAATAGTTTAAAAGTGTCTAGGGGCCCTCCTAAGATACCTCGTGAACAGCTAAAAATAAAAATAAAAATATCTTTTTTAATTTTAATTTAAAAATGTTAGAATTCAAGTTTCTAGATTGAGTGAGATTGACCTTAGCCATTATCATTTTTATATATATTCAAAAACATGTTAAACGAAACAATCCATGCTTTACTATTTTTCACAAATATAATTTGGTTAACTAATATTCAAATTATCACACTTTTTTTGCTTACCAATTAATTTATTCAACCTCTGGTAAACAACATACTAATACTCAAATTAATTTAATTTAACTAGATCGAAATTGTGATTAAGTTAACGATTATTTGATTCCAAATATGTGTTTTTGACTTTTTGTTATGATTCTTTTAGTTTCTATTTTTTCTTTTTTTTTAAGAAAACAAAATGTTGTGTAATCTTTAATATTAGTATAACTACACTTTTGTTGAGAAGAGTCGAACTTGAAGCTATCCAAGCTAACCTTGCCTTGCATTCTACTGCCTGCAACTTATGGAAAAGGAAAAGGTAACACTTACCAATTATTTGCAAGCTGTGAGCAATCATTATTCCTTGTCAAAGAGCAAAATACAATGGCTTAAGGATGGTGATCAATGCACCAATTTTTTATTTAAATTCATCTTTGCTCAATGCAACTTCAACAAAATCTAATCAGTCTTAACTACTGCGGGTGCATTACTATCAGAACCTCAAGACATTCAAGATGAAGCGACGCACTACTTTACTTCTCTTCTATGCTCGGCTAGTCGAATGTCTACCTGGATAATCTGAGGCCATTGAACTTGTTGCAAGTTTTTTTTTCCCAAGATTGTGACCTTCTTATCAACGAAATTGAAAGACTAGTGTTTACTATGGATGACTCAAAAGCGTTGAGTCCAAACGGCCATTTGTGAAACAGGTTGTCCGGGAATTTTTCACCAATGGGATCCTTTTTAAGGAAATCAACTGTACTTTTCTATGCATGATCCCTAAAACTCTCAATCCTTCTACATTTGGTGATTTTCAACCTATCACGTGCTCCAACTTTCTCTATAGGATTATCTCCAAGATACTTGCTACGGGATTGAAGAGGGTCTTATCTCCCTTGATTACTAACAACCAAGGAGCTTTTATGCTAAATCGCCACATCGGTGATAATATACTCATTGTATAGGAACTCCTTAAAGGATACTCTCATTCCAATTATGCTCTTAAGTGCACAATGAAAAATTGAAATTTAATTTCCATAAAGCCTTCGATAGCATCAGCTGGGATTTCATATGGATCATTCTCCAAGCCTTTGGTTTTCTTGCTCAATTCACGAATTGGTTAAAGCAATGCATCACTTCTACCACCTTAGTTATGCTCATCAATGAAAGACCTACCAAATTCTTTAATGCAGCTCAGGAATTTTGGCAGGAGGATCCTTTATCTCCCAACCTATTCATCCTAAACAAGGAAATACTAAGTTCCATCTTTCAATATAAAGTGCAAATCAATCTAAAATTCAAATACCACTCAAAATGCATGAAGATTGCTCTTCTTAACCTTGGTTTTGTTGATGACCTTCTTCTATTCTGCAAAGCTCAAATGTCTTCTGTCCATACCCTCATGAAGGCATTGAATATCTTCAAAGGCTATTTTGGTCCGAATATTAGTCTTCACAAAAGTCTTTTTATTCTCTACAAAGTAGCTTACGACATTCAACCTCCTATTGCACAAGCAACGGGTATGCAATGCACCAACCCTCCCATTATGTATCTAGGCCTTCTAATTGCCACCAAGCACCTTAATTATCATGAAAACTTACCCCTTATAAAATGTATTTAACGACGACTCTCTTCATGAGTAAACAAAAATCTCTCTTACGCAGGTAAACTCCAACTCATTAAATCTGTGCTAAACTCCCTGCATATCCATTAGAGCTCCCATATTTTTCTTTCTCAAAGCATCTTTAAGACAATCGAGAGATTCTTTAAGAGTTTCCTATAGTCACATCTAGATGGATCAAAAGGTCTAGCTAAAGTTCGATGGACTGACATCTGTTTACCCAGGGAGGAAGGAGGGCTGAACATATTTCCTCTCAAACTTACTAATCAGGCCTTGCTCCTCAAGCGATTACACGTCTTTGTAAATGGAACACTCCTAGTTGCACAGTGTTGAACATCATAGATAATCTTTTAGCTAGAACAGCTCGGTCATCACATAGTCGACAACTCTTCATTCTTATTTTGGGGATATGTATGTATAGCTTATGGTAGAAGCGTAATCAGCAACGATTTGCTAACCATTGTTCCACCCAGGAGTCCATTCAGTCAGATATAATTCGATAACTACGTGAACTACTGATAATGAAGAACATTCACCAACAATACCCAGTTGCTGTATTAACGTCCCTCAATCTCTGACTACATGATACTTTTATCGCTTTCTTATATAACTGATTATATTTAGACTTTATTCCCTAAACCTTCGTATAAGGAGAGTACAGGGTTTACTCTTTACTTTTTTGTCCATCTTGTAATTCTTCCATTATTTTCTATTAATTCCGTTTCAATTTTAAAATAACAATAATAAAATGCTAAATAAGGAACAAAGGTTAATAAACTTATTTTATTAATCAAGAAAATTATTTCATTTATTATTTATTAATTCATTAAATGATTAATATTATTTTATTTATTTATCAAATTTGTCTTAAATTTCTTATTGAATATTAGTAAAAATATGAACAGTAAGAAATTAAGAATAAAATTTAAAATTTTATCCTAAAATATTACTTATTAATTAAAATAGAGCAAATTTTAATTTTAATAAAATGAAAATTGATTTTAAATGAAATTTTAGTATGAATTTTTATTTTTAGTTTTGGTAGCATTATTAAATAATTTTATTTTAGAAATTTAAAAATTTAAAGTACTCTTAATAGTAAATATTAATTAATCAAATTATAACTAGCATAATTGGTACCAATAACTAATATTATATAATCAAATAAATTTTATTTAATTAATAATGAAATGTTTAAAAAAGAACTTAATTGATGTCGTGGGTCGATTCGATCCATCCGAAAAAACGGGAGATGACCGATGCATGAAAACAAGACTTCCAGAACAAGACAAATTAATTCGTCAGACATACATCATAAGCTAAAGCTCCATCTTGCAGGATTCACGCGCAGAATGCAACGATACACGAAAGTAACTCAGAGTTTGATTATCATGGTAGATTAGGCTGCAAGACAAGGTCGGTTGACATTAATAACTTGGCTTTTAGGTCTTTGATGTAATTCTTCAAATTAATTAAACGAAGGAGCGGGTTCGGGCTCCAGGTGATGGGACAATAGCTAGACAGACAAAAGGCTTAAAATTTCGAATCCATGGCTCAGGAGAGCCCCGGTGATCCGTAGCTTGAGATTTGGCAAACTCATAACCACCTCACTTTCTTGTGCCTGTTAATGGAAGAATAAACCAACAGTCAACATAATTTTCAAAGGAAGAGATGCTTTAAAACAAAGACGAAAGTGAAGCTCACGTTTAGAGTAAATGTAAATACAAATCTGTCAGAAGCCATGGCCAAGGTAGAGCTTTGTAAGTCGAAGTTTGTCAGGGACTCCAGAGCACAACAAAGCGAGATTGTAACTCCTTCTCCCTTGTTGCATACCAATCTCACATAAAACACTCTTTCTTCCACTTGAAACACCTCCATCTGTAAAAATTAAGACAACATTTCAAAACTGTTCAATTAAACTGGTCTTCTCCAATTAGTGCCCTTAATTTCCGTTTTGATATGTCGAAAAGTTTAAAGGGTCTACTAGCATTTGAATTCTAGTAGGATTGGAGACTTCTAGCTCTTCCATTCAAATTAGCCAGGCCAATAGTAATGTTCAGGACTAGTTCATATCTTTACGTTCTGATAAGACACCTTGTCAAATTATAAGCATGGAAATCAAGAGCCGTCTTGAGTGTAATAATATAAACCTGAATGATCTTTTTGCAAACTTGGTAGCCGTTGCTTCCAGTTAGAATTTTGTTTGTAGTTGTTGTTCCTTTGTATCTTTCTGAATCAGCTAAGGATGCTTCGAGACGGCTAATCTCATTCTTAAGTTTCTTTGCCTGACGTTGGAGATCTTGTACGTAAAACACTGCGTCTCCGATTATGGAGGCCTTGTCCATCTGCAGGATTTCACGGGAAAGATGCTATAGTTAGTGTTGATTGCTTTAGTCCATAATGTCAACAAACTAGTGAAATGCTAAGAAAGGTAGTAATCATTAACGAAGCTAAACATTATTTAATGTCTAAATTAGCCTTCGAATGTACCTTAGTTATATTAGGAACAAGTGACCGTAAGGCGTAAAGTTTCTCCTTCATCCGACCCCTTCTACTTCGCTCCGAAATCAAAGCTCTTGATCGATCAGGCTTTGTTTTACTACGTGGTGTTGTTGTCGTAGTCCCATTCGTTGTTCCTGAAGATTCTTCTTCACCATCATTTTCTTCTTCCCCACCATCTTCTTCTTCTCCCCCTTTCATGTCCTTGGGGAAACTTGGCAATGTCACTGTGGCAGGATTTGCATCAGGCATCATAGTACTAGATGCGTTAAAACCAAATGCATCTTCTGGGCTCTGACCAAACTCGTTTTCCACCAACAAGCCATCGAGAAGGTCACAATCGAAACCACTGAATTGGTCTTCATTTCCGCCTCGAATTAGATCGATGAAATTATCAAAGTTGGCTTCGTCAATGAAATCATGTAACTCGTAATCACTAGTAGTGTTCACCAAGCAATTCCCAGCAGATGCTTCAACAATCCTATTCATTATTTTCAGTTGGAAACTAAGAAGAGGATCTAGTTGAGTAGAGAATGATTAGACGTGTCTCGTTATAAATAGAAGGTGAGAAATATTGGTTTTTTTATTATTAAATTTCAGGTATGAACGGAATAATAAGTCAGTGACGTTGGATTTAGTGTTAAACTATTACGTGGCGGAGATTAGCAAAACCAGGCTAAATAATTGGAACTAGGTAACCGGTTTCCTACATTCAATTTGACCTTTCTAATTTTCATATTCTACAACCCCACGACTTGTCTTGGTTGTATCTTAGGTTCTCTTTGAAATTAAATTATAGTTTTAAAGATAGAGACGTAGCATCAGGAATATACCTGACACGCGCTTCACTCGCATTCTTCTAATATTTTTTCTTTTTTTTTTCGCCGTTTTAGAAGGATCTCAATTATGGAAAGACACCTTTAAATCATTCACACTCAGACTAATTTCAACTCAAACTATATAGATTCTTTGCAAGAGGCAAAACTTTGATCTCGAGTTTTAAATTGCTGCATACAGGAAGGCGGATTTGAATTCGCGACCTCATTTAAGCCAGGAGATATTGTATAAAAAAATATAAATTTGTTCATCGCTAATCATAAGATCAACTAATTAAAATTCTTGCATAATGTTGGGACTCGTTGTCGGAACCCAACCTCATGCGAATATCATAAGACTTGAGCGTATCTTTACTACGTCATTCTCTTTAATACATTACGTACAAATAATTTTCATCATTTACATTTCAATACCCTCAAAACCAAAAGGGTTTTACAGAGTTATAATGGCATTTCAAGCCACCTTATAACATAATCCGAAATCTCAAAATACAAAAGTTACATAAACTACAAATTCTTGAAATGCGACTAAAACCTTGTGTTTTCCAAAACTAACTCAAATACAACATAAACAAATTTGGAGTGATGCATTGACTCTCTTTCACTCCATCTTTTACTCCATCTTTTACTCATCACCTAGAGATGGGGTGTAGGGTCCATGATCTCTGGCCACGCGACCACTACATTATGATACCGTGAACTCTGGCCACGCGTACCTCGGTACTTGGCTCAATGGTAAGAGGCGTGCACTTAAGTGCAACAAAACCTTGAGGTCATGCGTTCGAGTGGTGACTCACGTATAGAACCAAAGAGGACAATATCGAGGTACGCGTGGCCAGAGTTTACGGTATCATAATGTAGTGGTCGCGTGGCCAGAGATCACGGACCCTACATGGGGATAGGAAGGGGGTGAGCTTGAAAGCCTGTAGGTAACGGTTTATAATAAAAAGATAAGAAAAACTTTTGAAACCATTTTTCTTGTCATAGTAAACTTTCCGTGAGTTTATAAAATACATGTTTCCTAAGCTTTTAGCCAAAATCTACAAGTCACAAAATATGAATGCATCAAACTTGTCATGAGTACATAAGCATATCAAATGGTTCGGGTGGATCTAAAACAGAATATACTACACAATTCTCATAAGGGTCTTGTGTAATTGTGAACTTGTAGGAGTCCATAAAGGAGCTTCATGCCATTAGCGGGCAGGCGGAAAAATCTTTAACTTGGTCAACGTGCACGTGACTTAATTTAGGGAACCACCACAAACCCACATAACACGCATTCCACAAATTGTAAACATGATGCCCAAACTGACACTTTTCTGAAACCTGAATTTCGTGAGCAAACAATATTTCATATGCGCTTTCAAAACTTGATTTCATAAACTTGCTTTTTCATATACTTGAAAACCATTCTCGAAAACAT
>JANVCQ010000008.1:7265933-7295910 GCA_025531925.1 Erythroxylum plowmanianum | reverse complement strand
GAAGAAAGAATTACGTGGTGGAAGAAATGAAGAAAGAAAGAAGTACACCATGGAAAGAAGGTCCAAGAGCTATGAAGAAAAGAAGAGCAATGAAGAATGTTGGAAATGTGGAAAAAGAGGACATCATGCTAGAGAATGCAAAAGCTCATCCTTCACTTCAAATATCCAGAAAAATGACAAGTATGATAAAGGGATTTAATTTGTCAACCACCATTGGTCCAACAAATATCGATTATGTGAACAATTAATCATCTTAATTTTGTGAATGTTTTCTTGAATGAGATTAAATTTTTGATTTTTATCACAAAAATTAGGATAATATAATCTTATTGTGTCTTGAAATGTAAGATATTTGTGAAAAATAGTAAAAAATGGATTGTTCCGTTTAACATGTTTTTGGATATATATAAAAATGATAATAGCTAAGGTCGATCTGGCTCAAGCCAGAGACCTGAGCCCTAACGTTTTTAAATTAAAATAAAAAATGAATCATGTTATTGCTTCTCCACAAATGAGACATCATGTTGATGTGAAAGTTGTTAGAGAAGATGTTGAAGAACTACATAAGCCTAGCTTGAGACAAGTTGACCGCTTGGAATTTTATAAGCCTTATTTGGATCATATTGACTAGGAAAATCCTTATCTCGATGGCTGTAGAATTCTTGAATTTAATTTATTTTTTGGTGAAGATGATCATCAACCATTGAGCACATTGCTAGATACACTATTTAGTATGGTGAGTTCACTAATTATGAAATTTTCAATAATTTCAATTTTACACTGTTTCCAAATTCGCTAATAGACATATCTTTCTCCTAGAGTTCTTTGTTACTCAAGAATTATGTCCTTTCGTAGACTGAAATGGAGAGACTCCTAGTCAACAATTGAGATTATCATTTGGTTAAGGAAAAAAGGTACAAAATTCATATCCTAAATTATTAATCAAAAGACGGTGAGGATATTTATAACATAAATAATTGTGCTCTAAGTTATCACTTTTTTTCTTACCCATTAATTCATTCAACCTTGGGTAAACAACATACTAATACTAAAATTAATTTAATTTAACTGGATCGATTAAGAAATTGTGATTAAGTTAACAGTTATTTGATTTCAAATATGTGTTTTTATTGTGATTTTTTAGTTTATACTTTTTTCTTTTTTAGAAGAAAACAAAAAGATGTGTAATTTTTAATATTAGTATAACTAAACTTTTGTTGAGAAGAGCCAAACTTGAAGCTATCCAAGCTAACCTTGCCTTGCATCCTATTGCCCGCAACTTATGGAAAAGGAAAAGGTGGCATTTACCAATTATTTGTAAGCTGTGAGTAATCATCATTCCTTGCCAGAGAGCAAAAATGCACTGGCTTAAGGATGGTGATCAATGCACCAATTTTTTATTTAAATCCATCTTTGCTAGACGCAACTTCAACAAAATCTACTTAATCTTATTTGCCACGAGTGCATTACTCTCGGAACCTCAAGACATTCAAGATGAAGCTACGCACTACTTTACTTCTCTTCTAGGCTCAACTGGCTAGTCGAATGTCTCATTGGATGATCTGAGGTGACTGAACTTGCAACAAGTTTTTTCCCCAAGATTGTGACCTTCTTACCCAACCTGTTGATGACAACGAAATTGAAAAACTATTCTTTACTATGGATGACTCAAAAGCACCGAGTCCAAATGGTTTTAACGGTTGTTTGTGAAATAGGCTATCTAGGAATTTTTCACCAACAAGATCCTCCTTAAGGACATCAATCGTACTTTTCTATGCATGATCCTTAAAACTCTCAATCCTTCTACATTTGGCGATTTTCGACCTATTGCATGCACCAACTTTCTCTATAGGATTATCTCCAAGATACTCACTACGAGATTGAAGAGGGTCTTATCTCCCTTCATTAATAACAACCAAGGAGCTTTTATGATGGATCGCCACATCGGTGATAATATACTCATTGTATAGGAACTCCTTAAAGGATACTCTTGTTCCAATTATGCTCCCAACTGCATAATGAAAATTTGAAATTTGATTTCCATAAAGCCTTCGATAGCGTCAACTGGGATTTCATATGGATCATTCTCCAAGCCTTTGGTTTTCCCGCTCAATTCACCAACTGGTTAAAGCAATGCATCATTTTTGCCTCCTTAGTTATGCTCATCAATGGAAGACCTATCAAACTCTTTAATGCAGCTCAGGAACTCCGGAAGGGGCATCCTTTATCTCCCTACCTATTCATCCTAAGTATGGAAATACTCAGTTCCATCATTCAACATAAAGTGTAGATCAATTCGAAATTTATATACCACTCAAAATGTAAGAAGATTGCTCTTCTCAACCTTGGTTTTGTTGATGACGTTCTTCTATTCTGTATAGCTCAAATTTCTTCATGTCGTACCCTCATGAAGGCATTGAATATCTTCAAAGACTATTCTAGTCTGAATATTAATCTTCACAAGATTCTTTTTATTCTCTCCAAAGTAGCCTACGACATTCAACCTCCTATTGCACAAGCAACGGGTATGCAATGCACCAACCCTCCTATTATGTATCTAGGTCTTCTAGTAGCCACCAAGCACCTTAATTATCATGAAAACTTACCCCTTATAAAACGTATTTAACGACGACTTTCTTCATGGGTAAACTCCAGCTCTCTTACGTAGGTAAACTCCAGCTCATTAAATATGTGCTAAACTCCTTGAATATCTATTAGAGCCCTCATATTTTTCTTTCCCAAAGCATCTTCAAGACAATCGAGAGATTGTTTAAGAGTTTCTTGTGGTCACATCCAGATGGATCAAAAGGTCTAGCTAAAGTTCGATGGACTGACATTTGTTTACCCAAGTATGAAGGAGGGCTGAACATGTTTCCTCTCAAACTTACCAATCAGGCCTTGCTCGTCAAACTTACCAATCAAACTGATCATTAGTCCAAATTATATAGATATCCTCCATTGTAAGGGTCACCCCATCCATTCCATCAATAACAAAACCACCAAGGCGCTCCTGCAAAGACGATGTCCAAAGGTAGGCTGGCATAAAATCATCTGGAACAAAGCACTCCCCCACGACTTTCTTTTTGTCTTTGGCTAGTTATCCAAAATATATTACCTACAGCAGACCCATTGTTTTATTTGCCAATCAACCGAGTTTATCCAATGTGTCAGCTCTAAACAAAATCTCGAGATCATCTCTTTTTCTCTTGCCCTTTCAACATCTGCATATAGGACATGATTACACGTCTTTGTAAATGGAACACCCCTGGTTGCACAGTGTAGAACATCATAGATAATCTCTTAATTGGGACAGCTCGATCATCACATAGCCGATGACTCTTCATTCTTGTTTTGGGGATATGTGTGTATAGCTTATGGCAGGAGCGTAATCAGTGGCAATTTGCTAATCATTGTTCCACCTAGGAGTCCATTCAGTCAGATATAATTCAATAACTACGTGAACTACTGATCGTGAAGAACATTCACCAACAATACCCAGAGCTGTATTAACATCGCTCAATCTCTAACCACATGATACTTTTATCGCTCTTGTATGTATCTGATTATATTTAGACTTTATTCCCTAAACCTTCGTGTAAGGAGAGTACAATGTTTATCCTTTACTTTTTTGTCAGTCTTGTGATTCTTTCCATTATTTTCTATTAATTCCATTTCAATTTAAAAAACAATAATAAAATGCTAAATAAGGAACAAACATTAACAAATTTATTTTCTTAATCAAGAAAATATTTTTATTTATTAATTCATTAAATAATTAATATTATTTTATTTATTTATCAAATTTATCTTAAATTTCTTATTGAATATTTGTAAAATATGAAAGTAAGAAATTAAGAATAAAATTTAAAATATAATCCTAAAATACTACTTATTAATTAAAATAGAGAAATTTAATTTTAATAAAATGAAATTTTGATTAAAAATGAATTTTTAGTATGAATTTTTATTTGTAGTTTTGGTGTGCAAATTAAAGATTAAAATAGCATTATTAAATAATTTTATTTTAGAAATTTAAAATTTTAAAGGGCTCTTAATAGTAAATATTAATTAATCAAATTATAACTAGCATAATTGGTATCAATAACTAATATTGCGCAGGTGAGTTGGTTAGGGGCTCTTTTGGCTTAAGTAAGGTCGTGAGTTCGAACCCCCCTCATGTATGCAGCCGTTTAAAACATTGGAACCAGAGCTTTGTCTCCCGCAAGGGACCTACCTGACTCGAGCGGAGATTAGTCTGGGTGTGAATGGCTTAAAGATATCTTCTCATAGTTGGGACCCTCCTAGGACACCTCGTAGGCAACCAAAAAATATATATATTATATAATCAAATAAATTTTATTTAATTAATAATGAAATGTAAAAAAAGAACTTGATTGATGTCGTGGGTCGATCCATCCCAAAAAAGGGGAGATGACCGATGCATGAAAACAAGACAAATTAATTCGTCAGACATACATCATAAGCTCCATCCTGCAGGATTCAATTCACGCGCAGAATGCAATGATACACGAAATTAAGTCAGAATTTGATTATCATGGTAAATTAGGTTGCAAGACAAGGACGGTTGACTTTAATTAAACGAAGGAGCGGGTTCGGGCTCGAGGTGATTGACTTCACTACGTTGGTAGGAAAATGGCAATGGTGAGAAGGTTTTCCTTAGATGGATGGGTGTAGTGTTTTGATGTATATATAATATTTGAGAACTAGGTGTGAACGGAATCACAACAGAGCTTCTGACGCTGGATTTCCCAATATTAATATGTGAACATGTAACTACCGACTTAGCTGCTTACTACATCTATGGTGGAATAATTTGGTCTTACGTCCTTTTCACTGGGTCAGCTCCTATTCATGCTGCTTTTGTTTTTGGTAGCTCCTATTCTTTTGCTGCTTTTAATATATTAACAAAAATATTTTATACAATTATTTGTAAAGAAAAGTTACTATAGACTTACTAGTTGACTAGGTCTGTCTAAGCCTCATGATGGGTACTCCTCAGCTGGGAATGGGCTTATGTAGCCCATCGTTGGCTGCTAGTTTCTATTAAAAAATTGATCGAGCTAAAACAGTTTCATTGATTAAAAAGTAGAGCTTTATGTATGCACGGATCATCCCGATGTTGAAGGGGAGTGCAGGTTTATAGTAAGCAAAAGGGCATAGTTTTTTAATAAACATGTAATTAAGAAACATTTTGTTCCATGAACGTGGCGTACACAATTGTAAGTGAACTAGACAACCGATTGGAGCAGAAAAGCACGTTCCTATGGTCAATAGAAGAAATTAGCCTCTTTGTTTTTAGTTCTCTGCTTTCTTTTTTAGATTTAATAAAAATATATGATTTTGAATTTTGAAATCTTAAAATTTCTTCTATTTTTATTTTTTATCATAATATATATTTTCATATAGGATTAGTACAATTAGGAGTAAAGCTCCTCACCAAAGAGGAATTAAACACTCTGATAATAATAGAATTGAGTTTTGCCACTTTTAAGATTCAGTTCTAACTTCAATAGAATCTAGTCTTTGATTGCTATATCCTTTAGAGATAAAAATATGTTAGATTCCCTAGAACTGCAATTAAAGAATCATAATTATAAAATGGATACTTGATCAATTCCCTGTAGAATACATTATAGAGTTATGAATATAGCCTTTGCCTTCACATGGTCAAAAAAGTAAAACCTTAATTTTTTACAAATTGATTTGACAAAATCTTACATAGCTGTACCAAAGTCAATAAAACGGAAAGGTATCATCCTTCCTAATGAATAGCTACTTGAAGTGTCTGATTCTACCAGTGCTTTTGTGTCTTAGCACAAAAATTAAAGAAATAAAGGAATACAAAGATGAATTATCCTTTAGTAGGAAATTGACGATTTTTAGATTTAGAGTTTTTAGGATTCCATCTATATTAAATAAAGATTTGCCTACACACTCAATAACTAAGGTTTCGACTTCTAATTTTCAAGGAGCAGAATATAATAGAAATATTTTACATCCTATCTACAAAAATAATAAGTAACAATCTTTCCCAACATTTTTTTGATAACTTTGAATGTGAATAACAAATTATATGTATTAGAAAAATAATTTAGATTGAATAAAAATAATTTCATGGAAACTTCTATTCTTGAGAAAATAAAGCCAAAAGTGCACTTTAAGTTATAACGTTTATACTAGAATCTAAGTTGAAAATTAACGTTTTGAAGTGTTTAAGTTGAAACCCACCGTTTACAAAACTTTGAAAATAGACTTTACGAGGACAAAAAATCTGATGAAAATTACCCATCGTCAATTAAATACCACATCATATACAACGTTGAATTTTTTAAACTTTTGCATATTAGTGGGATCCCTTTTTTTAAATGTATGTGGTATTCCACAACTATGATTAAAATTGACTATTTTATATTTTCCTTCCCTTTCCTCACTTCAACGACACACTAACTTCTTGGCATATAGTTATTGTTAAGATACTCGAACCTATTCAAAGCCTTAATGAAGTAGATGATATGCTTATAGAATTTCTAGCATCTTAGGATGGTATGAATCATCATATTCTAACATGATTTTGTTTTACCTGTGTCAAAGTAATCAAGCATGATTTTTGACAATTTTATGACGCTAAAGAGGTATAGGATTTTCTCAAAAGTCATAATTTTATATCTGATGATATCAATTAATTTGAACTTTATAGATGATTTCATTGCATGCAACAATAATCTTGTCAAACTATCCATAATTGTATGTCTGAATTACAAGAGTTTTAGAATCAATTGGCACTTAGAGACCCTACTTGACATAATACCTAAACTGCCATAATCTTTGTCAATCTTTAATATTTGGCATCTCTTGATGACTCTCAATGACGAGTTCAAACTCAACCATAAATCTCTTCTTCATTGAGGATCTCTATCAAACCTTGGTACAATACTCAAAAATAATAATAATAATGGAAGAAATCATGCTAAACACTCTTCAAATGGAGAAATATATTACGTAGACATTATTCTTGCCATCAAACCTCCTCTTATTAGACTTCTAAAAACACAACTAAGAAGAGGATATTTTACAACAACTGTAAAAAGAGTGTTCAACATATCTCCAAATACAAAAAAATTACCTAAACAAAGTAACTCTTTTAAGTCCTCTCAATCTATTGCCATTGTTGTTGCCAAAAAGGGTACAATGGAAAATACATATATATTTCCTAAATTCTCTTTGCTAGACTTTCAAGTCCTTCCACAGTAACTTAAAACATGTTTTGGTACTAATATATTTCCTAAATTCTCTTTGCTAGACCTTCAAGTCCTTCCACAGTAACTTAAAACATATTTCGGTACCGTATATCACTCCAAGTACTAGTTCCACGTGGTACCTTGATTCTACTTGCAACATAACCGCTGATTCTTTCATATTTGACTCTTTAAAAACTTCTTCAATTCTGCATATTTTCTATATAACTAATAACTCTACTATGAATGTTAGAAGTGTATCCACTGTTCAAACATCTAAATTAACTTTGTTTGATACTTATCTTATTCCTAAACTCTTATTAAATATTATTTTTATTGGTTAATTATATGAACTTTGTATTAACTTATTTTTTTTTCAAATCGTTATTTCATTGCACAAGATCCATAGATAGGTGAGATTCTTGGGATAGAACATGAGGTTGGACAACTTTTTAAACTTACCTCCTAATATGAGCAGGATTAAGGATCACTATGGAGATGACATACGTGACGGGGGGCGAGCTCGTCGTTCCAATTGGACCTATGTCCAAAGTTTAGACCAAGAGATATAAGGAGGCTCTCTATGCGCATGTGGCCCAACTTATGGAGAGGATGAAGCTAGCCAAGCCTATTGGGGGTGAGCTAGTTAGATCACAACCCAAATCGATCCACTCATCTCAAATCCTTGGACCGGATACACTTGGAGCTTGAAGACAAGAAGACTTGGGCTATTTTGATGCTTCATTACTTAAGCCCAAGGAGTGTTTGATGCGCCACTTATTTTATTAGTGGGAGTGGGCTATTTAATTCACTTAAGCTCAAGAGCATATGGATCCAGTAGTGGCACCACACATTAGACTTATTTATTTAGTTTTTGGACTTTGTTTTATTTTGGGCTTCCATGTATTGTTAGCCCAACCTTTTATTATTTAACCTAGGTATCAATATGTATTTTTAAGTCAAATTTTCGAAACTTTAAGATCAGAATAGCTGGAGTGCCATCGGCTTCAATAGGGAGAAACATTATTCTCTTGTCCTTGTTACCTTTCAAACCATCTTTCACTTATCAATTGCTTTTTCAATTGTGACGTGTCGATTGTTCGTTTCTTTTAGTTTTATTTTGATCATCGGGATTGTTTGAAATAAGTTTCCAAGAGGTGTCCTAGAAATCAAATCTTGCATATCCTTATTTTCTTGATTGTTGAATTCGAAATTTTCATCTTTCTTAATTCCTCAAGGTCAAAAACACACCAAAACAAAACACTCATCGAAAATACCATCAAATCGACATCAATCCTTCCATGGTGCGCGTTATTTTGGTATCAAAGCCCTTGGTTTGACGGAATTATTATTCAACTCCATCAAAATTCAAGAAACTGTCGTCCATCACCATCCAATTATCGTCAAATCATCAATTCAGGTGTGAATTAACTTTTAGCCTAGGATTTCAATCTTTCTTCTTGTTTTTATTTTAGTTAGAGTTTTCAATTATTTGTTGAAACTTTCGGCTTATATAAAAAAATTGAAAAAATATGAGAAAGTCTGAAAAAAGTTTGAAAAAATAAAAAAAATGAAAAAAAATCCGAAAAAGTCTTAAAAAAGAGTCGAAAAAAAATCAAAAAAAGTCTGAAAAAATCTGGAAAAAAATTTGAAAAAAATTTCTGTTTTCCCATATTTTTTACTTGATTGTGGTTCATTTGAATCAACCTTGACAAATAGTTTCAAAATTTTCAGATTTGTTAGCTTGTTATTGGTTATTGGTTTGGGTTATTTGTTACTTGTTATTTGAGCTACATTTGGGAAAATTGGTTTGTTGAAGCTGTAGTTCTAATTGTAACTTGGATTTCAGAAAACATTAAGTAGTAAAAGGCAAAAGTGTTTGAACTTATTTGAAGGAGTCATTGTCGTGACTTAAACACGAGGGGAGTCACAAATTCTTAAGTGAAACATGTGAGGGAGTGATTGTGAGGTTGTTTTCTACTAACCTTCGTTTTGCAGGAAAGAACATTCACTAAAATGTCATAGGAAAGTGGGAATTAGGATGAAGGTAGAGTGGGGGAGATGAATGCCCTTATATTGAGAGCCATACAGCAGTCATTTGAGAGGTTCAATCTCTCTTTTGAACACATGAGGGAGACATTGGATAGTCATGCTCAGCAGATAGAGGAGCTTAAACATGGAGGACGTTAGGAACCTCAGGTTAGGCGTGCTGCCTTTCGCCAACAAGCACCACTACCTCGTCGACAACCACCACGGTATGAGCTTAAGGAGGAGGAGTTTGATGAGGAGGAGGAGGACTATGAAGAGCGTATGCCCAGGAGAGCTCGGAGAGAAGAACCCCTCATTAGGTGAGATGGAGACTTCAAATCTATTAAGATGCAGATCCCAGCATTCAAGGGGAGGAATGATGCTGAGGCATACTTAGAGTGG
This sequence comes from Erythroxylum plowmanianum, assembly GCA_025531925.1. Classification (NCBI taxonomy): domain Eukaryota; kingdom Viridiplantae; phylum Streptophyta; class Magnoliopsida; order Malpighiales; family Erythroxylaceae; genus Erythroxylum; species Erythroxylum plowmanianum. The sequence continues at coordinate 7,286,224 of JANVCQ010000008.1, read as the reverse complement.
GAAAGGAAGGATGATTTGATCTTCGAGTGCCATAACTTATCAGAGAAGAAGAAGATCTTGTTGCCGTTGAATTTATAGATTATGCATTAATATGGTGGGATTAGCTTGTGACCTCTAGGAGGAGGAATGGAGAGAGACCCATCACTACTTGGGCAGCAATGAAGGCATGCATGAGGAAGAGATTTGTGCCTTCTTACCATTATAGAGAGATGCATCAAAAACTCCAAAGACTCACACAAGAGTCTAAGTCAATAGAGGACTACCATAAGGAGATGGAGATTGCTATGATCCGTGTTAATATAGTGGAGGACCCCGAGGCCACCATTGCAAAGTTCTTGAGTGGATTGAATAGGGAGATAGCAAATGTGGTGGAGTTACAGCATTACTTGGAGATTGAGGACATAGTGAACATGGCCATGAAGGTGGAGAGACAGCTCAAAGCTAGAGTGACAGCAAAAAGTGGAACAAGTTTTAGTTACTCATGGAACTCAAAATGGCTCAAGAAGGAGGAGAAGTCTAAGGATAAGGGGGTGGACTTCAAGGAACCACTTAATAAACCAATTGGGGGATCTGATCAAAAAGGTACTTCTAACACCCAAGCTACTTATAGTAAACATTCATCTATAAAATGTTTTAAATATTTAGGTACTGCCCATATTGCTTCTCAATGCCCTAATAGAAAAGTGATGTATATGAGGGATAATGGGATTATTGATTCTGAGGATAGTGATGTTGATGATTTGCCATGTGATAGTGTTTGTGATGATGATGATGAATATGTGGAAAGAGCTGTCATAAGAGAAGCACTTGTAGTTAGGAGAGTGTTAAGTGCTAGAGTTAGAGATGAGATTCTGGATCAGAGGGAGAACCTATTCCATTCAAGGTATTTGGTGAGTGAAAAGGTGTGTAACTTGATCATAGATGGAGGTAGTTGTACCAATGGAGCTAGTCGAACTATGGTGAAAAAATTGGGCTTGACATGTAAAAAATATTCATAGTCATATAATTTATAGTGGTTTAATGATAGTGCGGATGTGAAGGTGACTAGACAGGTACTGGTGCCAATTTCTGTAGGAAAGTATGAGGATGAGGTGTTGTGTGATGTGATACTCATGGAGGTAGGAGATTTGCTATTGGGGAGGCCTTGGCAGTTTGATAGGCAAGTATCACATGATAGGTACACAAACAAGTACTTATTTAAGTTCAAGGGCAAGAACTTCACTTTGTTACCATTATTGCCTCATGAGATATACCTAGACCAGGTTAAAGCTTTACAAAGAGAGGAGGGTTTGGGTAGTGAGATAAAGAAAAATGATGAGGGAAAAGAGGCCTAAAAGAAAAGAGAGATTGGTCCAATGGTGAGTGACTGCACAAGTGAGCAAAAGAAAGTGAGATGTGCAAGAGAGAAGAGCTCAGAAAGAGAAAAGAAGAGAGAAAAGAGAGAGAGAAAAGTGAGTTTGTTTGCTAAGGGAAAATAATTGAGGAGAGTAACTGAAGAGAAAAGAACACTAGTAGTGGTGAGATACAGAGAGTGTTTAATTTCTGACATTAACCCTCTTGACGCTTTGCCTAGTGTTTTTGTTTTGGATCCTAGGAGTGATGGTCCGTTCCAGGTGTTGGAGAAGATAAATGACAACGCCAACAAGATTGACCTGCCAGGTGAGTATTCTGTTTTTGCAACTTTCAATATTAGTGATCTTTCTCCTTTTGATATGGATTCAGATTCGAGGACGAATCTTCTTAAGGAGGGAGGGATTGATGTGAATAGGAGTAAGGATTGCCATGGAAATGGCATATGTGATGGGAGCGGGCTCGTCATTCCAGTTGGACCTATGTCCAAAGTTAGGACCGAGAGATTCAAGGAGGCACTCTATGCGCATGTGGGCCAACTTATAGAGAGGATGAAGCTAGCCAAGCCTATTGGGGGAGAGCTAGTTAGATCACAACCCAAATTGATCTACTCGTCTCAAATCCTTGGATTGGATACACTTGTAGTTTAAAGACAAGAAGACTTGGGCTATTTTAATGCTTCATCACTTAAGCCCAAGGAGTGTTTGGTGTGCCACTTATTTTATTAGTGGGAGTGGACTATTTAATTCACTTAAGCCCAAGAGTATATGGATCCAGTAGTGGCGTCACACATCAGACTTATTTATTTAGTTTTTGGACTTTGTTTTATTTTGGGCTTCCATGTATTTTTAGCCTAATCTTTTATTATCTAACTTAGGTATAAATATGTGTCTTTAGGTCAAATTTTCGGAACTTTTAGATCAGAATTGCTAGAGTGTCGTCGACTTCAATAGGGAGAAACATTATTCTCTTGTCCTTGTTACCTTTCGAACCATCTTTCACTTATTAATTGCTTTCCCAATTGTGACGTGTCGATTGTTCGTTTCTCTTAATTTTATCTTGATCATCGGGATTGTTTGGAATAAGTTTTCAAGAGGTGTCGTAGAAATTAAACCTTGCGTATCCTTATTTTCTTGATTGTTGAATTCGAAATTTTCATCCTTCTTAATTCTTTAAGGTAGAAAACACACCAAAACAAAACACCCATCAAAAACACCATCAAATCGACACCAATCCTTCCGTGGTGCGTGTTACCTCCCTCAGCCTCCTATCCAAACTTCTTGGTGTTGTTATATCTAATATTTGGCACTCTCGACCTCTGTCATCTTTCCAACCTTATACTTGAATCTTTAATTTCTAGTGGTTCCTTATGTTAAATCAAAAATAAATATTCTAATTGTATCTCATATTAACTTTCTAAAAATCATACTTTACCTTTTATCAATAGTGATTATGTTTCTTTGACACTTATGATATGATTCATTCTAACATTTGAGACCTACTTGTTATGAAAATATGGAAGTTTACGATATTATGTGATCTTTATTGAGGATTTCTCTGCATGCATGTAGATTTACCTCTTACATTTGAAATACTTTCTGTTCATTCTCGCTTTGCAGACATAGTTCAAACTTAATTTTCTTACAAAATTAAATTTTTGGGCACTAATAATGTCATGAATTATAAAGAAAAATTATTCACTCATTTTCTTGATCAACAAGGAACTGATGTTCAAAGATCTTATCCAGATACATTCTAACAAAATTGTAGAGCTAAACGAAAGCATATATACATACTTGATACTATCTGAATTCTTCTCATTTCCTCTTCTTGTCTACAAACCTTTAGGAAGATGCTACCCTTACAATTGTCTATAATATCAATCATATGCATACTCTTGTTATAGGTAATGTCTCTCCTTATGAATGTCTGTATAATTGTGCGCCTGTCTATCAAACTCTTAAAATCTTTAGTGGTACATGTTTTTTTTCTTCTCCAATCATATAAATATACTAAACTGCAACCATATAACTATCAAACTTACTTCTTTGCTATTATGGGTGTATCAAAAGTAATCTCTTTTATGGTCCTCACTTTTGTCACTCATCTTCATTGGAGTTAAGAGTATACTTTGATGTTGATTGGGTTATAGATCCAACTCATTGATGCTCAATTGCTATTTAATATTTCTTTCTTGGTACATCTCTCATTTTATGACACGGTAAGAAACAAGCATTTTTCTCTCTATTAGCATGGAAGCAGATAACTTTTGAACTCTTCTAGCTACTTAGTTGCTTCAAAATATAGGTGTTTTTTCTTCAACTCATTTATTTTGTGATAATCATAATGTTATACAAATTACTCATAATAATATCTTTCACGAGCGTATTAAAAATATTAAAATTGATTGTCACCTTATAACGTATCATGTTATTCTATAAACTATTCAACTTGCCTTACCTCGTCACAATCACAAATTGTAAATATTTTCACCAAATCTCATCCATCTTGACTATTTCAAGAACTTATTTTCAAACTCAAGATATCTAATTCCTTACCACCTTGAGTTTGAAGTGGATGTACATTCAAGTAATAATTTCAAAGCATATTCTTTTGTATTATCTTATGTAAATTCATGTATAAATGCCCCCTTATGAAATAATTTTATACACAAAAATACAAAACTTTCTTCACTTTCTTATACCTAACAAACTTTACCTTCTGCCTTTCTTTTTTGTCTTATGTATATTCATCTCCAAATTGATCAGGCTAAGAGGCCACTCGTACTTCACTAACCACACCATTGTTAGACGGTTCTGTAAATTAGTTAATGTCTCAAATTCAACATTTACGATTGCTGTAATATCTTTGTTTTCATTTTCTAGGCCTCGCATGCATTTAATGATTTCATTTTTTATTTTCTTAAAATTAAAATATTCCAAATTTATTTTTAAGACTTATCAAGAGAAATTAAAAATAAAATTTTATTGTGTTGTTGTAATTCTTAAATTGATATCATTATCTATACATGAGCATGTCTTAATGCCAAACCAGATTAAAAATGAGAGAAATCAGAATAGATATTAGATTATTTGTTGATTAATTTAATTTGCAAGTTGTAACTGCTGTCCACACAGTATACACCACGTGTCGTAGGATACGCATCCTGAATTCCTCATCCTAATCCTTATCTGAAATGGATCATGGAAAGCGATGGGCTGTAGCCGCTAGCCGCTTGTGCCATTTCCAATCAAACTCTAGTTCCGCAGTTGTTTGCATTTCAACCACGCGATCAACAGTTTTGGTGGGCGGAATTCGGTAACCCGTGGCATTTTTAATTACATGTGTAAGTTCGCAATTTAAATAAATAAAGGCGTTAGTAATCCCAAATACTATTTTAATTGAAACCCTTGTAGTCCTAGACTTGTTCAAGAACCGAATTTAGGAGGATTCCACTTACAATTAGTTAAGCTAAAAAAGTTTAGCCTTAAACTTGAGATGATGTCTTATAAATAGGGTCTAAAAATATAATAGTAAGTTTTAAAATGATTTTTACATTAAATTCAGAATAAATTCAACAAAATATTAATTGAATTTAGAATATAATTAAGATTACAAAAATTAATGGATTTGGAAAGATGAAATAATTGAAATAAAATTTACTTGAAAATATTATACTCTATCTCAAAAATATTCCTTTTAACATTTCCCTTCTTCATTCATAAATAATATTAAAGTTTAAAGAGCTGGGAAGTTTTGAGTTATATTTTTCTTTAATGTTACAGGATCAGCTGGTTCTAATCGTATCGATTGAAAAATGGTATGGTATCTATTTATCTCGTACGAATATTTGGTACCGACGGTATCAATCGATAACGAAATAGGGCCAATTATTGGCCTTAATTGTAATTTTATTCAAATTAAGAACTAAATTAAAATTTAAAAAAAATAACCTTAAACCTACCCTACCCCCCTCCCCACCCCACCTATTGCGTTTCGCTGACGCCTCTTTACTCTCCCACTCTCGTCCCGTCGACCATCTTCAGCTCCAAGCCTTTACCTGCCCGCCATTGCTTGTCACACTACACATTGAATCTCGCAGCTTTGTCGCACCACGTAGACTCGTTAGTAACATCGCACGCAGACTTACTACCCATCTCACCTGCACCAGTCAAACGCTACCACAGCCTCACCAGTCTTACGCGCCCACACTCGAAGCAATTACCCGCAGACTACACGTACCTGTCCGATAAAGTGATAAAATTAGTTAAACAAAGATATAGAAATTAAAGTTAAAAATTAATATTTTAGTAATAATATTAATTACGAAAATAAAATAATGATAATCATTATAAATTAAATTTATTTAAGTAAACAAAATAAATTAAATTTATAATTGAATGATGAGATTACATAAAACAGGATATAAATTTATAATTGTGAGTTATGGTTGAATAGTTATAGTTATGAGTGTATGTCTTTATGGTTGAATTATGCAATTATATAAAATATATGTACTTTGTGTTAATTTCAAGTTAAAAAACACATTTTTTTTATAGTAGTTGATAATAAAATTAAGTGTTCTTTATTTTGATACGAAGTTATTAATTTAATTTTAATATATTTCCTTATTTATTTTACAGATAAATAAAGGAAAGTTTAAGAACTCCTGATAACTCGACCGCTTCAGGTAGAGGAAGATTCAATAATCTTAACTCAGACTAATGCTAGATTAGTTCCTGAAATGAAAAACCATACTATTTTATTTGTATTGTAATAAGCACTTGAAAGGTGAAAGAATCATCAAATTAAGGAAGCATTTAGCTAGAGTTAAAGGTTATGTGGAGCCTTATAAGAAAATGAATTATGAAGTGAAATGATAAAATGAAGACTTTTCTTGAAAAGTATTAGCATAAGAAAGATAAAAGACAAAGATTGAACTACCAAATTGGTAGTGAAAGTTTTTTTATTGCAAGTAAAGATGATCGTGTGGATATTGAAGGATGTAATATTTCTATCTAATAAGAACGAAATGTTGTACCTGATGTTAAGATTAAAAAAAATGCATCTAATTTTTTTGCACCACGATAAACTCCCGAAACTTAGCCTTTAATCCATAATGTCTTACAATATATAGAAGTCACTCATACGTAGTTGATGTATGTTATGTTCTAAAACTGTAGATATTTTTATTTCCGGTTTTTGCTTCTAGTTAGTTATTTACTCGACTAGAACAATTGTTGTAAATTGTAATAGTTAGAGAGTTATGGATATTTATTTTTTTATTTGATATTTTGATTTAATTATTATTTATTATACGATAAAATGACAATATTTTAAATGCTTTGTATCGTGTCTAATTTTATATTTATATAATGATTAAATTATCTTTTTCATATTAATTGCGATTATTATTTATACATGAAATATAATATTAGTATAAATAAATAAATTGTTACTATTTTAAATTTTTATAAAAAGATTATTTTATAATTTAAAAAATTAGGAAGCATTACATAAATTTAAAAATGATCTAAAATAGTATTTAGCATTATACTACGCGGAACTAAATCTGATGCCGATGCTAGGACGTCATTCTAATGTTAAATGACAATATTTTAAATGCTTTGTATCGTGTCTAATTTTATATTTATATAATGATTAAATTATCTTTTTCATATTAATTGCGATTATTATTTATACATGAAATATAATATTAGTATAAATAAATAAATTGTTACTATTTTAAATTTTTATAAAAAGATTATTTTATAATTTAAAAAATTAGGAAGCATTACATAAATTTAAAAATGATCTAAAATAGTATTTAGCATTATACTACGCGGAACTAAATCTGATGCCGATGCTAGGACGTCATTCTAATGTTAATTTTCTTCCCTGCATAAAATTGTTTTCTACATGGAGAGGATTATGAAGACGTTACCCCACACGAGTGAAGGAGAACGTGACGTCACGAAGCCTTAGTAGCGCGTACCAATTAGAATCTACACCATGATTGGGAAACCTTATCCTTCCCAAACTGCCTCTTCACAGTTATTTATCTCTTTCTTTCTTTAGAAACGGTTAACCAAGTGAAGAAACTTACCTCCTTTTCCAAAAGGGACATGGCCCGCCTATGGGTCCGTTGTTAACTGAAAACTCTGTTGGGAGGAAAAAAAAGTATCTTAAGAAAGAATATAAGCAATACATTTTTAGCCATCTCTGATTAATCACACCACAGCTGATACATACATTTACGTGAACACAATGATTAAGCTATTCCTGATCCGATCAGGCCACGTAAATTTCGGGTCCTTCAACGATTGTCAATGATATTAGGATTTAGACAGTCTGACAAGGTGGTTTGATGGGTTTCTTTAAGACTTTTCCTGTTGTCATTAATTGTCGGGTAAGACAATGGCTAGCGTGAGGTTGTATTTAGAATGAGAGAGATATATTAAATGGTAAGCAGTGGATTCCCAAACGAAGAACGTGGTATTGTTGTGTGCTGCGGTTATTTGGGGAGAGATGGTGGTGTTAAGGCAACTTGTTGATTAATTAGGTGTGTCATGTGTGCTCCAATATTTAATCTTTCGGCAAAGTGCAAACCATATGAAAGTGTTGTTGACATTTTCCGAGGTTTATGTTTTTGTTTTCAGCTTGAGATTCGGACTTTCTGAGAAGGAAGATATTGAGAGGGACTTTGTAGAAACTTTGATGAGAATGGAGACTGTAATTGAACAGCGACAAGATTTCGTGGAACTTGGAGTTTCTAATGCGCCTATGTTGGAGCTTGGATCTGGGGATCATGGGTATGCCTTATTCTTTCCTTCTAAATTCAGCTGTTTGATTTCTTAAGATGTTTCTGAATCTGAGCCAGAGGTATTTCATTGATCAGTTACTGAAATTATCTTATCTTTGTGGGTGAGTGTAGGTGCTCGCATTATAGGAGGAGATGTAAGATTAGAGCACCTTGCTGCAACGAGATTTTTTATTGCAGACATTGCCATAATGAAGCGAAGGTACCAAAGTCATTGTCTCTTCTTAAATTTGCTTTTACGTGGGATTTTGGTCGAAGTGTCCTTAGCTGAGAAACTAATTTTCTTTAACTACCCTATAATTGAACTAACAGAACGCATTGGAAATTAATCTTCTTGATCAACACGATATTCCACGCCACGAAGTTGAGAAGGTTGGTTTGTTTTTCTCTTCAAATATTTCAGTTGTTTCTTCATATCTTATCAGGATTAGTAATTGATTGATTCAAATTAGGAAAAAGGAAACAGGATTGAATACGACTTCTGTCTCTCCAAAGTTTTTTTTTCCTTAAGTAGGTAAGTTTGATCAAACAAGGGATAACTCTTAAGAATGAAGACGATTAAGAAAATGTCCTGCACGTAGGTTAACCATAAATTCTTACAACAAGCTGCATCATATCCTATCCTAAATGAAGCATTAACTTATTATTCGGTTGTTATGGGTTGAAGTTTTGATGTGAAGATACGGTATTCCTTAGTGAATGAGCAAGTATGATTCTTTGGTCAGTTCTTTTCAATTCTTCTCTAACCATATCCATCTCTACACCTTTCTAGGTTATATGCTCCCTCTGTGGTACAGAACAAGAGGTATTAATCTCTTATTGAAAGTTTTTGTCACTAAATTTGGATAAATTCGTGCATGGATTCTGATTATTGCTCTGTGATTTATCATCAGGTTCAGCAGAATTGCATCAACTGTGGAGTTTGCATGGGAAAGTACTTCTGTGCAAAGTGTAAATTCTTTGACGATGATGTAAATGTCTCCACTTCTCACTCTTGATGAACTTACTCTTTCTCAAAAAATAACAATAATTCAAACCAATTGTCTATTTCAGGTCTCGAAGAATCAATATCACTGTGATGACTGTGGAATATGCAGGTAAGATCTCCAGTTATGTTCTTCTTTTTTCTTTTCCATTCCAAACTGCATCCTGACCTCAGAAATTGATACCAAGTATGTAAGACGGATGGAAGTCGTCAAAGTACATAAGATTTAGTTAGTTGTGCCATAGCAGATCAATTAATGGTTTTGAGTCGTTGCTTTTTGTGATTGATTTTACAGAACTGGGGGAAGAGAGAACTTTTTCCATTGCACTACATGTGGTGAGTATACAACCTAGATAGAGAGCTGGAAATGCAATTGTTTTGTCCCTTTGAAAGATTGGATCATTCGATAACTCGGAAAATTTTAGTAATGATACTGACAATTGACATTTTCAGGTTGTTGCTACTCCAATTCCATGAAGGATGCACACCGTTGTGTGGAAGGGGCCATGCATCATAATTGTCCTGTTTGCTTTGAGGTAAAATACTACACCAGTGTAGTCTTAAGCTTAAGCTGCTGAAAGTAATTGCTGCATACTTAGCGAGTTCCTATTTGATGTGCAGTTTCTATTTGACACTATGAAAGATATCACTGTATTACCATGTGGGCATACAATACATTTGGAATGTGTGAGAGAGATGGAGCAACATTACAGGTAAGAACAATAAGCCTTTGGCAAATAAATGGGTGGAGCACTGCTAGAAACACATAATCACCTGAAACTTAATTTCTTCGTTAGTTTTATATTCAGAGATTTTCAATCACCTTGATATTTGAGATTGTCTCATCTATTTTTCTTCGTTACTAGCTGATCGTTGATTCATGCACAACATAATTTTCCAGGTATTCATGCCCAGTTTGCTCCAAATCTATCTGCGACATGTCAAAATTGTGGAGAAATCTTGATCAAGAGGTGCCAACCACGATAAGATTGAACAATTTTTTCCCTTGATTTCCCTTTCACTTTTTCTCTAACTACTATGCTCGAAATGCTGGCATACAGATTGCTGCAACTCCAATGCCTGAAATCTACCAAAACAAGAGGGTAAGCGGCAGAAGCTATATATGATCCTTAGTTCTTCTACTTGCTGCTATTTTCTACATTTTTTGGGATTAATTTTGGTTTTGGTGAACAGGTGTGGATATTGTGCAATGATTGTGGAGCAAACTCCCATGTCCAGTTCCACATTCTGGCCCACAAGTGCCTGAGCTGCAAGTCCTACAACACTAGGCAGACACGAGGAGGCCCTGCTGCTTCATGCTCATCAGAGATGGCTGAAATGGTGAGATGAGACTATTAGTTTCACTCCTGATAAAGGCCGATCCAAATCAACTGACCATTCTTTTCCATGGAAATATGTAATTAACGAAGGAAATAAGTTATCTTTATGAATATCTAATCATTAGGCATTTTGTACTAGAGCCCTGTAAATACTAAATAGACTTGCAAAGACAAGCAACAGATGGCAGATAAATGTGGTCCTGACCGTTGATGCTAGTCCCTATCCATGTCAATGGCGTGCTAAATCCAAATGATCATTAAAGGAGCTGAAATCAAATTGATGTTGTTTATACAAGAGCAGGGTCCCGTTAACTACAGGACTAGAGATCAAAAACTGCTGCTTGTTTCATCTTTGACTATGTAACTACCAACTTAACAATGCCAATGCATAGTTTTATATCAGTTTTCTTAATGAAGACAATTTTCCAAATCCTATTACATTCCAGGAAAGTACTCCAACGACCAATTTGGACAGACATGTTGGAGGGCCTTGTACAGTAGTATCAAGTAGTATCGCAGGAACTGTGGATAATCAGCGAGTTCTAATTAATTAAATGTAAAAAGACTCTTATTTTTCAAAATTCAAATCATGATCAAGTTCAGAAAAGAGATTAAATAAATATAATTCACTATTGCTATGTTACAACCCTTAATTAATACATTGGTATTACAAAATTAAATATTTTAAATTTGAAAATACTACATAAATTTGGGATTGGGAGTGAAAGTATTTTGAGCATTTAAAAGTTATTTGAACATAAAAGATTAAACTCTTTTTTGCAATAAAAAGAGTAGAAAACTCCATCAGCTGATGACTGACCATAAAGTGTGTATGGACCTGTTTTGGAAGCAGCAATGGCATGCTAAGAGTGTGTAACAATTACGATAAATGAGTTACGATGGTGATCTTTTGTATGATCTAAGGGACTTCTGAGGGGTGGAGGTGTTGTCTCGTCGTTTGAACAAAGTTAGGCCTTTTGTTCAGATTCTTCATTTATTTGCATTACAGTTGCAGGCCTCTGCCGTGTTCTGGCGATCATTTTCTGACATTGAACAATGTAATAACAAGGGAAAATGCATTACAAGAGAGAACTCTGAGAAACTTGAAATTATAATCATATTGTCCCTCGCGTTTGATATGCAAACAATCAATACACCACACACTAATAGTAGCAGTAGTAGATCCTGATTCTGATTTGCGGGATCCACATCAACCCGACAGCCAAAGCCTAAGACCTAAGGGTTGTTGGCCTTACCCATCTCCCTACCCCAACAACTTCCTTCTCGCACCCAGTTTCTTTTGTCCTTCACACTGTGATTCACACCAACTCATACACATACACACAAGTTCATCACCGGATCTGGACTGCTTCACTAGGCAGGCAGCATCCTCATAAAGTTACAATTTTTTTCACTTGCTATCATATATTTATATATATAGATATAGATATATATATATCAATCCGATTTTCAAGTCATTGATTTCCCATTTACCGTCATGGGACATAAGCTAAAAATGTGAATAAGGGAAGCAGAGACCAAAAATCTCTAATCCCAGATACGGTGGCAAAAAGAGCCAATCACAACTGCCGGCTACTCTTCTCTCAGCTTCAGTCAACATGGAATAGCTTCTTCTCTATAAGACTCTACTCTCTAAAAGTAAACCAAACGTCTGTACAAAAATGCTAGATCAGTGGCGTCCAGCTCAGATTTCCCATTGCCTAATTAGTGGTTTAAAAATGATTGTAAGTATGTAAGTTGTGAAACTTTGTAAATCATAACTTGGTAACTTGTAGCGGTCAGTGAAGGACAATCCTTTGATGCTTTGTCTCTACCGACGAGTCAAAGCCACCACAGAGAACCCTCTTTCTGTTGCATCCATTGACGGTGTTGGGGAACGAGTCTTGGTGGAGGAGTTGTGGCGGAGGAGATGGTGGTGAAGGGATGGTGACTGGTGGGATCTCAAAAGAGGGTGGTGGAGGGTGTCTCCATTCTGGAAGTGGTCCGGCCAAGAGCAGAGTTTTCAAGAGTGGACCAGCTTTCATCACTGCTTGTAAAAGCTTTCCCTTTTCAGGCAATGGCTTTTCAGGCACCATCCCTACTGTTTGCTGAGTCACAGTTTGGGTTACCAATTGTGGTACTGAAGTAGCTGGGAATTCTTGAGGTTGTGGAATTGGGTCAATGACAGGAGACGAAACAATGCTCTCTTCACAATCTGATGACGAGAAGCCATTGTTGGAGTCAATCCTTTTTCTGGGTTCATCTTCAATGCCTGAAATCCCAGAGAGAGGAGCATTTTGTTGTTGCTGCTGTTGCTGTAAAAGCAACAGTTGCTGTTGGAGCAAAAGCTTTTCGAACACTAATCTTTGGCATTTCTCTTGTGTCTCATCTCTTTCTTTCAAGGTTTTGGTTAGTAGATCTTTGAAGTGCATCAACTGGTCATCTCTCTTTCTTAGCTCTTCTTGAGCTGCTAGCCTTGTTTGCTCAAGCTCCAGAGTTGTATACAGAAGGGACTGTCTCAGTTCCTCCATAGTCTGCATTAGTCCCAAAAATGAGCATTTCCAAGCACAATTAGCCACTTTAACACCAAAATTAGAAACCATGATTTTGATAGCAGAGTTGTATAAGTAAGAAAATGGTAGTCACTAACCTTTCCTTGGCAATAGTACCAACTCAGGATGGAATTTCGCTGGTTCTCCATGCTTCAACACTTGGAGCTCGTGGACTAGAGCAAAACGCTTTAAAGACACAGGCCGAGAGAAATGGAAGATGGGATCGTGGGGGGTTTTTGAGTGGTTTAGGTAGCTCTTATAACAACTTGCTAGCTGCTACTGTTTTCTTTTTGTGTGTTCTCTGTTGCTTTTTCTTAGTAGGTATTGGACAAAAGCAGAAAAGGCCAAAAGTCTATCAATGCCAATTTTCCCCCCTATATCTTAAGATTTTCTCCCTATCACTGACTGTGAGTCAGTATTTTTGTACTGAGCCTACTGTTCTATGTACAAACTAGAACAAAGAATCGGATATTAGCAGTAAAAGCCGGCAGAGACCAGACAGTGACCACTCCTCTTTGTTAAATTTAACACCACAGAGTCGGAGAGCTAAGGCTATGCGTATACTTTTCTCGTCAGTATCTTATTAGCACCACAGAGCCGGAGAGCTAAGGCTCTGCGTATACTTTTCTCGCCAGTATCTTATCCTGAACAAGAAACTGCGCTAGTGCTGTTACCTTAAAACATGCAAAAGTTCTTTACGCTCTGGTTAATTTTTGAACATTTGCATTTGAAAACAACTTGCGAACTATCATGGCATGCTCTTTGCTACCAAGAATGTCTATTCGTATGACCAACTACACACTATTGAAGCAAATAATAATAATAATATGAAACACAACTCAAACTCTTGGCTTCAAAATCGTTGAAATTAAGGAATAGGATTCTTCTTTAACTTTTTGCAACATAATAATTAATAAATTAATGACTCAAAATTAAGTTCATATTGATCATTTTTCTCTTTTGAAATTTTAAATGTTATTGCAATTCAAATTTATAAATTTATAATTAAAAAATTCTTCAAGGACCACCTCCATCAATTAAGTTATCCTAGACAAGCAATATGTATTATTTTTATAACAAATTTGTATATAGATAAAGCAAACACTTTTTAATTTATAAATAAATTACTTAATAAAATGTTCATATTTATAATTTTCCAAAGACAAATTAGTCTTCTTAGGATATTTAGGAAACAAAATGACTAGCATGTCTTTTTTGACAAAATTACACCCATCCAAAAATAGTTTAGAAATGATAAACACATTAAGCACATCTCGTGGGTCTCATTTTTGACCTGGGGACTCTCTCTGCATCACGACATTATCAACTGTTGTTATTTTTCTATCCATCCTGTCTTTATTAAAAGGAATCACTTTCATTCACTTGTGTTCTGAGTGGTAGATGGGATACAAATAGTTCCATTGGTCAGAAAACAGAGCTGGTAACCAAACTTTCCCACCAATATTTTGCTCAAACAAAGGAAAATGGACCCATTTTGAGCAACTTTTAGGAAAGATGGAGGCTTCTCTTTGACTAACGTAGGAACTCATTCAATTTATCGTCTCTGTATATCTATCAGATGCATAAACAAAACTATGAAAACGGGCTTGGAACATTGACCAGGAGTGAGATAACTAAGGGCATGCATCAATTTTCCTAGGGTAACTTTCCTTCTTTTTATGTTCAATTATTTTCTTATGGTGGTATAAAATAGAATAGTAAAGTCCAAACTAATCATCCAACCAAAATGTCAAAGAAGAATAAAATGGGCGCCGCGCCTTTATGTCCCATCCGAGGTTCGGTTCTGCTTTGGCTTTGTATGTTCATACATCATATGTACCGTAGCCACTTTATCAAGTTAAACCTGCGTAGAGATTGAGTTACCCTAGGAAAACCTAGAAGTAGGCAATGCTTTGTCCAGACATTTTCGTCCAAAATGCTCTCACTTGGTTACAACAACCTTAATTATACCAAGATTAGCAAGTGAAATGCTTTCAAATATTTTCAAGAATAGTATGTCCATGTTATAATTTTGTTTAAATAATGTATTAATATTAAATAAAATAAAAAAATTTGAAACAATAAACCCTACCTATTTGAATTTTGTGCTCTTCTACACATAACTTATTAGTCTCTTCAATTGCAGGTTGCAACTTTCCAGTATGATCAGTGACGGAGTCAAGAATTTAAGATAAGAAGATTCAAATATTTAATTTTTTTAAATTTTGGAGGATCCAGTATATCACTAACTTCCAAATAATTCTACCTTATATATATATATTAAAAATTAAAAATATTTAATTTTTTAAAATTTTGAGAACCCAGTGCCCTACTAGGCCCCATGTGTCTCCGTCTCTGGGTATGATCAATTTTCTGTTTTTCGTTTTCGTGTGTTACTTATGTCCGAGATTATCCATCCATCTAAAAGCATATTGGATGGTTGATAGAATCATTCAATATGTTTTTCAAATCTCTCAAGACCTACACAGTCAGTCTCATGCTTTTCTTTGAATTTCTCATCCTCTCCTTCTGTGGCTTCCTCTAATTCCCATCTGCCACTGCCTCAATTACTCCACCTCTTCAAGACTCCAGATTTTTCGTCACATTAAACATTCCCAGCCTTTTCTCTAATTTGTTCGGTGCTCTCAGAAAATGGGATACTCATGTTGGTTGTGCTCGGTTTAGAGACAAGGATAATGAAACTTCTGGGTTTAATGGGGTCATCGTCTTTACAAGAGTGTTGTGGTGATTCCACTTGTTGTGAATTGAAGATGGGACTTGTTAGCATATTGGTCAAAAGGTGAACCCTAATTCCTGATAATTTGGACAATTTATATTCTTGTAAGTGTGGGTTGAACTATTTGTAAACTAAGGTAATGTTTAGCAAACACCAGATTATATTGTATTCGTTTTAGTTGATTCTACTGGCGGTTAACTGATATTGAATTATTTCAGTTAATTTGACTAGCGGATAATATCAATTGTTTATTAAATATATTTGGTAAAATTAGTTATTTAGTATTAGTTGTTAATGTGTAAAATGATTTATTAGGATATGATTTAAAAAAATTATAAATACGTAAATTTTATATTTTTTAGTATTTCATTGAATACTCTTATAAGAATTTATATATTTAATTTTATAAAAATTAAGTTTATAACTTTAATAAAAAACATAATAATAATAATAATAATAATAATAATAACCAATGTTAAATTTTTTATTAATATTAATGATGCAACGAGCTACATCATATTAGTATTTTTATATAATATGTATGAAATTTATCATTTAATAAATTAAAAATATCTATAATTATAATATGACACAAATATGATATATATCATAATTCAAAACTTATAAAAGAGGGTATAATTAGTTTTTTACTTATTATTTTTTGTATGATCATCTAAAAAGTTCATCTTATGGAGCGTTTTGAAATTAGTTTATTGGAGTTAAATAAATTAACTAATAAGTTATTCACCAAATACATCAATAGTTTTTTAAAATGTTCAAAAAATTAACTTTTAATTAATAAGTTAAAAAATAACTGATAAATTGTTTGCCAAACACCTCCTCTTGTTATCGCTAATAGATCTGATGCTTTATTGTTCGAAATGAATAGGGCACTTCTGCTCATCCAATGTAAATAGTAATCAAGTTTTAATATTAGTAAATAGGTCATGTGTAAAGGGGCAAAAAAATTCAAATGCGTTAGGTTTATTGTTTCAATTTTTTTTTGCCTTAATATTAATTAATTATTTAAACAAAATCATAACACGCACATTTTATTCCACCCGTTATTTTAAATGTCCAAAAATATGCCCCATGTGACTTACATGTTAGCTTTATTGATGAAAAAACTAAGACTAGTTTTGCAAAAAAGTTGAAAGTTTTGATATTTGATTGTCACATTTTAAAATTGAAGATTATAATTACAAAATTGAATAAAATTTGAAATTCTTTTTATAATTAACCCTATATAATAAATGCTAAATTTCAAAAATTTTACTTATATAAATCTTATTTGTAATAAAAATATAATAATGTATTATTCATATTGTATAAAAATAGAATAAATTTAGTTAGTTAGTTGATTTATAAAAATAATTGATCTTTTAATATTTAATTATATGACTAGTAATAAAAGTGTAAGTACATAGATACACTCAAAAAAATAAATCAAAATTTGATTTTTATTTTAAAAAGATATCAACATTAAGAAACAAAAATATAAGTAAAATCAAACAATTCTTTAATATTAAAACTATTTCATATTTTTTCAATTCATTATTCAAATTCTTGTCACCTTATAATAATGAACATCTTTGTTTAAAATTTTCATAGTTGTTTATAATTTTGATTATATATATAATTTTATGAACATTTATCCTTTTTTATAACAAGTCAAACTTAATATGTGCTTTATGATCTAAACAAGACACTTTACAATCATGTTTAAGTAAATTAAGGTTAACGAAAAATTTGAAGATTCTTAATAGTATTTAAAGTCAACCTATTTAGTTTATTTATTATAAGCTAATTGTATATTTTTATTTCCCCAATCTCTCAAAATGGTAGAAAGAAGTGGAAATGCTGTTTTTATAATTGTGAAAGAATCCCTTTATCCGTGAAGTCAAAGGGGGAAAAGAAACATAGCTTGATTAAAGAGTAAGGCTGCACTGTCTCAAGCATGTAATGAAGTAATAATGATCGTGATACCGTAATAATGGTCATCTCATAGAAATGCTATTATAGTAATTACTATAATCATTGTTTTAATTAGAAAATAATATTTTATAAAAAAATCTCAAATTTTACATTATATTAATTTATCCTTCCATTGAATATACAAATCTTTATTAAAAAAATGACCTTAATGCGCACAAAAAAGAGACAATATATATCATTACGCGATTATCTTTACCTAACATGTATTAACTAAACACCATGCTCACCAATACATTAAATAAAGGATTAACCGTTTTCTACAAATGGGACCCGTTTTCTCATTTTTGTTTATATTAACTTAACATGCAGCAATCTATAAATGTCCAAGGCTATGATCTGGTTGGCAACACTGACAACAATAATATACCATGAGGGAACAAAACAAACTAATTAATTTAAACCCACAACACGCTTGCTACATTATATATGAACCAAAGGGATAAATAAATATGATTGCGCATATTTTGGATACCCTAAGAAACATTTGGATTTGGTCGGCCAATATGGATAAGGTTTTCAGTTAATGCTACACATGATCTCCCAAAACTGACTAAATATTGTCAAAAGACGATGTCGTAATTAACAAAGAAAAGGAAGCACTCGCCCTTTTACATATTCGAAAGTAATAAATGTATAAATTAAGTTTAGAAAATGTGTCCCGCATCTCATTATTTTTATTGGTCACATTCGTCAAAGGTAAATCTAAAGTTATAACGAACTTGGTAAAGAAACAAAAGTAACTAACCAATTTCTTTTACGACAGTTGAGAGAATCGAATCGCTCTCAAGCATGCAGATCTACTCTAATCCATGTTTTGCTTCTTTGAATCTTTTACGCCGTAAGATGCCTTGTAGGCTTTGTTTAAGACAACTTGCGAGGAGTAGTGTCTTTTTTTTTTTTCACTGCCCTTTCTTTTCTTTTATGAATCTCTTATAATACTATTAACTTACCTCTCCTTTCCCTGAATTAGCCTCATCTCCCCAGTACCCAAGTAATTATGTTTCCTTTTATTTTACAATTTTTTTTATACACAACTTAGCATCATAACATCAGAAATGTCCAATCCAAGCCCCTCAACCCAACTCGAACTTCACGTCAAGTTGGCATGTGCGTGTGATTGATTTCACCTTGAACCCACATGAAATTGGAAAGAGAATAATGTTGATATTGAGAATCTAAGATCAAATCAATATTTAACCATAAAATTAACTAAATGCGTATCAAATCAACATCAATAATATGCATGCAATGCATAGAGCACAAAGACTGATACACGGATCCATGTGCAACGCCTTTGGGGTTACATCAAGATTAGAATATCTTATTTAAATTAGCACTAAACTAAAAGGAATTATAGCCCCCTGTGCCGTGCTTGAGACCGCAAATTAGAAAAACAAAAAAAAACAAAAAAGAGAGTAGGGACCCACCGTCTAATACCTGTCGGAGATAATCATGGATTCGGACTTTTGGTTAAGCGTGTGGGGTCCATGTAAGAATCAAATGGTTAGGGATGTGTGTTGGTTCGGGGCCCACCATGAGGCTCTTTTAGTCTTTAAGGAGGGCCCTCGATTTCCATCTAAAATCATGTCATGTTCTTTGGAATCCCAAGTGCCAATCACCTGTTATACAAAAAGTTAAAGCCCCCACAAGCATTAAAAAAAACAAAACAATAACCACGGCTAATTAACAATTATTTGATAATTAAAATAATAATGGCAACATTCCCACATCTCTTGTGTTAGTTTAAAAGTTTTCTTTAGTGGAACATTTGCAGCTTCTTTCTTCTACTTTACAAATACGCTGTTTGAAAATTATGGTATATGAAACGTATAAGTGATGCTTCGTAAAATATAATAAATAAAGAATCAATTAAAATATATTTAAAAACATATCTATTTTCCTTAAACTCTTTTTGTGATTAATGCAAATTGTGACATTAATCATATTCAGTTTTGTGGATTTGTGTTTGTTGCATCAAGGAAATTATGTTTATATTAGCATAACATCAACTCAGTTTAATACTAACACTTCTTCTTCTTCTAATATAATATACCCAACGAATAGATTTAATAAATTTTTCCTAAGGTTACTAGTGATATCTCAAGATGTTATTAAAATTTTAATGAATATAATTGGTCCTAATAATGTTAATAAAGATTAAATTATATCCTTGTTAGCACTTATGAACAACTTGAACTCTATATATACTCAATTGAATCAATAACACTCTACTTTATAACATCAATTTGAGGCAAACTTTAAATCAATAGATAAAAAGATGGAGTTGATTTTAAACCATTTAGGTAAACATGAAGTTGTTGATAAATCTCTTACGAAACAAAACGGTCTAACATATATAAGAAGCTTTAATCTAATAATGAGCCTAAATAGGTTTTGGTTCTGCCGGATTCAGGCTGAACGGTGCGTTGCCGTTCGGATCCATGAGTTGGCAACCTTCTGCGTTGTTCTTCGACGTGAATATACCTGCAAAACAAGGAAGGCACGTCGGGGG
>JANVCQ010000008.1:7242333-7265833 GCA_025531925.1 Erythroxylum plowmanianum | reverse complement strand
CTGACCTTTGGAGAGGGGACTGATCGGCCTTCGGGTCGAATGGATTGGGTCCGAGCCCAGCACGGCCGACCCGACCAGGTTTGATGACATCATTTCACCCCTTACATGAAAATTGAGGTAAATTGAACTTACAAGGTAATATAATTGATAGGCCTAACACTAGGATGTATGTACGAGGAGTGATTCCAGTTAACCTAGCGAGAGATATCACAATAAGGCTACTAACCTTCTTTACATATCCAAAAGCTAACGGATAAAAGACCAAGGGTTTTAATGGAAACATGGTCGGGGATCATGATAAAAGGGATATTGCGACGGATGGTAATGAATTTTGATAAAATCGGTTAAGATCACAACTCCTAAATTTGATAGTGCGACGGATGGTAATGAATTTTATGATAGGTTAGTTTTTATTTAAAAAAAATTTAGATAGGTATGATATGATTAATATTGAGCATATTTGGCTTATTAAAATGAAATTAACCAAGTCCATTAAAATACAACAATAATAACAATATTTCAGTAAAAATTTCGTTGATACATGGGATTTGAAAATGTTCAATAGTAAGCAGTCTTATCCTTAACTAGTAGAGAAGTTTTTTTGAACAACCTACATGAAAAAATAAATAATAAATAAATAAAATAAGTAAAATAAATATAATAATAATAATAAATAAAATATTTAATAAATAAAATATAAAATAAGTAATAAACTAAGTAATACGATAAAGATAGACAAGATATAAATAATAATAATGATGATGATAAGGCTAAGTCGGAAAAAACTTAAACTAAATCTCTAAGAGTTAAAGACTAAATATTTAAAAGGTTAGGCCTAATATAAGAGGAAAATACTAAAAGACTTATAAGAATAACAAAATTCTCTTTATAAGAGATTCTTTATCTATATCATGATACGTTAAAATTTTCTATTGCAGACCATGTTCTTAGTAAGTTATAGTAGTGTCATATCATTTTTTATCAACTTCCCTCAATTCTTCTTAGGCCTTTCTTTTTTTTTCTCTTACAGTCTTTAAATACAATCTTTCCGCACCTTCTCACTGGAGAGTCTAAGGGTATGTTTAGGAGTTTAGGATGGAATGAAATGGAATGGCAATTAATAGAACGGAATGGAATGGAATAAAATGGGCCCCTCCATTGTTTGGAAGTTTAAATAAAATAAGAGGGTTTGGAAGGCAAGCCATGCCATTCCATCCCTGACCCTCCAATTTGAGAGGTCACAAAATATTGAATTTTGGATGGCAAAGGATGGCTTCCAAAGCTATCAATTGTCATTCTATCCTGTTTCAAAATAGACTCCCAAACAATGGCCTGAGTCATTTGGGTTATTCCATTCCATTCTCTTCCATCCCTCCACCCACATCCTAAGCGTCTTCTCTTAACATGTCAAAACTACCAAAGCTTTGTATCTTTTAATTTTTCAATAATATTAGTCACTCTTAATTTGTCCCTTACCATTACATTCATAACCTTATCTCTTCTAGTAAAATTGCACATCCAACTGAGCATCCTCTTTTATGCCACCGTTATCTTACGACTATGCACCTGTTTGATGGACCAACACTCTTCAACATAAAGCATGGCTGACCTAATTGCTAAACGGTAGATTTTTTACATTTAGGCTTGTGTGATATCTTCTTATCATATAAAACTCCTGATGCACTTCTGTATTTATGTCACCCTAATTTGATCCAATGAATTGTATCTTTATCAATCCCTCCATTGCTCTGGATAATAAATCCTAGATGCTTAAAATACTTCTTTTGTGATATAACTTCTGAGCTAATCTTTATCTTCACATCAGTAGCCATTCTATGCCTTGAAAAGTTACATTATACATACTCGGTCTTAGTACTACTTAATCTAAAACCCTTTGACTCTGACTTATCCCTCCAAAGTTTAAACTTGACATTGACATCCTCTTTTGTCTCATCCACTAAAACAATGATATTAGCAAACAATATACACCAAAACACGTCCCTTTAGATATTTTTGGTGAGCTCATCAATCACTACCGTAAACAAAAGGAGGCTCAAAGAGAAGCCTATGTGTAGCTCAATATCTATAGAAAAATATTTTGTGTCTCATTTTGTCATCCTTACTCTAGTTTTTACACCTTTATACATATCTCAAATAACCTGTATATAATTCATAAGAACTCCCTTGACTTCTACACACCTCCACATGATTTCCCTAAGTATCATGTTATATGCCTTCTCCAAATAAAAAAAAATAAACATATGTAGGTTACGTTGTCTTTTCTTGTAATATTCCATTAATCTTCTAAGGAGATGTAAAGTTTTTGTCGTGGACCTTCTTAGCATAAAGTCAAATTGGTTTTTCGAGATAGAAGCATCATTTCCTACCCTCTTCTCAATAAACTTATCTCATAACTTCATAGTGTGACTACGTAATTTGATGATTCTATAGTTGTTATAAATTTGGATGTCCCCTTTATTCTTGTATAAAGGAATTAGCATACTAAATCTTCATTCATCTGACATTTTAGATAACTTAAGGATTATATTAAAAAGCAGAGCTATTCAAGTAAGATATCTTTGCTTAGGCTCTTCTACACATCTATGAGTATCTTATTAGGCTCTAGTACCCACTCTTCATCTCCTTAACTGTTTTTGTTAATTTCTTCCCTTGTAATCTGTCAGTAACAAGTAAAGGCACGATATTTTTGAATATGCTAAGATCACCTAAATAGATGTTATCCTTTACGCATTCATTACAAAGGATATAAAATACCTATGTCATCGCCTCTTGATGTCATTTTAAGCTAAAAGCACTTGCCTTGCTTCATCTTTCATACAACGTAATTTAATCTAAGTCTCTTGCTTTTCATTCCTTAGCTCTCACCAACTTAAAAATATCATTTTTTCCATCTTTAGTTTTGCAATAGTTGGTATAGTTTATCGTAAGCTCTACTTTTAGCTTTTACTAAAAATATATTGGCAAAATATGTTACAAGTTGTAACTCATTGGGGTACATTACCTATCACTCGATGAGAGAACATGAAATCAAAACTTTGAAAAATGCATCCTTAGATGTTATAAAAGTGACTTAGTTTACTCACACAATAAATTTGAAATAATTATCAATTTGTGTAGTGAAATATTCTCCTGAATTTGAAACGATTAGCCTCTAGAGTGAATTTCACCCTAAGAAACAATTTTATTGCATGTAACTGTTTTATCAATGGTCTTATGTACAATATTCAAAAAGTGGTTAACTTGCATGCATCAAACGTACTAGAAGATGCCTACCAAATAGTCTTAGATGTTGATAAAGCCAATAAGAGTCATACAAATGATCACATAATTCAAACTAAACCATTATCATAAACTATGTCTCCAAGCAATAATGTTAAATTTCAAATTATTTGTAATAGATGGCAACAAACTGAGTAGAGTTCGAGCCATATATACACAACCCAAAGCTCGGTCAAGGCTAAAGCATTTGTCCTCAACCTGATCTTAATCAAGATTTCATTTTGATATAATATACAAAACGATGTCATTTTGTTACATATATAAAACAATATCGTTTTATATGTAAAAGAAGTTTGAGATTTGAGCCAAGCTCGAGCTCACAAAATTTTTTAAAAAAGGTTTGAGTTTAGCCTAACCAATTGATTTCAACTAGAGCTCAACTTAGGCTCTTTTTCCATCTCGAGTTGGCAACGAGTCTAGAATTAATAAGTCTAAACATGTTGCCCTTGTCATTAAGTATAAAGTGAGTAATGCATTTATTATTTGTCATAAATGTCACCAAAAGTGGCATATTGAATTTTTTAATCCTCCACCTGCATTATCTTTAGAAATTAAATTAAGTTGTTTAAAGATTGATGAAGACCAAATTGTTGACCATTAGATATTTAGATTGTTCTGGTGATGAAGATGAAGATGATCTTAATGCAAGTTTTTAGGATAACGATTGTCTTAGTATTGTTAAATGTATATATGTTGTCTGCTTTTATAGCTAATGAAAATTAATGCACTAATATCTTCCTCATTTTTATTCAAAGCAGAGATAGGAAGCGTAATATAGTAATAGATGGAGGTAGCCTAATAAATGTAATTTTTAAAAATGTTATTAGTTTATTAAAATTGAAAGTAGAACCACATCGACATCCATTTAGGGTAACATGGGTGAATATGACTACTTTATCTATCTTAGAAAGATGTATAGTTTTTGTTTTGTTGGGACTTTATAAAGATGACATATATTAAGTATTATTAAGACTTATATTAGGTATTAGTAGTCCACTATAAGTTATTATTAAAAGTCCTATAAATTATTAGTAATAAAAGTTTATTATAAGTTGTATTTAATAACATATTAAAGTTTTATGAATAGAGCCTTGTACCAAACTATAGAAACAGATATCTTGGTTGAATACTTTTTAAATTTGTTATTTGCTTATCTTTTTCATGTATGTGCCTAAATTGCATTTTTTTTACACGTAGTCAGCAGAATAATTTTATAAAAAATTTATAAATTGTATTTGATTCGATTTTATCGCTTAGTTACGAGCCGATGGTGCGTTAAATAGTTTATTTAAGACACATTATTTCAACAATTTATTGGTATGTACTCAAAAAATATTTTGACCAAGATGATTAGTCCGAGCCAACTTATGTACAAGTTAGGCAAGTGTCTGATCTTCACCTTCAAGTGGAATTATAGTAAGTATGGATGTTACAGAGTTTGGTTGAACCTAGTTTGATTAGTGTCTGACTGCATCTGTCTCGATGGCTTTGACATTACGTAGTACAAAGTTGAAAAGGCACAACTTCTTTGCGAAATGTCTTCGTGCAGTACAAGCAGACGTAGAATTTATAAGAGACATTTTAAAATCGTGTCTTTTTCTTTTTCTAAATTTTGTTTCAGTTAACTTAAATCAAAGATTTTAATTGTCCGTGTCGTGATCATTTAACGCGGTTTTGTGTCTGAAAGTCCATGTAAAACGACAGACTACTTTGTCGTGTTTTGGAGCAAGCATGTGAAGTGATTCTGATTAGTAGTTAATGTTAGTTGGAGATGGCCACTTGACTTGGCCTATGAGATCCCTTTACTTTGGCATTGATTTGAAAGGGACGTTTTGATTGTTTTTTTGGGATTTGGGAGACCCCATATTTTAAACAGCAGAGCTCCATAAGTTTCTCTATCGGCCATGAATATAAAAGATCTTTCTTTTCATGGGTTCATTGCCTAAGAAGCTTGGGCCTTTGCAAGGAAAGTTCCACTTCGGCCTATGGGTCTGATCCCCATTTCTAAATATAGCCCGCAAACTTACAAAACAAACTCGCAGCCAATAATAATAGTATGTCAGTGGTGTTATACATAGAAGAATTACAAACAGCAATTGCACCCGGGTGTCCTATTTGATGTTCTGCATGATGTGTGATCACTCTACTCTGCGCATTTTGACATTAAGTGGCACTTCCTTGTAGGATTGCACCTTCACTGCAGCTTTCCGTAATGGTCTTCCTATTGAAGACCTTTGTGTCACTTCTTTTCCATTTCTCTGGTCCCAATTTCCTTCTGTTTCCATGGATGTATTAGACAAAGATGTACCGTCTTGTTTTGGATTATCAGCAAGTGGCTGAGTGTCAGGAAATTTGGCATCTTCAATCTCAAACAAGTCCTCTGCAGGTTCCCGCTCTTGAGATTTGAATCTAGCTGATTGCCGTCTCAAACAACGTCTGCATGATATGATAAAACCAGGCTTAAGCAACTAGGAGCAATTGATACTAAGGCTGAACAATAACTTTGGAATTCTGAAACAGGATAAAAGGTGGCAAAATGTCACTGAAAAGTGTATAGTCTGCTAAAGATGAAGAAGATTCTCAGAAAATTTTAGGCACAACCAATACGCATAGATCTACGTGCATTAGAAGGAAAGAGTGGGTGTCCCAAGAAACCTTTTATTCTCTACTTTCCCCCTCTCTCTGCCTTGTCGTTGTGTAGTAGAAGGGCCCATAGCTGCAAAATATTTGAAAGGAGATTAGCAGATGTGAAATAAAGAAGCAGTAAACTTTTAGATTTAAGTTTCCTGGATGGAGTGAATACATTGACTTCTCGCAGTTGGCCTTCTGTTGCGGCTAGAAGTTTTGGCATCATTCTTAACTTTACGAGAGCAATCTGCTTCTAATTTCTCCCCTTCCTTGAGGCAATAAATGTCAATGAGTTAAGTCCTATAACTTTCAGCATAACAGAATACCAAGAGACTAACCAATGTGCAAGATTTCTGTTCTCCAGTTCTCAACTTTCGCATCTTACCGGGTATCCGATTCCCAAATCACCTCGAAAACCTCTTATTATTTCTCATTATCTCTAAAGATGCTCTAATCTAAGACTGCTGACGAGATTAGTATTCTGTGGGAACATTTCAGACCTGCAGTATTTCTTTTTGCTTCAAAGCACACTCTTAGGTTCTTATTCTTATTTGCTGTTACCGGTTAGCATGTTCCCATTGAATTGATCTGGATACATTGCATCGTAAGAACCCATTGTGTGTTGTGAGACTTAGGTCTCTCATAATACTGCCTGGATTTAGGTGATGCTTCGAAACAAGTTAGCATGGTACACGAGACTCTTGAAAGCACAACAACGTTTTGACAAATGCACTAGGATGATAATACATATATAGTTCCCTAGAAGATTAGTTGGTTCAGATTTGCAAAGAACGAGTCAATCAGCTCATTGGTGATCAGTCCATAACGTCATGGTGGTCAATCAGCCGGCCTTGGGCAAGGGCAGAAAGAACACCTACCTAAGACTCACTCTTGACATGCCCCTATTTTGTCTCATTTTGATTTTAACGAAGACTCACTCTTAACACTCGTAAAGAACAAAAAGAAACAAAATAGAAGACTCCCTCTTAACACTCATAAAGAACAAAAAGAAACAAAAGTAGTAACGCCCTGTGGTCAATA
Source organism: Erythroxylum plowmanianum (assembly GCA_025531925.1). Lineage (NCBI taxonomy): Eukaryota > Viridiplantae > Streptophyta > Magnoliopsida > Malpighiales > Erythroxylaceae > Erythroxylum > Erythroxylum plowmanianum. The sequence goes on along the minus strand of JANVCQ010000008.1, from coordinate 7,258,864 downwards.
TCTATACATTTTCAGCTTTTGCAAGTTTTGGATGAAAATTAAGAAATTTCTTGTATTCAGATAATCATAATGTGAAAACCAAAACTAACCTGTAGTTCCGAATCCTTGGCTTTTAGTAAGGCAGCCTTCAGCACAAGTTCATGTTGTAGTGCCTTCAGCTGGAACAAAATCAGCAGATATTTGAAATCGGAAAAATAAGAAGCGAATGATTCCACAAACGGGAAAGACTAGAGGCGCATTAGACAAGAACGTCTAGTTAATCTAAAACACACCTTTTCTCTGCCTAAGTTAACCTCCTGAAAAACATAGCAACCCAATCAGAATCGTTTGGAACAGATTTCAGAAACCAAACCCATAATGAAGTTTCATAGTCAAAGAGAACCATACAGCTAGAATATGGCTATTTGATTGAGCTAGATTCCAGTTTTGCAGCTGCAACTTCTGATAGTTCATCCGCAGGTTCCGCAATTCATTTCCACTCAATTCTATGATCTTACTGTGTCACCAGAATCAAGGAATCCAATTCCAACCAAATATAAACAGCTAAGTTCCAACTTTAGTAATGTAGTTGAAATTTCCACGAGTGAAAATGAATTGAAATCGATTTCCAATTCTTTCCTTTATCGGAAAAAACACTAAGAAAGAAGAAACAAAAATCCAACAGTGGCAGACAATCTAAGGATACTTCCTCTCTTCAATAAGTTTCACCAGCGTTGCCTTTTCCTGTTTACCACCACCCACAACAAAATAACAAATAGTGCAAGTGTAAGAACGGCCAGGTGTGGATGCAGAAACAAAAGAACACATCTTTAGCACTAAAATTACATAAAACTGCTGAAAGCATAACAAATTTAGATAAAACTGCTGAAAGCATGACAAATTTAGATAAACCCAATTCGCATTATTTGAATAAAAAACCAGAAAGAAAATTATACCCTGAGAAGCTTATTGATGAAGTCTTCATTCGAATTAGAAACTTGAGTCTCCTTCTCCTCAATTCCCCACATTTTGGGCGGCGCCTGAGAGTTGGTTATGTCAGAGAGCCTTTTCCTCACTATGCTACCAAAAGATGATCTCTTTGCCATTCTTTGACCTTTCATGTTTATCAATTCCTATTGGAACTCGGAAGAAAACACAATAACCGTTCGCGGTGAATCAAAAGCAAGTTTCGTGAACACCAAGAGTAGTGGTGTTGTAGAAGCAAGCGAGAGACTCAACAAAGGGGGGTTAGGACTAGAAGAAAAATGGGGCTACCTAGAAACCGAAATGATCATTACAAACAGAAAACGCTGAAGACTTGGGAGCAGAAAGTGTTATGTGGAGGGAACTGGACAAAAGAATTGCCGTTGCATTTGAATGAAAAGGTTGATTCAAAGAGAGTTTTGAGAGAGAATAGACTGAAGGAAAGGAGAAAAAAGGAGGCAAAGAACTAAAGAAGATTCGGACTCGAGGTTTAAAGCGTTAACGGCTTCCCGAAGCTAGGCCCAAGCCTATAGATCCACCCGAACCTCATTTTAAATTTCCTAACCTAGAAGACTTTTCTTCTTCCTCGTTAAAATTTTCTGGTTTTCCGACACTGGATTTTGCTCCCAAGTTATATATATCTAACAAAGTAAATGTCGTCCAAGCTGTTGCTCATCAGCAGGCAATGTAAATATATATACTTATACATCCACGAATGGGGGATTTCTCGTTAAAATGCTCAATTACAATCTTCATTGAAGAATCTTTAGTGGGATTTCTCGTTATAATGCTCAATGACAATCTCCATTGAAGAATCTTTAGTAAAGGCATACGTGTGTGTATATGTATATATATGTTCCAACTTCCACAAGTGTGAGATCAGTAGTAGTACATCAGCCAAGGATGGTGGAACCCCAACCACAAGCCAAGTAAAATCTTTGATCGAGAATATATTGTCAGACCCAAAAATAAAGTCAGGAAAGGCAAAGACCAATTTTGTAAAGCTACATAGAAATGTCACGTAGGGCAACATAAGCCAGTTCGTAACTGTGACCTGCCAATGTGTTTCACTTTTTGTATGTAGTCTTCATTCATTCAACCCAAAAGCGCAGCGTTTGGTGGTTTTCCCAGAGCACATATTCTCCACTGATTCATCAGTACTCACTTCCTTTCTCAACCTGTGTCATCTACCTTTCGTCTCAGGATCAAAAGAGTTATACAGCTTAATTAGTGTACATTGCGTACACACCCAGAAAATGATAATGCTGACTTTATTTGATTGTGTGTACGTACTTCCTACAAAATTCACCTTCTGCTCTCATGTAGACAATATGAAGCTCTAGTGCGAATCTGAAATTTGGTAAGAAATTTTAGCAATAAAAATCAAACCGAGTTGATAAAAGAAAGCATTTGACAGCAAACCTTAGATGCATAAGGCCGCAAATCTGTGCTTGTGATGTGGGAAGAACATTGCCGCAGATAAACTCCCCACATTTCAAAAATAATTGGCCTCTCTTTTAAAATAGGATTAGACAAGAGCCAATTTTCTGTTAAAACGAGGCAAATATAAGCCTTGAAAAGATCACAATTTTTGTCTTTCACATCAATGGAAATGAGAGACCTCAGAACCTCGTCTTCATTCGGAGCCTGGGGAATATAACATAAATCATTCTGAAAGCTGGAATTCAATTTGAATTGAGGCATGCAGGGTTAAAATACAATAGTATAGCTCATGCAATCAGTTCATATTTTGGCTGAAAATAATTAAAAAGAACTTGGGATGTGTGCACAATTGTAAGATTACATGTTTGATGCCCACAAAATGATGCGAAGGATATGACTTAATCAGAAGAAGAAACACTGAGCAGTATACATCATTCCATAGAGTTGCCCTCTAATACAACAGGATAAGTTATGCAGGCAACAAACAATAATTTTCACTGAACCTATAAATCAGTGCAATCCATGATTAGATATCAGTAAAAATATGGAGATCATGAAACAACACATAATTATTAGGAGAAACCATTTTTTTCCATAAACAAACAGTATATCATTCGTGTTGTTAGGATCCAAACGATTTAAGCACAATCAGTGTTAGATCACCCGAGCTGCATTAGCAGTGCATGCAATTTTCCAAACATGCTTACTGAGTTTCTGCACCTATAGCCTATATCTACAAGCTAACTGCTTAAGAATCATCACTTTTATAATCTTAAGATAACCAAACACTTTTAACCAAAAAGGGTGTCATTTGAAATAGTATTGAAGACAACAATAACCATTGCCACTAAACAAGCAGAATTTTGACAATCAGAAGTGAATAGAGAACATATATATGTAAATAAGAAACAAGATTAGATCCGCCTACAGATTGAATCTACAACAATAAAGAAAAATGAATCCCAATCTGTGCTAAGGGAGGAATTCCATCTTTTACCTTATTATCCAAACAGACAAGCAGCACATGATACGAAACCACATTTCTCAGGTGATTGCTACGAGTACTTATTTCTGAGATACATTCCACTGCTCGTAAGCAGCTTAAGTCCCTGGGGAGTCTGAATTTGGGCAACAACATGAATAAAATGAGAGAAAGCTGAAGAGTATTTAAGGGATATTTATGAAATATGAACTAAAAGCGCCAGAGGAGTCTCGAGGTTGGCAGTGGAAAGCTTTGTTTCAATATTTTATTTCCAAGACAAAGATTCTAGATGTTTTCAACAAATTCCTTTCGGCCAACTCTGCTAGGAATCCAGCTGACATGACAAAAACTGGACCATTAATTGAGATTGACATATCAGCTGAAGTGAATACCTAGAACTGCAATTGTATTGATTAAACAATTTTAGGAATCAAATAGGAAAGAACTAAAGTATAAGGGTCAAATGGCGTTTATCCCTTGAACTATGCTTACGTCCTTCCAACTTTATATGCGCATAACATTTATGTTCAATAAAAGGTTATGATACAAACAAATTGGAAGCAAAACCCATCAAATTCAAACCTGAAGCAAACTGAGCTCCCTTGTGAACAAAATACCAAGAGCAGCACTCCTAGTGGAATATGGAAGAACCGAAGAACACATAGAACAAGATGAAACCGTGTGTAATGGCATAACTAAATCGTAATTACCTGCAAGCAATAGATTTTGCTATGTTTACACAGCTGGTACTCCACTCCTCATCTGTGAAGCAACTAATAACAGATTGCAAGCATTCATACAACTGTATCAGCAGTCCTTGGAGCTGAGTATCTAAATATAGAAAAATAATGATCTCTACTAACTCCTCAGCTTCTGACGCTAAAAAGGTTGGTTGCTTACTCCTGCCAACAGTAAATACACAAAACCTTATTAAAGAGCTTTTTAATCAAGCAGAGTTTTCATAGCATCGACAAGAAAAATAGAAATTACTTAGAAGAGCATTTTATAAAAGCAGTAAAAGCTGGCATTCAAATGTCTACATCTCTAAGTTACCTTGCATGACAATATGCAGCGATAAATTTTATCCACACACTGATGTTTTTAGGTGGTCCCCTGTCACCAGAATCTGAAAGCAAACTTAAAAGACGGTGAGAAAAACAATCCTGTAAATTGGTATATGAATCTTGAGAACATTTGCAAGTAAATGAATATGAAGTATCGTATTATACTAGTCAATCCTTTCTTTGCAATCTGTTTTTCTAAGCCAAATTCAATCAAGATGAAAATAATACTGCAACCAAAATGTTAGAAAGAAGTATGTACATTCATGATGGTATCGTTTCTGACTTTGGCAGAACATAACAGGTAAGTGCATGTGATGCTGGTAAAAATCTACAAGATTGAAACATGTAGGGCAGCAAATAAAATATAAAAATGTAAGGCTGATGTTTTGATATCAACACACAAGTTAGGCCTAAAGCTTTAATTAACAAATTGTGTAATATTTTCCACACCCACCAGGAATCAAAATTGATGTACTCTTCTTATTATTCCTAAAAAAAATTGATGTAGTTTTGAAACTATATCCAAAAACATATTTCTCTGATTAAGAGAAACACGTTTTATACAACTGACTGCCACAAACATAAATCTTGTACCATGTCCAACTAAATATAGTGATAATAAAAGTTCAAGATTTTCCAAGCTGGGGAAATGGCAAAACCTACATGCATATAAAACATAGATTTGGTTTCCTACCAACAATTATGGAAAGAGAATTAGTTGCTTGAAATTTCAAAGTGAAGAATGCTACACTAAACTCCAGAATTACTAGAAATATCTAAAGGCCAGATATGGAAACACAAAATGTCTCCCCTGTAAAAATTCCCTGCATTCCAATCATCACTAATAAATGGCAAGAAGCCATGGGAACTAACTTTTATTTACTGATTCTGCTGTTGAGGATATACTGAATAGAAATCCATATGTTTCAAGAGCTTTTTTCAGTTCAGAATGGTTAGGCACCCACTCAGTTAGTAATTTATGACCCTGATCAAGAAAAATAACAGATGAAACACAAAATCATTAGTTGTCATAAAGTAATACAGTCATGATCAACTTCAGAATGGGCAAGCAGTATTTGTAGAATATGACACGGCAATCACCTCATTCTCAGGCGAAAGAATGGTGCACCAGAAACTACATGCTGCTGCCCTCAACTCATCATTTGGTGAATACAACACTGATATAAAGAAGCATAAGCACATGATGATAATTAAAACAAACAAAAGGCACAAGTTATTACTAACACTAACTTAGATGGAAAACCCATTTGGCTATCGACTTTTCTACATGACCATGCAAGGAAACCAACTTTGAGAGCCATTCATTTAGTAATAACCCTTGGAGCAAAATTTCCCCTGCAATTACATATCAAAGAGGTTAACCGATATTATGTTGGTAAATAATGTGAAAATAAGTACAATAATCATAGAGATATGGAGGTTTAAAGGGAGGAGGGCAGAGAGAGGCCTGTTTCTCCGTTGACTTCCAGTAGAGATTTGAACTTATCACTCTGAATGGACTGCAAAAGTGAACAACTTCTAAGCTCAGGAAAAGCCGCAGGTGGAGCAGGTTTCTGTGACCAAAAGGAGGAAAAGTATCCATAATTCAGGATGTGAATCTGCTATATAAATCTACCAAAATGATAGAAGCAATTTTAATTTGTCCTGCAGGCATGAATGTATTCATTCAATTAAACAGTACCCGATTCCCAAAAACTTGTATGCTCGCCGACGAGACCTCTTCCTCATCTCCGATTTTTTTCATCTACAACAAAAAGTTACAAAATTTAGTAAGAGTGCTGAAAGAAAAATAGAAATATAGTCAATAGAAGGTCTAATCTGGAAGAACATGATGCCTGATTATGACATTCATCAATTTGTCGAGAAAGTAGAGCTTCTTTAGAACAGTCGTCATCATCCGCATCATACTTCTTTCGAACCTTGGCTCGTTTACTCTCCCTCTCCATCACTTTGTTTTTCTCCCTATAGAAATCAGCCACAAGATCGTCCAAGTCCATAACTTTCTTCCTGGTTCGCATATCAAACACAGCAAACAAGTTGAATAAGTTTCAGAGTATTTGAAACTAATGATTTTTTTATCGTCCAAGTCCATAACTTTCTTCGTGGTTCGCATATCAAACACAGAAAACAAGTTGAATAAGTTTCAGAGCATTTGAAACTAATGATTTTAGTTGAAGAGGGGTAAAAGAAAGAAAAGACCTCTTCTGGGGAATAACAGGGCAACTGAGAAGCGGATCTTCAGTTTCGAAATCTAGAGGAGCGTCCATGTCAACCATCTTTCTACTTTCAATCTCACCCGAAGCAGCCAGTCCGAGTGCTACCGCAGAATTTGAGCGAAAAAGCGGCAATTTGGAAGCGGGACGAGCGGGGAAATATAATACTGTGGATATATGCAATAATTACTTTAGATCATTCATTTTCAATGTTTCATTTACAATATTTGTATATTAAAATTTATTTTATGTTTTATAATAAAAAGTTGTGGTTTATTATATATATTATTGATCCATAGGCAATTAAGAGTCAATAAAGAAGTAACTTAGATGGTTATAAAACTTTTTTGTAATTCATCAAACACTCTGTATACATATAATGGATTATTTGTAAACTTATGTACAGACGATGGCTTCAATGTATGCACTAAAATAAGTAATTAAATTAGCAAAAATTGCACGGGAAGTATGTTGTATTGCTAAAATAAGGGAAACAATATAATCAATAAAAATTTGTTTAGTTAATGTCTAATAATTACGTGTTAGATAAATCTTAAAATTCTTTTAAATGGATGTTAATCAACGGAATGTAATAGAATATAATAGAACGTTTTATAACGAAAAGGAATATAATATAATAAAAATTTATTTGAAACGGATGAAATGATTCATAATTTAATGTAGTGAAATATTGTTTGAAAAATGGATAAAATGGAATATAATAGATAATAAATGACTATTATACTTCTTATATTAAAATGGTTGTTGTAGAAGATTTAATGCTATGATTTTAAAATAGAAATCATGTTCAATTAAAAAGTCAATTACAATCGTGACAAATAATTTTTCATATATTTTATTTTAAAATAATTTTATAAAATTATTATTAATTATTTAATATATTTTATTTTATTCTATTATATGTGATTTACATTTAAAAATAATTTATTTATATAGAAATATATACAAAATATTATTATTATTAAATAATATCCTATTATATTTAATATATTATTATTAATTATATACAATTTATTATTATTATTATTATTATTATAAAAAATTATTATTATTATTTAATATATTTTATTTTATTAAATAATATCCTATTCTATTTAATATAATATTATGACTTGGTCACATTTATTATTACAAAACATTATCGAGGGTGTATTAGGTAATATATATTTATTAGTTTACGATTCTATCATAAATCTTCAAATCGGAGATTTCTTATTTTTACTGTTTATAATGGAATGGAACGTAATATAAAACACGCCACTTTCATCTGATTTTATTCTATTTCATTATAAAAATTCCTTCTAAAGAATAGAAGTGTGTTACATTCATCCCATTCTATTATGAAACCCTCATCAAAACATGCTCTTAAAGATAATATATATATATATATATATATATATATATATATCTTTATTCTCTTATGTAATATGTATTATTAAATTATCATTGAAAATATTATATTTTATTAAAATAAATTATTATATTTTATTAAAATTATTTATAAATTAATACTCAATATATATTTTAAATTATTAAAATTAAAGTTTGTCCATCCAAGCCAAGATTCAAATATCAAATAAGCTTTCTACAAATCATCTATTAATTATCTTAATCTTTTTAAGCCAATAGCCGTATAATCTTAGGTGCCCAGTTTATATATTTTGTATAGGCAAAAATATCCAATCTTTTAGAATTTTTAAAATTCAATGCTCAATCTTTTATAATTTTCAATTAAAGGACCAATAATTTATAATCTTAACAATTCAATCTAAAACGTTAATTCTGTTAATATTTTACTAATTTGACCAATAAATTTTTTTATTTATAACACATAGACGCCATGGTGAAAAATTAATTTGCACACTTTTGTTAAGTATTTTAGTCTATGTAAATGATTGATTAGCAATTAACCTTTTATATAGACATCTATATATCATGAACAAAAAAATTATGTTACATAAATTGTTAAAATACTGACAAAATTAACGTTTTGAACTAAATTCTTAAGGTTATAAAAATTTTGTCAATTAATTAAAATTTTAAAAGTTCTTATACTAAATTAAAAAGAATCAAAAAGTTTGTCACTTTCTCATTTAGTCATCCCTTTTGTATATTTTATTTCTCATAATATGTATAATAATATGGACAAGAACATGGTTTGTAATCAAATACATTAGATGGACAGTTCAATGTAAACATAATCAAGCAAATAAATACAACAAAAGAGTAAGGGTAAGAAATTGTACCAAAGACTTATAGTAGTTTAATCTTCCTTTACCTATGTTTACTTTTCCAAGTTCCTTCTCAAAATTTTTAATTCACTATCACTCTTCTTTGATGAGTATAGAGAAAAAAGTTATGATCATCGTTTTCAAAGTTTAAAGACACAATTTATAATATTTGCCCTTTTAGTGATGAAACTAATTGTAAATATCTCAAACTATCTTAGGTTTTAGGAATCATCACATTGCATAGATCTTTTGTCACTAAAATACAACAACACATCTTAACTTAAAGCTTTGATTATAATACTTAATTCGTCCTTATCCTCTTTTATTATTTGACTTTTAAAAATTTGCAGTGTTTTTCAATCTTCCACTTATTTTTAGGACAATTTCTTTCAGTGTTTAAATATCTTAGTGCCTTTTTGACTTGCCCTAAAGCTTTTGAGTTTTTAAAAATTAAACCAAAAGTTAAACCAGTAAGATAAGATATTTAAGGTTTAAAAAATTTAATCGATATTAAACGATTATAAAAAAAGTTAAATATTAAATAAAATTAAGAATTTAAAATATAATTAAAAAATTATCCTTATCTATAAAAAATCTGAAGCTTGATTAAAGAAGAATATTAAATAAAAATAATCGATTTATTTTAATTTATAAAAATTAACCGATTGATTAATAAATTGATTGAATTTTAACACCAAAAATTATTAAAATAAATTGAATCAAAAAATTAAAAACTAAACTAAAAAATTAGTCAATTTAAAATTTCTTGGATTGAATCGGATTAATTTTTGCTTGAAACACTTCAACTAACTTATTTAAGGCTTGGAGAATTTCTTGGAGCTCCCCAATCATGAACTCTAATTCTTGAATTATCTGTTCCTAGACATGTTCATCCAAACAAAATTAAATATAAGAGATAAACAATTATATATCAGCATAATCAACTAAAAACAAGTAATTAAGGCTAAAAGAGTGAGTCTAAAAGATTGTACATAAACATATGACTTGTATTTAAAATTGAAGATACTTAAATACATCCAATTGCAAATGAAGAAAAAAGAACACGGACTCCATTAATGTGTCTGTCCATTTGCAATTATACATGACGTTATCAGGTTGAATAGGATATGAGGGAGTTGGTAAGTTCTCAACTTGTGCAATTTGCCATTATTAGTCCGGTCCTTTGTTTTTGACTTTTCAACAAAATTTTCTATACCTTATGTTAGTATATTCCCATAAGCTTTTTAAATATTAATATGCTCAAATCTTGACTAAAACTTGATTGCACCGAAGAGGGAGCCTCTGATTCACAGAAAAAACGCTTTTCAACAAGTCACTTATCTCTAAACACCAGCTGGTTTATGTTCACTTCTTCGTTTAAATAAAAAAAAATTGATTTAATTTTCATGTGAACTTCTTATGGCCAAACATTATTGGGTTAACAGTACTAAAGTTGGAAATTTACTTCTACTTTTGGCTTTTGGCTTTCTTCATTTTTAAATTTAATAAAATTTTTAATTTATGTTTTTTATTTCTTCATGTCTTTATAATTTTAAAAAACCATAAAATCGATTTTGATTTTTCTCTTAATTTTATTTTATTATTAACTGGTATATATTAGTTGGTCATTTAATATTAGTTACTAATAATTATTATAATTAATACTTATAATTATTCAATTTACTACACTTAATTTTAATTTTTAAGTTTTAAAATAACTTTTTAAAATGAAAACATTTTCAAATTTGGTATTTATTAATGAATATATTTTAAACTTAAAATATTTATTTACATATTTTAAAATATCAAAGATTTAATTATAAATAATAGCAATATTTTAAATATTTAAAATATATAATAACAAATAAATAAATACTAATTTATAAAAAAATTTACTAAATTATTTTTTTACTTGTTTTAAATAAAATATAATAAATATCATATAAAAAGTAGTTCCTTAATTAATTTATAAAATTAACTTATTGTTAACATGTATTTAATATTTAATTTTTGTCAATATAATTAAACTTATTTTTATTTTAACTAAATAAATATAAAAACATATTAAAAATGGAAATAAAATTAAAGGAGTCCTAAGATGGGTTGGCCTCTTGGACCACTTGTTGCAATTCTAGGCAATAGCGCTCACAAGATCTTTAAATTCACTAGACTAATAGCAAACTACTCACATAATTAATAAAGATGACTGAAAGATAATGAATACATGATTTTAACATAGAAAACTCTCCAGTGCAAAAGTAAAAATTACGGTATAAGTCGATAATAAAATTCAATTTAATAGGATACAAATAATAAAAGTTTTGATCTCTCTCACTTAAGAATACCTCACAAGACAACTAAAACTAATCTAACTCTTTTAACTTTATCTAAAACTCTCTTAAAATAATTTGCTAACAACTTCTATTATTCAGAGTACACACACACACACATACATATACTAATATTACTCCTAAACAAATTTTAGAAATCAAAATTTAATAAAACTATAGTTGATGGAAGCTATTTCTATCTCTCAAATTTATCTTTAAATCTCAAAAGAATAAGCTTTTATACCGTACACGATAACCCATAACTTCATTCATTTTGATATATAAAGACAACTAACACTTTCAAAGTCCATATTTATTAGAATTAAACAACTAAACGTTTATAGAATGGGGTTGGACACACAATAATCTTCTCCTCTAGCCTATTTTAGAGGAGAAATTAACCACCCCATCAATCACTTGAAAGCCATCCCAATGAACTTACTCTCAAGAACCACCTTCGTTAACATGTCGACACCATTCTTATCTATATGAATCTTGTGTTGCCTTGAGTCAAGAGTCTTTGTCTTTGAATTATCTAGCTCCCACACAACAATGATTAGGAGATATTTCGAATTAAGGTATCTTGTTGAAGACTTCTTCCCTCTTGTTAACCTCCAAAGTTGTACATCTTCTTATACTTGAGTAAGTTGCTCCTCCTTATCTTGATGCTCATTGACGCTTTCTTCATCATCATAGGACATGTCTTATGTGAATTATCACCATCAAGTTCTCTCTGATTGTTATCATACTGTGCTAGATCATGTTTACTTTATTTACCCATAAGTAGATTAATAGAAGTAGGAACAGGAGTAGAATCTTCATTACCAAAGATGAATTGTTGGATGTAATTTTGTCTTCATTGATGAGACATGCATCCATCTCATGCTCACAGAAAATTAAGTCTTTGCTTTTAACAACCTTCCATTTTTCTAAGTCGTAGAGTCTATAGCTAAACTCCTTATCACCATCTCAAATGAACACACAGGGAGTAGTGTTCAAATCTAGTTTCAATCTCTACTCTTCTAGGACATACTTGAAAGCCTTGTGTTAGAAATCTTTGATATATTTCTGTGTAACACTTTCTGTACTGATGATAATTTACTTGGTTTTGGTTTTTGTAGAAATGAAAATGGCAAGAAAGTAAAAGACACAGATGTTTTACTTGGTTCGATAGCACAAAGCTATCTACGTCCAAGGGTCAATCACACACACCGGATCTTTATTAGGATCAAGGAATGGAGAAAATACAAGAGATTGGGTGTTCAATGACACCTGCAAGAGTTTTCCCAAAAATTCTCTAATACCCACTTGTAATGTACTCTAGCACTCTCTTATTTCCTCACTTGAATTGCAGAATGTAAACTCAACTGACTTGACTGTATTGGTATATCTGTCTGTATCTGAATGCTTGGCTTGGCTATTTATAGTGCTTGCCTTTGACTGGGTCAACATATGCTAGCTTTGTCTACGTGACTTTAATTAAAGACTCTCTTTAATTATCTTGTCCTTTCACACATGTTTTTAACTGGGTCCATGCATATACTCCACGTGACTCACTTGAAAAACCTTTGTTCTTTTATTTGCTTCCATCTGAAACCAATGAAGTGCTGCGTTTAATTAAGTAGATCCCTTGTGCTGTGCGTTTTGTGACCATGCTTGATGTGCCTCACGTGTGTCTAAACATAAGTGAAGTTTAGCTCAAAATCTTCAGTCAACTTAGAACATTCGAGAGTCTCTTCCTTCTTGTAAACTTCAGATACTTTCTCCTCTCTTCTTCGTTTCTTCCAGCTGTGTTCTTGATCTGAGATGTTTCTGTGTAGATTTATGAAGAATCTTTGTGTTTTCTTCACACCTTGCTTCCGAACACACTTAGATGTGAGTTAGATCCTGCTCTTTCCACATTCTATTGGGAATGTAAAGATCTAAAGGGATTGAAAGAGTTTTGTTGATCATATGCATTGCAGTTTTGATTGCCTCACTCAAAGAGGACTTTGGTAAACTAGATATTCGGAACATACACCAAACCTTTTTCATAGTGGTTTTATTCATTCTTTTGACAACAACATTATGTTGTTGGGAACCAGGTGTTGTCTTTCTCATGTCATATGTCATGTCTTGCACAATACTCTTCAAACTAATTTCAAGTGTACCGGCTTCTATTGTCAAATCAAAGACACTTAAGCTTCCTCTTCGCCTCCCTTTCCACCATGGCATGACATCTTCTAAAGGTCCCGGTACTTAAAGACTCAAGTCTGGCGTGTAACATCTTCGATAAATGTAAGAAAGCACTTATTACCTCTCCAGGACTCCATGTCCATAGGATCACACATGTTGGAGTGCACTAGCTTTAACTTCATCTTCCTCCCTTATAGACTTCTTATAGAAAGGCACTCGATCCTGCTTTCTGATCATACAACGATCACATGGATTGAGAGAAATTATGATCTCTGTAAGGATAAGTGATTTTTTAGCTAATAACTTGATCCCCTTCTTACTAAAGTATCCCAATATGCGGTTTTACAAATATAGTGAATATTTTTTTGAACAAGTAATTCTCTAGCACATATCTTCAAGTGTGCTCTATACAGAATGTAGTACAACTCAACAAGAACAACATGTTTTTCATATATAATTAGAAGTTTGGCATATCAAGGGCAAGACTATAGCCTTATGCTTAAGAAATCATCAAACGTGTAAATTTTAAGTGAATAAATTCTCCCACTTATCTTCAAAAAATTTAACACATTAAATTAGGTACTGTCTCAAATTCTCTCCGCTGTTTCTTTTACTTAAAAAGGAAAGTTAGGGATATTTTATTTACAACCACTTTAGTTTGAACTTTGATATCTTTTCTAAAGGTAATGTAACTCGACTAACAAATTCCACACTCCCAATCCCAGGGTATGATGAGACCTTATTTTATACTCATTCAACTACCGATGTCTATCCATTCAGCGCTAGAATGCTTTTGGATAAGTCCCGCGTCTACGATTTTGTTTTTAACGAAACAAAACAGTATTCAAGTCAATAGAATTTAACGACATGTTAGGATGGAATGAAAGGAACTTTCCCTTAACAACCAAAATATTTTATTTAATTGGCGTCCTAGTACTTTACGTTCAGCACATTCATTGGAGATATTAGAATTGACCTCATTTTCCATTTCATCTTTTTCAATAATACATTAATCACTTTCGCACGCACTTAATATATGAAGGTTAAGAAAGATGCATGACATCCACCAACAAAATTCAACCTTTTACTCCCAGATCTTCCATTGTTCATATCTTTAGAAAATTAAAACTGAATAAACACTTCTGAAGTGAGTTGTACTGTATTAAAATGCACCACGAGTTAACAATTTGTCGGCGTCCGGCGTATCCTGTTCCTGTAGTTGATAAGACCAAGTTACGTCCGCGTACGTCGTACCCAAATCCCACGGGATGTTAAGAAAACACGTGTTTGAGATGGGAACGCCCGAAAGCCGCCGTACAAGTTAGACCAAAAGCTTACATTTTTAACGATTTTAAGGTCAAATAGTACAGGGCCCGACTTCCTACTTGCTTCTTCAATTTATGGCGATTGAAAACCAGGCAGCAAGTGTTGTACTTGAGCAATGTGAATCAAATCACTGGGATTCTACGAAACAAAAACAAATGAAACTATGCAAGGTGGCCTTATTGCAGGCAATAGTGTATACGTGATAATTAGGTGTTGGGGGTGAGGATTGGAAAGGATGAGAGGGAGCCTAAAGAGGTCGGTGAAATAATTCAAGAGGAAACTGAGGCATAAACAATAAAAGTAAGAAAAATCATGACCTTGTATGTGTTATCTTAATTAAATTTTCAAAAATTGTTTAAAATTTTGAATTGCATTTTTTTTGTATTTTTACAAAAAAATCATCTTTATTGTTAAGTGACCGTTTCACTCCAATAGTTTAAGCTGTTATGTAAAACTAACTTAATTGATTTTATATATTAACTAACACATTTTCTTAAGTAAAAGTTCATTGGGCTTGAAACTTACACCAGCTTACTCTACCTTGTACTAAATAATAGGTGAATGGTAGGACTTGAACTCACGACCATTTAATCATAAAGACTTTGATATCATATTAAGTAACCGTTTCACTATAATAATTTAATCTGTTATCTCAGACGAATTTAATTAATTTTATATATTCACTAATATTTATTATATGTGACATCTACAATCAGAAATTTCAAAATCTAACAAAATTCAAACTTTTATCAGTTCTTTTTCTTCTTCCAACTTATGGGATAAAAACAGTGGGTCTCGACTTTGAATTGACTCGTATTGATGAATATATATATATATATATTTGTTTACAAGGGATATTGATGAATATATTATATCTCAAGAAATAAGAAAAAAGCTAAACATAACACGCATGTAACTAAGTTAGGAAGCTTATAAGATATTTCTCATCACAAGCAACTGTTGACTTTACAAGCACCTGACTCCATCCTTTTTTGACCATTTACTTCTACTCGTTAAGTGGACCTATAAATACTCTATCTCCTGCTCTCCGCTCCTTTTATCTTCAATTCTCTTCATTTCTAATTTCATAACCTGAAAAATTATTCAATGGATGCTCTTTCTCAATTATCACCGGAATCATCCGGCGTCGAAGGAAATATCTCCGCTCTCCACCCAGACATTATCCAGACCCGAATCCTCACTCTCCTAGACGGACCTACACTCACTTCCATCGGCTGCGCGTCGCCGGAGTTTCATGCTCTCTCCACAGAGGAAAGTCTTTGGAAAAACATTTGCGCCTCCACGTGGCCGTCGACTGATGATCCACTCGTCAACGGCGTGGTCTCCACGTTCGCCGCTGGTCATCGGACGTTGTTCTCCGACTCGTATCCTCTTATCCACGGCAAACACAAAAGTAATCTCAAAAACGGAGTTACGGCAACTGAAGGATTGATCTCCGCCGTTGATATTTACTATCAAAATGTTCCGATCTTCTCGAAGGTCGTGGAGACCGAGACCGTTACTGAATGGTTTATGTGCTCACCTTTTAGAATCGAGCTACTGGAGCCCAAAGATTACTCGCAAACATGGGACGAATGCGACGTCGAAAAGGAGAACCAGTGGATCAAACAACTGGAAGAGAACATAACCCTAAGCTGGATAGTGATCGACCCGGAGCTGAAGCGGGCGGTTAACGTGTCGAGCGAGAGGCCGGTATCGGTAAGCAAGCACTGGTTGACCGGAGAAGTGGAGATGAAGTTTG
>JANVCQ010000008.1:7228056-7242233 GCA_025531925.1 Erythroxylum plowmanianum | reverse complement strand
GGGGGGGGGGGGGGGGGGGGGGGGGGGGGGGGGGGGGGGGGGGGGGGGGGGGGGGGGCGGGGGGGGGGGGGGGGGGGCGGGGGGGGGGGGGGTGGTGGTGGGGGGGTGGGGGGGTAAGGTGGGGGGGGAGGCGGACATGACGGAGGTGAGCATGGGGATAGAGGATATGGAAGGGAAGAGGTTGAATGGGAAGGACAGTTTGGTAATTTTGAGAGGGGCAATGGAGGGAGGAGAGAGAAGGAAGAGGAAGGAGGGGGTTGCGAGAGAGACGTACGAGGAGTTCATGGAGAGGAGGAGAGTCTGGAGAGAGCGGAGGAGGAGGAGAGAGAATGCTCTGGACATGGTGTGCATCACCGTGGGGCTCACCTTAATTGTGTCTTTTGGATTCTTCATTTGGCTTTGGTAGGGATGGAACTTGGAACAGATAAGAGTATGATTATTCATTTATTACCCAGATGGAATGTAAATATATAAAAGCAAGATTACAAAACAAAATTACTGCTGATATTTGATTTTTGTTTGGAAGAAAGAAATTAATAAGGAGAATCCGTTCCTTCTCAAATGCTTGTTTTTTATCATCTTTCTTTTTAATTTCAAATTCATCTGAAAAATGGGAAAAAAAAATCGTAATTTGAAACATCATTGATAGAATTCATCAGTCTTCCCACGATCAAGTATAGAATAAACTAACGTGTGTTTTAAAAACAATTAGTGAGAGAGTGAGATTCGTTATCATCATCATACTTAGTCTGAAATCTCACATTAAAGCGAAGTAAAGTTTGATAGTACACAGTCCTATTTTTATATAATAAAAAATCTGTTTTTAGTAGATCTTCGTACAGATGTGACAAAAAAGTAGTGATACGTATTATCAAAATAAAAAAAGTAAAAGAAAGTACGAATAATAAACGGAAAGAGAGTGAGCTTATCTTGACTAATCCATCAAATCCTATCTTTGATTCTTTGGTATACGGTCGTCATCTCCCCAAACGGAAATAGTCCAGTCTACATTAAAAATCACCAAGCTTTTGACCAAACTTATAGAAATGAGGGCACGTGAAGTCAACTTGAGAACGCAAGGGAAAAGATAGAGAATGAAAAGGAACCCCCCAACTTGGCTTTAATTGGTCCGGCATCAAGTGGGCATTCGAGATATACAACGGAATCCTAATTTGATTGGAAATTGCGTTTTCTTTTTGTTATACTCCATCTTTTTTGTTATTTCACTCTTACTGTCGCTGAACCACAATAGCATATCTTATCCTAATCGTCTCTTTGTCGCTGATAGTCCTCGTCGGAGTTCCAATAATTTTGTTCCAAGGACTTCAGTTGGACGCTCCAAATTCAATTTTGACTATATTGACATTGATGAAATGAAGATGAATCGCAGGAAGCAAAGGGCGTGGTGAGTTGATGATGTTGTTGATAATAGTGGTGACTTTTGAAGCAATTTCCGTCGCCAGAAAGTGTCCACCTTTCTTACATTGTAGTATAGATACTGAATAAGTAAATTGGTTTCATTGTTGATGATATGATGAAAATATTGTAAATGCTATAATCATTACATTTTAAGAATTTTGATAACTTGTGATTTTTTTAAGAATTTAAATAATATTAGTTAAAAATAAAAGAATTATAAGTAAACATGAGTCAAAAACTCATCAATCAACTAAAAAAAAGATGCCATTCAACACCAAAACACAAACTCACAAAACGGCAATGTTCTAAGGTTAAAACATAAAGATACATTGTTGATACCTAATTGGGGAAAAAAAAAATAAACTTGAATATTCACCATTCTTTCTTTCCCAGATTAGAGTTGGAGATGTCTACACTTATCACCGTCTTGAGACTCTGAGGGAGAGATTTGAGACAATTAGTTAGTTAATCTTCGCAAAGGTAAAAAATCTTCCTTATCCATGTTTCTCTTTTCCATGTTTGACATTTAAGACTGTTCGATACAAAAAGATTAAATTTTCCTTTCTTGTCTCTCCATGCACCAGATCCACGGTTGAGTATCCCTAACATCGTTCCCAACACCAATGACACTTCCATTCTGTCACCTGAGAGGAAAGTCCCCCTTCCATTGCTTTCCATAATATCGAGTAATATTAGCTTCAAAAAACTGCCTGCTATTTTTGGTATGCATATTTCTCTATATTCTCCATGAGTTAGCTAATTGGGCTGAGCACTCCTTGATAGAACTAGAGTAGATTAATTATTCTCTGAATTTAGCAAAAATACACTCCCTTACTTGCTGTGAATCTCTACTAATGTTCTGGAACCTACGTATGTTCCTTTCTGCCCATATTTCTTTAATGCAAGTCGCAAAGAAAATTAGGCAGGCAATAGAATTAGGATGGGAAATGGGCTTCAATCTGGTAAACCATTGCAGTATCTTAATTGGAATGTGCTTAGGAATCACAGACATTTATGTCTTATCCAAGACCAAATGTCTCTATAAAAGGGGCACTCAAATAACAAATCGTCTCAATTTTCTTGTTCTGAGTTACACAAGACACAAATCTCAGTGGAATTTATGAAAGAAAGTCTATCCATTGTACTAATCTTGGTTATGGTAGTAAGTCATATGATGAATGAAGAGCTAGGCAATAACTCTTTATGCCACATTACTTTATATCAATCCACTTTGACCTTTGACATTTCTCCATAACAGCCATTCTCTACAACTTTTGTTGGAAATAGACCTTGCAGGTGTTTTATCCAAATATATCTATCAGATATCAATAAGTTAGGAAAGTAGTTGGGTTGTGAGTAATGAATTTCTCTCGAAAATTCCATCCACTCACCCTCTCTAATAAAGGCCTTAACCTTAGCAGTAGAGGGAAGGTGGCTCAGTGATTAAATGGCATTCTGATTCCTGATTAATTATCCATTTCCTATCCAGTCATCATACTAAAAACTAGCCCTTACTTTACCCTTTTAGGACATAAGCATGGAGCTATTTTATGCTGCCATCTCCCTGCAGGATAGGCCAGAATTTCTTCATCAAGAGAGCTTTATTAGACGATTTAATAGGAATAACTTCAAGTCCTCCCTCCAGTTTAGGTCTGTAAACATCAATCCACTTTACCTTGACATATCCTCTATTAGGGACACCTCCTCCCATAGAAAATTTTGCATGAACTTTTTCTAGTGTCTTAATAACTCTCCTTGCAGGTACTATATTGAAGGACCAATAAGTATGTATGGAGTTAAGCATATAATTTACTAGTTGTAACCTTCCTCCAAAGGATAGGGCATGGTTGATTCAAAAGGACAATTTCTTTTGAATTCTTTCAATAAGAGGATAACATTCACTTAACTGAATCCTTCTAGAAGTGATTGGTAGGCCTAGATAGCAAAAGGGAGTTTATTTTCTTTGCATTATAGTCAAAGAGAGGACTCTTCCTTCCATTTATTCCACACTTTTAGATAGAACAAAATGACTTTTATTGTAGTTAACAGTCATTCTAAACATAGAGCTAAATTGATTCAAAGAATCCATAAGGAACTTGATAGAAACCTCATCAACCTTAGAGAAAAAAGAGAGAACATCTGCAAAGCATAAGTTCACCAAAGAGGCTTTCTTGCATCGGTTGTGATGTTTAAACCGTGAACCTCTTCCAGTATTATGTTTCAAGAGAGAGGTTAGGGCCTCCATGCATAATACAAATATATAAGGAGACATAGAATCCCCTTGCCTAAATCCCCTTTCTCCATGAAATTTTTTTGTAGAAATTCCATTAACTAAAACAGTACAAGAAGGAGTAGAAATACAAGCTTCAATCTATTTAATAAACACTCTTGGGAAACCCAATACTTCAAGTAGCCTCAAAATAAAGTTCCATTCTACACTGTCAAAAACCTTTTTAAAATCTATCTTGAAAGCACCATTCTTTGGAGTTTTCTTCCTCGAGTAGTTTCTTAGCAGTTCCTACACTATGGAGATGTTGTCTTCTATTTGTTTGCCCTGTAAGAAAGCACTTTGATTATCACTAATCAAAGACCCTAACACAATTTTAAGTCTATTGGTGATAATATTTGCAATCATTTTATATAAGAAATTAGAGCAAGCAATAGGCCTGTATTCTTCCAAGGATGCTGGATTACTTAGTTAAGAGACTAAACAGAGATAGACTTTGTTGATTTCCTTTAACTGAATTCCTGAAAAGAAGAATTCTTTAACAACTGCTTTCACCATCAATTTTACAGTAAATCAATTCAAAATAATCTTTTACTTGAATTTGATGTACTAAATTTTACAGTGTTGCTTACATATAACACAATTCTCGTAAAAGGTAATAATACTTTTGTGAGTCCAAAGAGCAACTTTTTCTCAACAAAGATATTTATTCCTTGTTTAGATATATGTCTAATACGAGATCCCATATTGATTGAAGAGGAGAACGAAGTATGTTTTATAAAGGTATGAATACCTCTCCCCCAAAAGACGTGTTTTTTCAAAGGTGGGAAGAGCAAAATTGTGAAGGTTTAGGCCGGAGAGACAACCTAAAGTGGACAATATTAATGGGCGAGTGGTCTGGATTGTTACAAATAGTATCAGAGTCGGTACCAAAACTGTTGTGTTAGTTAGACTGGGCCCTAAAGAGGGCTGGACCCTAAGGAGTCATCGATTGGAGGGAAGAACGGAGTATGCCTTATAAGGGTATGGATATCTCTCCTCCACAAAACGCATTTTTTCAAAGATTGGAAGAGCAAAACCGTGAGGGGTTTAGCCCAAGAGGCAACACAAAGTGAACAATATCTATAGGCAGGTAGTTTGTGCTGTTATAAATGGTATCAGAGTCGGTACCCAAACTGTTGTGCCTGCTAGGTTGGGTCTTAAGATTGGTGGAGAGTGTGAGATCCCACATCAGTTGGAGAAGAGAACGAAGTATGCCTTATAAATATATAGATGCCTCTCTCCCACAAGATACATTTTTCCAAGGGTGTGAAGAGCAAAAATGTGAGGGATTTGACCCAAGGGGCAACCCAAAGCGGACAATATCTTTGAACAGTGGTCTGGGTTGTTACATCTCAATTTTTGATGATATATTGAAGGTTTTTCGCTTGAACTAACTGATGTTTTTGTTTTTAGCAATGTCTCTCCTTTTAACCTGTTTAAGTTTACATCAATCTTTTCTCCCTTCACGATTGTAAATATGCCTATAATTAACTTTTAATCTTATTGAAAATTTCTATTTTGCATCTAAGATCATCTAGTCATCTTAAAGACAATAAATTCTTCTTTAAGCACTCCATATATTGTACTTCATGAAGAGTATAAAATATACCATCATACATCTTCAGCTTGATAGTTCTAATATTAATAACCAGTGAAAGATAATTGTCACAATTGTACACATATCCTTTTAAGATAGGTTGATAATAATGAAACTATTCTCTTATAGAGGTCTAGTGAAAAGTATCTCTTAAGTTGAAGAGCTATATATCAAGCAATAATGTCCTACTTTTAATTATTATTGCTATTTCACAATTTAAAACATTACTATTATTTGAAGTACTTGCAAATTTTTTTAGGACTATAATTTTTTATTTAAATTACCACAATCCTTTTCAAGCAGCATTTTTAATCATAATTATAATATTTTTAAAATTCTTCTTACTTCTTAACTTTCATCAACCATGAATTTGGCTCTCACTTGGGACATGTTTTGTTTATCTCCCTCTTGCCACTATTAAAGTTTCAACTTGATATGAATAAGGAAATTTGTCTGCCTTATCCTTGCATTGACTTTCTTCTTTCATAATTGTAGCTGGGATGTCAAAAAAGACTAGGTAATTTGTAAAAGATTATTGATTAAGTTGATAATGATTTGATTATATGAATCATGTAGACTTCGAAGTAGAAGTTTAACATGTTAACATAAATCTATTCTATAGCCTATTGATGTGAGCTAAGAGAATCTAGTATTCAAATTATCAAAATACTTGGTCACCAAAGAGAATTATGACATCTAAAGGATATGAAGTTTTCTTTTAAGGAATATTTTATTGTATCGTAACTTGACCTTATATAGCTTTATGAGATGATCTCGTATCTCTTATAACGTTTTCATCAGCTAAAGTTAGATAGAGATTTGCAACAACATTCATGTCCATTTCATTCCATTTGATATTATCCATGAAGTTTGTTAATCTTTTACTAATATTTATTAGGCAATTATTCTTTGAGAGGATAACTTTAATCTTTAACTTTTACAACAAAAAAAAATTCTTGTTGAATTTCTCAATATGGAATTTATCTATCATTAAATCTCTCCTAAACTATTTTGAGTTAAGAACTCTCCCTATTTCATGCTAGTAATATTGCATACGTGAATAGTACCAATAACTTCAAAGAGTGAATAATATTTATTTTTTGATCCGGAGGATCCACTTAGTACTACAAAGCATACACTCTAATTAGTCTATAATATCACTTGTTAGAATGATTTAACTAGATAGAGTAAGATTGTAGTTCATTTAAGATATGACACATACAATATTATTATGAACAAAAAATCAATTATAATATAAATACTCACTATCTATAAGTTAGAAATATTAAATTGTAACTTAGAACTTATAAGATTAGCATCCTCGTAACCCCTACTCTTATATGCTTGAACTTGTTTCTCAATATACGAAACAAGAAGATGGATGAATATTTACTGAATCAAACTAATTATACTTCCATATTTCAAATTGTTATAATTCTTTTATATACTTTGATGATTATTTTGTTTCATAAATTATTTATTTTTGTTTAGATATTTTGTAAATAATATCTAACTAACGTCAGCAATATATAAATTTTTTTCAACACAAGTGACATGCTCTATTTGTCCCAACTTGGTTATACCATTAAATATGAATTGTGATTACCGATTTATTTGGAACAATGGATAGTTTGATATTCGTCTATGTAGTATAGGCAACTACTTCAACGGAGGTTGTTAAGTTTTTGGTTGGATGTTACCTGCTGTTGCCGTATCATTGCCACTAGACATAGGACCCAGTGCTTAATGGAATTAGCAGCTCCACTTGGGCAGTTGACACTTTGTCTCGTGGTTGACAAGGTATGGGAAAGTACAATGAGGCACCTGTTTTGAGCAATAGGGCCTACACTCTTAATTTTAAGCAATAGTTAAACAACTCAACATTCAATATTGTTTTTGCAGCATGCAGATTATGGCTGATTACGAGGCACCTTGGGTTTGGGCTCTGCCTTACCTTTGGGCAAATCGGCTTCAAGGGGAGGACTGAGATGTGAGGACTACTTCTAAAATTAAGTGGCATGATTATTTGGTACCACTGCTTTGCTCTGTAATTAATTCTTGTCTAATTTGGTATCTCTAACTTGTCTCAAGCCACTCTCGCTTCCCTGCCACTTTACTACTATTCCTTATTCTATTGTCTGTGTCTATGTGATCAACTGGATTCAGTTAAACGTGAAAGAGTTCCAAAAGTTTTAAATCAGCAATTTGTTGAAACCAAAGTTATGCTTTCAGAATCCCAGAAACCAAAGTTATGCTTCCAACAATCAAGCACGTTCATGTATCCATTGATGCCAAAAGGTGAAAATATCGATATAAATTATATCCAATAGTATAAGCAACTTATAATCAATTTGAAGCCCTGACATATTATATTAGAAAAATAGTTTGTGCCAAACGTGGTAAGCTTTACTCACATTCAGAAAAAAGTTATTCTAATTCCATGTTGTGGTAGTTCGTATCTGACTCTGTATCTTCTATTTGGTCAGAGAGATTTGCTTATTCGAGACACGATTACGCTTGATTAGAAGATTATTAATTTTTAACGTCTGGCTTTCATTCTTTTCAGAAGATTGAGATGCACGAACAAAACTATTCTCTTCTTTAGTTCCTTTACGTGGAATCCAAATTAGGGTACAGCTACACGTTATCCTATCTGCCAGAAAGTTGTTGACATATCAGCGGCTACTTTGTTGTGTTATTGCTGTCTTATTGTTTAGTTGGAGATGGGTTAAAACAATCGACTATGGCCGTTTCGATGGCCTAAGTAGGAATTTGCAAAGATGAAAAACCTCAAATTTGAAACTTAAAAGATGTAATCGGGGAGGATTATGAATCTTAATACAGGCCAACATAAGCATGAAAAAAGATACATGAATCCTCCAAACTAAATAGTGTCTGATCACTACTTGGTGTTGGCTTATATGTATAGGGACATATATATAAGTTTGTTGCCTTACATCATCAACCAAAATTCGAACTCAATAATTAAAAAGATGACTACCCACTTAGTTCATTACCATATTGATCTTTGAGATTTATGATCCAATGTAATATACTGCATCACTGCATCACAAGGCTTGCCACACTTAAAAAGCTTTATGAGACCAAAAAAAAAAGAAACGATTTCGTTATCAGAACATGGCCTCTTTTAAGTTTATGAGGTATTACTAATTTCGTAGCAAAGGCACGACATGGGCTGGCACTTCTCATTGATCCGAAAAAAGAAAAAGAAAAAGATGGGACTAAGTCCGAGAATCAAATTGGTTAGATGGTTAAAGATTACTCAGGTTGCAATGTATCTATTTTCTTATATCTTTCGTCTTTTCTTTCACCAAAATGTATATTCAAACCAAATTGGAGAGATGAAAGTGCTTGTTGTGGTGATCAAATTAGTGGAGCAAGCCTCTCCTTTTAAGAAGTTACATTTGGATTCGCTGTACTATAAAAAGAAGTTAGAATTTATTTAACATTTTAAATAAAATAATTAATTACATTGAATTTATTACTTAATACTAAATTAATATTTCATAATTTACAGATTATTATATATAATTAATAATTTACTTCATACACAAATAGAAAATAATTAGTGCTCAGTCCTATTGCTAAGAAAATGGCAAAAGGTGGGTTTAATTGAATGATAGATCAATGCATGTAAGGAACAAGTTTCCATCTATTCAACAGCATGTTAGGGTTTAATTGAATGACAGATCAATGCATGCAAGGATCATGTTTCCGTCTACTCAACAGCATGTTAACTTAATTATTGAGTCAAAGCATGGCATGTACTCGCATGACATTACGTTGGCAAATCCCTAGTCAAAATCAGGAAGCGTCTAACTATATATCAGCTATCAAGTTTCAATGCGACTGAGTCTGAAATTTCAATTTTGGGTGCCAACTTTTAATTTATGTTTCTGTTTCTGTACTTGCAATTTTTCATGTCATTATAAAATTGACGATTGAATGGTTTAACAGAAAATAATTCTAAGTAAATGTGTTAAAAATCTACAATATGAGAGATTCATTTTTAAAGTAAATTTTTTTTTGCAATTAATCAAGATTTCATATTCAAGAGATTAAGGATTATAAATTTAATGAGTGATCTTAATGTTTTCTTTATTAAACATGAAATGATAATCTTTTTATTGTTTGGAATAATTTATTTATAACAATTAGGTGTGTTTATGTAACTTTTGGATGCATTATATACAAATCATGTATTATAAATAATTTATTTAGTGAGTTATTATTCTAAATTAAGTTAGGAGTTCAGTATTACTGATATATGGAGATCTTATTGTATTACTACTTCTGACAATCATTTATAAATTTTGAGACATTTGTAAACCTTTTGAAAGGTTTATTCTATCAATTAAACCAGTATATTATTTGAAATATAAAGATTTAGTGATTTAAAACAGTCGTTGATATGTATGTTTCAAACAATATTAAAGATCACTAGGTAAGTCCACATATCGTTTTTAAAATATAGCTTAGTGAATACGAGTGTCGATTTCATGAGAACTATAAGTACTAGTACTGATTGTCTTTCAATTATTTAATGTAATAAATAGATGATTGATTTTAAAAAAGATCAAAGAATTAAAATTACTAATATAAATAAAAATTAAAGCAATGAATAAGATTGAAACAATTAATTGATAAACACGATCTAAATATTGAATCTTGCTAGAACCTTTTTATACTTGAGTTTATCTTGATTCAATCATTAACATTAGTTTATTGGATAGACAAATTTCAAAGTTACAATTATATTCTTTCTCAATAAATGCAACTCCTATCCTTAAATTGATTTGACTGCAACCTAGAAGATTTATGTGATTTTATCTATAGGATTCCATACAATTTTTATTATTCTTGTCACGATCTATTCATATATGATTTCTTAATCTTTATATAAGAAATATGAAATTGAATTAAATCACTGGAAAATTTAAATTCAATCATAATAAGTAATCTTTCATGATCTGCAATAAAATTTGGGTCTTTCATTAAATAAAAGAATTAATCTAAAAAATAATTCTAGGGTTTTTATCATTTAGAACTATTCCAATTTTGTTTATAGTAAGATAAAGAAAACAAATAAACATAAAGAAAGAACACAAAAGAAAAGAACATATTTTCACGAATCTTAAAATCTTCAATGTCTTCATTTGAATCTTGATGGAATGCCCTTCTTTTCTTTTTAAAGTTACTTCATTCTTGTCTCACGATGCTTTGAACTGTGTCTCTAATGATGTGTAGCATAGGTTAAGATAATTCAACTAACATAGGTTAAACATGGACTTGTATTAGTTCTATGTCCCCTCTACAGTGAGCACCTAGGATTTACATAAAAAATTACAACCAATACAAATCCAAAACACGAATCCATGTTCTATGACATCTAATATGACTTCAATATGGTGTCACTTTGGTGATCTATATTAGACCCTTGTTCCTCAAAAATCATGCTAAAATCTCTCCAACTTAGCTCTAACTTATCTTAAGTCATTTCTTCTTTACTAGAGAATTCAAACAAGGCCTATAAATAAAAAATACGTAGTTGATAGTAAATCCTATAAAAAAAATCCAAATGTAAGCAAAATGCTATAAAAATTATAATGAAAAATAACGTAATTAACACTTATCAAAATTTCCTACATTTAAACATTTGCTTGTTCTTAAGCAAATTGATTTCAACACTTTTAACTTCAATATATGGCAATTCCAAAAAAGAATTTAACAAATTAACAAATCAATCAAGACTCTCCATTATTCATTCAATTGCAAAGTTTATCATTTTATTAGGCATTTACCTACTTGCATAAAGTTATAAATATTCAATCCAATTTAACTTCACAATCCTTTAAACTTTAACTAAGTTTACCTTATGCATTAAGTGAACGTACATGAAAAAGATGCTTCAACTTTTAATTATTTTTATAGTCTTTATTAAAAGAAAAGAAAAATAATAAATTTAAATTAACATTAAAGCATTTAGATGTTTGTTTAAAAAGTTCATCAATGTTCACGATTAATTGTTCAAACAAATAAAATCACAAAATAATTAAATTTATAATGAATTTCTCAATCAATATTCTTTCATT
This sequence comes from Erythroxylum plowmanianum, assembly GCA_025531925.1. Taxonomy (NCBI): domain Eukaryota; kingdom Viridiplantae; phylum Streptophyta; class Magnoliopsida; order Malpighiales; family Erythroxylaceae; genus Erythroxylum; species Erythroxylum plowmanianum. Next base: position 7,230,835 of record JANVCQ010000008.1, on the reverse strand, counting down.
GTAAAAAAAATCCCATAATTGTGTTTCCTTTTAAGTTAATTATGATAAAATTGGTAAGTATATCAAAATTTGTTTCCTTATCTATAGTTGAGTTGTATAACTTCTTCAATATACTTAACATAAGAACAAATAAAAATTAAAAAAAGAGAAAGTAATGAAATTAGGATAATTGGTATTCCTTTTGACAATTAATGCATCTGCAGCTATATCATGAGCAGTATAAACTAACTACAGTAGGTATCATGATCTACCAGTGAAAGACCATCAAAACACCCTTAAAATCATAACCTTAAAATTGTTCTTAACTTACAAATGCAATAAATATTAAATCATGCAAACACATACTAAAAATTAATGTTAAAGATTCATAAACCTACTAAACTGAAATAAAAATACCTAAATCTTTAGGTTGTCTTTCAACAAGCGCTTATTTGTAAATTTTTTAGCTAAACTCCTTACTCAAGTATTTGAACTTGATGACTCTTTTGAAGGCTTAATTCTACTCTCCTTTGGTCCTTCATTCTCCTCAAAGTTCTTCTTTCTAATCATAAGCTTATTAGCTTCCTAATTTGTTATGTGATACATTATAATAGGGCAATCCACCTCTTCTCCTTTTTCTTACATGATACAAGTCTTCAATGCATCATACGTATGATTATTTTCTATCATAAGTGATTATTTTCTACACAAAATAAGAAATTTCAATGTCAATCACATCGATATAGAAAGAAGTATCATCTTTAATAAGGGGGTCTTTTATGGCTAATGATATATTAAACATTTTCTTCTTATATCCTACCTTTAGGATTAATCTCACATTATGCACATTTATTATAGCTTTAGTAGTAATTAGGAAAGGCTGTCCTAAGATGGAACCTTTACATCATCTTTTATATCCATAATCTAAAATTAACAAGAAAGATAAAATAACTAAAACATCTTCTAATACCTCTAAGATACTTAATTGAACTATTTACTAATTGAATGATCATCCTAATTAGTTTAGATTCAACTAACTTTTAACTTTTTAAACATGTAATATGGCATCAAGTTAATACTAACTTTTAAGTCCACTAATATCCTTCCAATTAAAAAACTACCGATATTATAATGGATAATAAAACTTCCTAGATCCTTGATTTTCTAAAGTAGTCTATTCCATAAGATGACATAATACTCCTCACAAAGAATAACCGTTGATAACTCCTCGAGTCTCTTTTTGTTAGAAAGAAGATACTTTAAATACTTATAATATTTGGACATATATGAAAGATCTTTAATAAAAAATTTTAATATTTAATTGTTTAAAAAAGTCTAAAAACTTATCAATATTTTCTTTCTTTCTATCTCTCATAAGTTTGCTTAAGTACGGAGTTTTAGTTTGTACTCTTTGACCACTTTCTCTTTTGATTCCTCCTCTTTCTCTTTTTCCTTCTCCTTATCATTCTTTTATTGTACAATAACCTTTTGCTTCTTTTCTTTCTTTCTTTTTTAACTTTAAACTCCTTTCCACTCTTTAAAGGTATTGCATTCACTTGATCCCTCACATTTGACACGATATAGCTAGGCAAAGTACCTAATTTCCTTTTAGAGACAAGTTTAGCAAGTTGTCTACTATGATTTTTCAAGTTATAGATGAAAGTATATTGATTTCAAAGAGGCGTTTTAGTAGTTTGGAAGCGAGTCTTACATATAATAATGGATTTTCTTATGAGCTTATCAAGAATTGGTTTCCTTTCTTGCTGTGTTACTACTAAAATTTGGATGGAGGTCCTTGCTTTGCTATCTTTAATTATTTAATATAAAGTTAGGATGACTTCTTTATCCTAGATTTTAAGTATTACTTTAAGAATTTTTAGAAACCATTTTCCACAAAATTAACTAGTTCGGTTGGCTATTCTATGTTGTTTTGCAATTGACAATCATGATTGAAGTATCCAACATTATAAATATCTCATCACATTAGTTGTAACAATTGAGCTAACAAACTCATATTATCAATCTTCTTACTCAAAGCTCTCAACTTTATTCTAATATTGACACCATATCAATATTATGGATACCATCTATTTTTAGCTTTAGCCTTTGATTCTCCTGCTAGTAACTATTTATAGCAATATTCTTAATTAGCTCTTGCAACTCCGTAGGAGTTTTAAAGTTGGTAATCATACCCAAAGATGTAAAAATCAACTACTTAAATGGGTAACTCAATCTATTATGAAATCTCTGCATTTGTAATCCTCAAGAACTCCTTTTATCTCTCCCTAGTAGAATAAAACATCTTACTCTCCCATTGTTAAAAGGAGAAAATATCATTTGAAAATATCATTCTTGAATTTGTCATTCATGATGGAGAAAAATATCTGTTGAAAAAGCTTTTAGCAAGACTACCATATAGGAGGCAAGTATTTCAACTTTGATTTAGCTTTGTCCCTCAATGTAAAAGGCAATAATCTCAGTCTAATATTGTCCTCTAAAACTTCATTAGTTTTAAAAGTATAGCAAATCCCTGTAATGTTAGTGATGTACGCATTTTGATCCTCAATGGATAAGCCATCAAATTGAACAAGTTGTTAAATCATGTTGGACTTAATATCAAAATTGTTGGCCACCATTCTCAGCCTAATAATGCTAGATTTTACACCTCTAAGCAACAATATAGTATAATCCCCTATAGTATCTTTCCCTCCCTATCCTATCATTGTATTTGGTAATTATAACATTAAGTGCCTAAATCTTGAGATTTAGAAAACAAATACAAGATCAAGAAAGTTCTAAA
>JANVCQ010000008.1:7191294-7212911 GCA_025531925.1 Erythroxylum plowmanianum | reverse complement strand
TCATATCCATGATCAGTAAAACGTGATCATCAATCAGAACACATACTAGCCTTAATTCATTATTGTTCCACCAATAACAATCGGCCAGGGATAGTTTAGAATAGTATTATAATGTTTATGGTTTTACTATCAAGTCACATACTTGATGACATAAGTTTAGTACCATTCATAAAACGTAAATCACATTACATAAACAACATATATGCATATATAAAAGGAATACTTCATAATATATTATTAACAAGTCATAATGTTAATACATGAATCACATATATGTTCATTGGCCTAGGACACACTACTAACATATTTACCTCTTTTTGTTCCTGTTTTGTAGGTTGGGGCTTGATCTATTTTAGCCTTTCTGGGTGTATTGGGATCTATGGGTTTGTTGATCTGTTCGGGACTTTCGGCCGCTTGGCTTTTTGGCCCCTTTATTTCTTGGATGGGGGTATGCCCCTTTGACGTTGTACATTCTTTTTTATTGAACATATTTTTCTTTACCAAAAAAAAGGAAAAGGGTTTTTGAGAAGCATTAAATGTTTGCTTTTAGAATGAAAAGGTTTGACATTTTTAAGCCAGAATTGAGCTGATAGGATTGAGTTTTAAGTAAGTAAGTAGATATATTTTATATTTTATATTTGTAAATTTCCTATCGCATGTATTAAAGTCATGACTATCCCCTCTTCAATTAGGGATGACAAAAGCACCTAGGTCGAGCTGGGTTGATTGGATCTCAAGTTTGGTCTTCTCAACTTTAGGTTGCTTGGGCCCGATAACTTAAAACAACATTATTTTATTTTTTAATAAAAATAATAAAAATTTTGGATTAGACTTACCCAGCTCATTGTCATCCTTACCTTCAATCAACATGTACTTAGACCTCGACCGATTCAACTCATTACCATCTAAGCTTCCATCAACATATAGATTCTTTTGGCATTCAAATATTTTAATTTGTTCAACAAGGAAAGAGAACAGTCCCATTCCCCTACAGTTCAATTAATTTTAACAAGCTTAATAGTTTATCAGTATTTAACCATAATGTAGCAACAAGATCTAGTTTGACAAAGTAAACGTATAAAATTATCATACACCACATGCAGGCCCGGATTGAGCTTACAACCAAAGATGCTTGAATAGAGAAGTAAATTGAATTCCCTTATTTTAGCCCATGTAGCAGGGGAGATGAATTTCTTAAATACTCGACTTAATATTAGCTTGATTTTTGCAACACAACGGTAAAAGTAAATGGTGCAGAAAGAAAGCCGCTTAGTCTTAAGCATAGACTGAGTGAATGAGCAACTGCAGCTTGACTTAAAAAAAAGGTCTCAGGCTCAGCTCCTCCAACACTTCTTCTGCTCTACTAGTACACCAGGCCTTTGTTTTGTAATCAAGCTATATACCACTCAATTCATAAATTACATCGCCAATCACACTGTTCTTTCATATTTGGTTTAACCATCTAGAACAACAAAACCCTAGATCCAATCCACAAAATATGTCTCCTAGGGAGCCTCGGGGGCGCCAAAAACTGTTGGAGTCCATGTACTCCATCATCCCCCTCGTCTTCATTCTCGTTGCCTGCGCCGAACTCTGCGACGCCGCCACCGTCGTCGACGTCTACCGCCTCATTCAGTACGATATCTCCGGCGTCCCCTTCGGATCTCGCCTAGCCGCCCTTAATCATCATGCCTCTTCTCTTCATTTCCCTCCCGCTGCTGATCTCTCGCGAACCGTTCTCATGATTCCGATTCGCGAAATTAACATCTCTTTCATCAATGGTAACTTAGTTTCTTAGTCTCTTATCTTACTTCTATTGGTACCTTTTCTTTAGTTTGGTTGTTACGCGTTGCGCTTTTCATACTTGTCTTTACTTAATTGATTTTTGTGATTGGATTGATTTTTCTTTGACTCTAACGACAGAGTTTATTACGCAAGGGAAGCCTCTGGGGGCCTTATTGTTTTTGCTTCCCGATATGATTAATTTTAACCACGAAGATGCCGTGAATAGTGAGTTTAATAATCATTACAAGGAGACGGTGAAGACACTATTAGTCGAACTTGAAAGATCACTTATACATGCCAAAATACCTGTGAGTGACGTTGTTTTTTGATTTATTTTCAATCTAATACTGATCATGTGCAAACCTTTATTTCCCTGTTATTAACTACCGCTCATAACTTTTGATTGCAATCTGTGCTGCATGTTGTCAGTTAAGTTCCTTATTGTTCGTTTTCATTTGATGGCTAGCTGCTGCTTTCTGTAGAACTTGGCAAGTGAGAATTACACCTTTATGGATAAGCTTATACCTTGAAATATTCATTTTCGTATCTATTAGCGTTATCCATAAAAACCTTATGAAGTAAACCACCAGGTTGTATAGTATCTACACCGCATATCATTGTGTCCAATGTCCAAGACTGCATGTGCTGAATTGCGGCATTATGGCATTATAGTTGCAAATTGTCAAAGTTGGCTGATAAAAGCCTTTTTTCAGAGTGTAACTAAGTGCCTGTTTAGATGGGCTTATATCAATAGAGTTTTTTTTAGTAGAGCTTTTGTCAGTAAAGCTTTTTTTAGAAGATCTTTTTTAAGAAGTCAGTTGACTGTTTGTTTATCAATTAAAAAAATAGCTTTTTTGAAAGAGCTTCATACAGTAGACTAAAAAACACTTTTATTAATTTTAACTATACTTTATTTTGTAATAAAAATTATTTATGCATATAGATATTGTTTAAAGTATATTAAACAATATACAAAGTACAATATATTAATTATTCTATAATTTTAAACCATATGAAATATAAATGAAAATATATCTAACCAAATCTTTTATATGGATTATAACATAACTAATATCAAAAATAAATATTAAAACATCTAAAAAAGCGAAATAATATTATATAAATCCCAAAATAAACGTGAAGATGAGTTTGTAGATATTGTGGAAATAATGTATAAAACATAAGGCAAAGGGGACTAAAAAATAGGCTCATTCATTGATCTGAAAAATTTACATGAAAAAATGCTTTTTTGAAAAGCTCCAAATTTGAGCTTCTTAAAAAGCTGTATTTTGGCTGCCAAGATTCGGTTTTCATTGGTAAGCATACACGAATCTTTTAATGTTATCTAATCAGAGTGATTGTTGATTTGTTATTTTTCACTCTAACTTTTTCTTCATGTGGTGAAAAAATTGTGCTTATTCAAGCTTTAAAATAGCATTAATAGCAGAGCTGTACATTTTCCTCTCATCTTTTCTTACTTCAGCTTCAAATGCTTGTCATTTTTCTTCATTTGACTTCTTTGATATTTACAATCTATATTGATAAAATTAGTTCTTATATCATTTTTTTTGTGCAGTATCCTGTATATTTTGCTTTTGAAAATGATGACATTGAATCTGTGTTGGCTGATGTCAAGAGGAATGATGTTACTAGTCAACCTGCAACTGCAACTACTGGCGGGTTAGTAGTAACAACATGTAGCAGCGTTATTACCTTGAATTTCTATGTTATTGTTTACTCCTTTCAAAGAAACTTTGATACTTATATAAATATTCTCTGGTTATCTCAATCATATGTAATTAAATTGTCAAATTTAATGTGGGTAAATATTTCAACTTTACTATGTTAATTGTAATTCTCTGACTGATGAAAATTATAATTCTATTTGTAGTTATCTTAATTAATTTATTTAACTATTATTAGATCGTGCCAAATTGTTATTATCATTATGAATACTCTTCAATTGATCTTCATTGTTTTGACCCTTGAGCCTTAATATCTAAATGAAAGCATTTCCTCTATTCTTCTAAACATCCTAGGCAAGGGTGGGGGCAGTATAGAGTATAATTAGAAGATTCAGGTATTTGGTAAGAAGGTAAAATGAAATTAGCATGGTTAGCACTCTGATTATGAATGGAAATATTTACGGAGGGGATGTCATTTAAATCCTTATCTAGAATCCATGAGATGGGTGCTTATTCTAATTGATGGATGGCATCGAGGAATGATGTATTAGATTTTGAAGGGGAATACAGTTCCATGCCCGTTGTGAAAAGTTCGATATAAAAAGATCATGATCTGGGATGATCAGTATGTTAATTGTCGTCTTTTTGTTTGTGGTCTATACAGGCTCCACGACGTTAGCAACTTTTTAATTGTTTTCCCTTTTGCTCAACTTTTGTAAATGTACCTTGTCGACGATAACCTACTTTTTGTCACATATTTTGAAAGTAAGAAGCAATTGCTCACTGCTTTTATCTGCTGTATTCCTTTTCTTTACCTGTTTCTGAATCTCATCTTTCATACCTTGAAACTGAATTGTCAACGACTATGTTCAATATTTGTTGCTTTCTTTGTTGTTAACCATTGGGTAATGCTGTGCCATCTTTGCTTTGAAATACGTCAGGTACAAGCTTGTTGTCTCTGTTCCAGAACCAAGGAAAGTGGTGTCTCCTACAATCACCAACATCCAGGTTATCTTACACCTTATGTCGTTTTTCAGGTGTTACCTGTAATGTTATTGAACAAAAATAACCTTTTTAGTCTTCTTGATCTTTGTTTACCAAATATCACCACTGTGACAGTAATTACCATGCTAGATTTAGCCCATTTTTGCTAGTGAAGACCTGTTTTATGTTTAAGCAACACTTTCTTTTTATTATGTTCTATAGCTTTCACCCTTTTCTTACACTGTTGTGGAACTGCCTAGTTATCCATTTTGCTTTTTTGCTTTCTTTTTATTCTGTTCTCTAGCTTTCACCCTTTTCTTACACTGTTGTGGCACTGCCTAGTTATCCATTTTGCTTTTTTGACCATCTGAATTACAACACACACCATTGACCTGTTTGTAGAGTTGATCTCTCTTTTGATATCCAGTATCATCCATGGTACTCTTAAACTAGGACATAAGATATCATTCTACAGGCAACATATCTAATTATGTAATTAGAATTTTTATTTATGGATCATGTGAATGTAACTCTCCTTGATAAACTTTATAACCAGGACAAATGATCAAATATTGATGGTCCAAATTGCAAAAGAGTGTAGGATGGAGCATTAAACATTTAAATATATTTGCAAAAGTTGAGAGAACAATCTTATCATCTACTTTCAATATGTAAAATGTATTTAGCCCAGATGTTTTTAACTTTCCTGCAATATTTGGAGTTCATAATTATGGTACACTATCTAGTCTTGATTTAAAAATGATACTTGTGATTGAAATTGTAGCATTTATCACCTAATATTAGCTTAATGTCCTAATCCATTGTGCATAACTTAGTATAGTCTTGCTAAGCTGCTAAGTCTATGATGTTCATGCTAGTTGTTTGTGATCTAAATAATTATTTTGGATTGTGGTAGGGATGGTTGCGGGGATCAAAAGCAGATGGAGATCCAAATCAACTTCCAACCATTGCTATTGTAGCATCATATGATACATTCGGGAGTGCTCCTGTATGTGATTTACTTAATCTTACAAGTATATTAATTTGCCTACATGCAGAATGATATCAAAATAGTCATACATGTAGGCCTTGTCAGTTGGTAGTGACAGCAGTGGAAGTGGAGTTGTGGCACTTCTTGAAATTGCTAGATTGTTTTCTCATCTTTATTCCAATCCAAGGACAAGAGGAAGATATAATTTACTTTTTGGGCTAACATCTGGAGGGCCTTATAACTACAATGGAACTCATAAGGTATCAAACACTCATTGGCAGAATATTTTTGTTATTTTTTCTTGGTATTGTTTTATCGTCAATTAGGTTCCTACTTGTGTCATTTTGGTGCACTAATTCTTGCCGTTTTTGTTTTGATCAGTGGCTTAGGAGCCTTGATCAACGTTTACGTGAGAGCATTGACTATGCTATTTGCTTAAATAGCATTGGGTCGTGGGATCACAATTTGTGGATTCACGTGTCTAAACCCCCTGAGAATGCTTATATTAAGCAAATTTTTGAAGTAAGCAATTGTTATCTCCAATGAGTCAGAGTTCTACTTTTGTATTGGGACAGCTGCTTGTTTCGTGGTTTGATATGCAATCTTCTGTAGGGTTTCTCTGCTGTTGCAGAAGAGCTGGGGCTTGAAGTTGGTCTGAAACACAAGAAAATCAATATTTCAAATCCTCGAGTAAGTTGAGTTTCTTGAAAGTTGAGACCATACAGAGTAATGAAGAAAAGAATCTTTACTTTCTGGTTGAACCTTGGTAGTTTGTGTTATTAGTTAAGGAGAGATTACTATTTAAAGCTGAAACTGAAAATTGGCATGAATGTTTTGAGTTATAACTTCTTTCTCCATGCAAGTACATTTCTGTGGGAACTTGATTTACTATAAAGACATTATTGCTAGTTACCTTTAGGATTATTGAAACTAAATCCACATAATGTGGTTTACAAGCTTTACCTTAAAGCTAGGTGCATGTATCGTTACTAGGACTTAGATTCAATCTTGTGATCAAAGTATGGGTCCAAAATGCATATTGTAAAACTCCTTTGCAGGTTGTATCACTTCACTTTTCCCTTCTGAAACTCCTGTTTCTTTTTATTGTGCTATCAGTGATTTTCTTTCAATAATTTGATTTTGTTTGATTTCACACTGGTCATTGCATTTTCGGTAATATTTTTTTTTTCCCTTGGTGAGACTGCAAGATTAAAACATCCATATTATTTTGAAGGAAATATTGAGTATTGCTATATACTTTTCAAAATATTGTAGTCTCAATGGTTTGGGGTCTGTTTGTTATTGACCATTTAAGTTCTTCAAGTAGCTATGTTCTCTTTTTACCAATTCTTCCATAATAATGACTAGGGATGGCAATTTGAGCCTGACCAGGTCCTGCCTGGCTCAAGGTGAAAGGGCCAAGCCCGAGATGATTGGGCTTCATGCTGGGTTTGGGCATAGAAGGGCTGGTCCATCAGCTTTGTTTTTCCCAGATCTGTTGTTTTGACCCAGCCTGATCAGGCTTTGGAGTGCCTGGGTTTGGGAGTATGTTTGTTATTGATCGTTTAAGTTCTTCAAGTAGCTATGTTCTCTTTTTACCAATTCTTCCATAATAATGACTAGGGATGTCAATTTGAGCCCAACCAGGTCCTACCTAGCTTAAAGTCAAAGAGGCAAGGCCGAGATAATCAGGCTTCATGCTGGGTTTGGGCTTAGAAGGGCTGGTCCATCAGCATTGTTTTTCCCAGATTTATTGTTTTGACCCAGCCTGATCGGGCTTTGGAGGGCCTGAGTATTGGCAGCTTGGATCTAGCCTGGCCCGTTCCCACTCTAATAATGACTCCATGATGCTCACTTGGACTGGCTTCTTATTGAGCCAAATATGTAATAATTCGACATGCTGTATCTTTCTTAAATTAATAATATTCATCTTGCAAATGTCATCTATGAGCATTGATTGATAAATATAATGTATAATCAGCTAAAAATCTGTTATGATGGTTCAACATAGAATGGAAACCTTTTGACTGACTAGTCTAGAAAAGTGCAAATGGTCTATTGCAGTTTTGTTCTACTCCTTAGAAAAGTTCATTTCTGCCTGTTTTCATATAGTTTGAATTACAACTTATGATTGAAGAACACTTCTTGATTAACTGGTCAACCCCATTAGATTGAATTACTTGCAGTTCAGCCCTTACTCTTGGAGACTTGCATATTGGACGTGAAAACCTTGGTTATAAATATGAAAATTTTGTAAACTCCAAAATATGCTTTCTCCAATTTGGCCTTTGGAATTTTGTGACAACTTCACAAAATTATGCTGATTGCAAACTTGCAAACTTGCAAAATTCTAGTTCAACCTTGTTTCAACTTTGGCCTTTAACCAAAGGCCTTTTTCAGTTTGATGGGGCGCAGAATGGTTTCTCAAAATTATTTTGGAATTATATTATACTATTGATTTAATGGACACTAGCATAGTATACTTTTTTTCAATTAAGCAAGGTGATATATCTGATGATCCGTTGTAGGTAGCTTGGGAACATGAACAATTTTCCAGGTTGAGGGTCACTGCTGCCACCCTTTCTCAACTTGCTGTTGCACCTGAATTGTTAGAGAGCACAGGAGGTCTTTCTGATAGCAGGTTCTATTTCTTTACTTGAACCTTAATGTCTTTGGGCTGTAACTTTCATTTTTATGTTAATATATCTTGTTTTTGTGCAGAGTCTTTGTTAATGAAACTGCTATTATCAAGAGTATCAAATTAGTTGCTGAGAGTATTGCTGTAAGTTTAACATGCCTCTGACTGCTTTCAATACGTGGATGCATTTTTTTGTGATCTTTAACTGATCCTGTTAATTAATGCCTTTTTTGGTCTATGTGCATCTGTGTGTGTGAGATCATGTTGCAGCTTTCCACCATTGCTAGATTTTAAATTTCATTTATAAGTCATTCCTGGAAATTCTTAATCAAAGAAAAGTCATTTAACTCGTCTGCTCCTGAGCCCCATATCAGTTGGTTCCATGTTTAGTACTCCATTGTCAAACTTCCAAACTGTAGTGATAAAAAGACTTTTGTTAGTACCTGAACTGGATTTCCCTCTAGGCTTTCCTTTATATGTTGTGGCCTAACCATCGAAAGAATTTCCATCAAGTTTTGTAAATGATATACCCCACAAGGATACTACCTTTTATTGAATCATAATGTTGTTCTCTAATATGCCCTTGTTCTTAAATTGTCCAGAGGCATATCTATGGTCACCAAGGGAAGAACATTGAAATCTTTGCTGATGACAGTAGCTTGGCTGTCAGTCCTTCTTACATAAGATCATGGTTGGATCTTTTGTCCCGAACACCTCGAGTGGCACCTTTTCTGTCGAAGAATGATCCTTTTATCATGGCATTGGAAAAGGTTGATCCTTCACACCTCGTTCAGCTGCTAATTACTTTTGTGATGTTCTTTCTTCCGGATTTTTTGTCAGCAACGTTGGTTTTCACCTAAATATCCTACCTAGAATTTTTGTAGTGCTGTGGACACAGTCTGTTAGGATTGTAATGAATGTACGTACAGTTATAATTTCTTGTCTTGAATCCAAAATTTCATGGTTGAGTGATTAAACTTGAATTTCTTTTCAATAACCTCTCTGAGATGGAATGATGGTTTTTCGTGTGCCAAGGCTATACTAGGAATAGAAATTGAGCCAACACTATGCTGAAAGTACATGGTCCGAATGCTATACTTGGTAGCACTTGGGGGTAAGAGGCTGGGATTGAGATGAGGACTTACATCTTAAGCGAAGCTGCAATAACACTATGACAAAGTGTTGATATCATACACAATATTTGAGTATTTATATCCTATCAGGATGTAGCTTACATGATAGAAAAAGCTTTGAAAACTTATGTTTTATTATATGTTCTGGCTTTATGATGTACATCCACATTCCTTACTCTATTCATTTACAGGAAATAGCGGGTCATACACATGTAGTAGATGTCCAACATGAGGTGCTTGATGGGATGTTTACATTCTACGATTCAACCAGAACTAAACTGCATGTTTATCAGGTTATTACTTTTGTTACAACTCTTATCTTCTCATGATAACATGGTTGTCGCATTTTTAATTTTTGTTTATTGATGGGTTTCTGGTTTTTTTTTTTTTTTTGCAATGCCAAATAATGCTTTTGTGTATCCTATTATTTTAATGTTTTATGACTCGCTGTACGGGTGGCAATTGAAAATTTTGCAGTAGATAGAGCTTCTTTGTTAAGGACAGGTAAGGTTAAATAGATGAGATTTATCAAAGAAACATGGTACAGAAAATTTTCAAGGTTAGCATAACCCAAATTAAGGTCAGTCTTTTATTATTGCATCATTAGATTAGGTAATCAAATTTAGGCCGAAAGAATTTAGTTTCTGGGTCAAAAGGTTGTAGCTGGCATCCAAAAACTCTGATGAACTACCAATTGTTGTAGGAATTGTAGTCACTAATTCAGCTATCAAAAAAAAAAAAAAAGAAGGATAAAGTAGCAATATGCAAGCTCAATCTTTCAAGCTCTGCTGCCTTGTCTTCTCATTCACCAATACTAGTTATTGGACCTTAAATGTCTCCTTTATATTATTTTTCTGTTTATACTTTTGTAGCAGAGAGGCTAAGGGCGGAACAAAAAGATGGCTAGAAAGTTAAGTGTTTGATGTATTTGAGGGGGATATATTTGTGTGATTGTATCCATCCTGACCTTTTTTCATCCACGCTGAAAATATTTTAAGCTGTAGAAGCTAGATGTTTTCTTTTGTGGTTTTTCTTCTTTTCTGGCGCTTGTATTATGACTAAAATTAACGTTTTGTTCTACGTAAAACCTAATTGCGATCTAACTGTTATTCTTTATCTGAAGGCATGCTTTTCTTATCTTGAAACGTTTTCTTACGGAATATATTATATCGTATATCGCCAGTGTGTGTATGATCTAATGAGCTATTTGGCTTTACTACTGCTACTGGCTGGAGTAACAATGATCAGCTTGAATTTGTTTTACAGGTCGCAAGTGTAACATTTGACTTGCTATTGCTTCTTGTGCTGGGATCATATTTGATAATGCTTTTCAGTTTTCTTGTCATTACAACAAGGGTATTCACTCTTTCTTATATCTTGCACAGAATGTAGATACATTTTCTTTTACTAATGTTCTCATATTCTTTCTTATGCTGCGTGAGCTAAAAAAAATTAATTTCATGGTTATAATTATGCTGCCAAACAGGGTCTTGATGATCTGATAAGCTTATTTCGCCGGCCAACTTCACGCAAGGTGAAAACAGCCTGATGATTGAAGCCAGATTGGTGAACCACTATCTTTTTCATTGTCACGAGGGCTTGTCATGTAGCTTAGAACCAGTGCTCACGCAAAGTTAGTTACAGTATAAATCTGGTTTAGCTGAGAATCATGAAAATTTGCTCAAATTTTGGTCCTTGTAAGATATTTTTTGTAATTTGATATGCCAGATGAGGACCATTTAACCTAGATTCAGCTTACAAGAGATTTTGATAAGATAATTCATAAATGTGCCACGTTTTGGTCCCCAAGGATCATTTGTAGACAGATTCATGCCGCTTGGCTTTGTGTCCTTTCATTCTTGAATTATATAATTGTGTACGAAAAGAACTTTTGGCAGATAGACTACTGTCCTACATCAATTTAATGAAATGGAAATGGGTGTTTTCTCAACCCAAAAAAAAGGTCTGGTAGGAGTCGAGCTAAAGTAAACAGGAATAATTATTTATAAGCCGGACTCATTGTTCCTAATCCTTTCTTCTCTAAAGTCTAAATCCTCGTTGAATGCCCAATCGGCCTAGCATTATCTACAAAGACAACGCGTCCATCAACGAGCTGCCAAACAATACATTAATCCCATCGTTATTTATCATTTTAACCATTTCACTCAAATTCCACATAGGACTGCAGTCTTTACCTCTCCGTTCATCTCTGCTAAGGCTCTCTGTGCTTCATCTTCTTGGTAGAAAGTCACGTATGCGTAACCTTTGGGTCTGTTTAGTGTTTTATTCATTATTATCTCAACTGAAACCAAGAGAATGAATGTATTGAGAAGAAAACCAGTATAACATAACGAAATTAAGGGAAAAAAAACTGTTCTTTTCTATTACAACCTTGTACGACTTTGCCATACTTAGAAAACGCCTCTGCTATTGACTTCTCTGTGCTGGAAAACGATAGACCTGCAGGCGAAACTCCTTAAAAAGTGTTTAACAAAGAAATAAAAAGCATTTTCAACATTCATTTGCATTAGGAAGGGGAGAAAAGGGGAATTCTAGAAAACAAAGAATCATGAGTGACAAGATACCTTTGACGAATAGGGTAGAGGCAAATCCTCTGTTAAAGAGCATGTGATAAGATGTGGAATTGCTCTTGAGAAACGTCTTACAAATAAAGGCCGCCGTTATACCTTGCATCAATTGCAATGACCTTATTAACAGGAATTAAGACACTACAAGGCTGTAATATGTACAAGTGTAGACTTAGGTAAATACTCGTAAACATTTCTCTAAACAATGTGACGTTAATACCAGTTTCGTGTTCAGATCCTGGCTGCTCACCTGATTTGATTTTAATAGGCTGATAAAGCACTAGATCAAGAACTCTTTTATTTCCTTGGTTGGCTTGATCCCTTCTCTCGATTAATGAAAAACAAAAAGAAAATAACGCAACATCCAAACCGACGGAAGCAACACAGTTTAATTCAAACTAGAAAGAAACATAAACTAAAACAATTGTGATCCTCTGGGTATTCAAAACAGCACCAGCAGAAGCCTCGTAACTATGGAACAGAAGGAAACAAGTTGTATAGATTCTAGGGTACTTCAAAGTTGAACACAACCCTTAAAAGGAGTCGTCTTTTGGCCTAACGGTAGAGACCCAATCCCAAAAATATTTCGGAACTGCCCTATATTTTATACATTGTACAAACCAGTTGTTCTTGCAAGAGTTAAAAGTAATTGGCAAGAGAGCTACACGAATTTCAACAGCAACAGAGCGAAGCACTATATCACAAACACGACGACATCGGAATCAAAAACCTAACCAAACTATAAACTCATTAACTAATCAATCGATATTATTTCATTTAAGGCGCACAAAACTGACCTAAAAAGGGTTTGATGATAAAGACGGCGAGTCCACAGCAAAGACGACAGCGGCGGCGACGGACAAATCTGAAAACCCTTTTTTCCTTTCAAGTAAATAAAAGAAAATGACGAGCAGATGTTCGAGAGGTAACTGGATGCATGGATATGCAAATATTATCATACTAAGTTCCGTATGAAAAGTTTTAGCTAGACCCCTTTTTCTATAATACCAGACTTTGTATGTTAACTCCGTATTTGCAACAAGTTTAATATTTTATTTAATCCCTGGAAATTTTGTATTATGATGCCTTTCGTAATAACTAGCATCCGTCAGCACCATAAAAATCCTGACTTGGATTACATTAGAAGGGGTTTAAGTTAAGCTCCTATTATCTATCATGTTAATCAAAACAGCTCGACAAAGTACAAACTCATTTCCTTTTCAACCAGATGATTTGAGTTAAATAATGCTAAAATGGGTTGATGAGTGCTCAGAAGATGTAAGAGACTCGCAATTATCTACTGGACAAGTAGCTTGTTCAGAGTCATTGCTATCTTATTGATTAATTTTGGATACTGGATAACATAAAAAGTTCTGGAAACCATCTAGTGAATTAGACCAGGTAACCCTTTCTTTTTCTTTTTCCCCCTTTTCTGCCCTAACTCGAAAGTTACAGTGTCAAGACGAAGATGCCAAAGCCACATCTCATTTAGTTGCCTTGCCCTTGCGTCTGCTGCTGCTATTCCCAGTTTCCAGGAGATAACAGACCACAGAATCAACATCATCACCAAATATACCGTACGCCTCTATCACTTGCAGGTAGCTAAATCCCATGGACAGCACCATTTGCATACTACTGCTCAGTACAGTATCCTGCAAACCACGTTCTCTTGTGCCATCAGCCCTTGTCTCGCTACCTGAGGATCCTGCTTCACAAAAATACATGATTTTGTCATAATATGAAAATCAACTCCAATTTTGTACCTTAACGGCAAAGCACTCAAACCATTAGAAATCAGCAGTTACTACGTCACTTCACTTCGAAAACACAAAAGAATATATTAACTTACAGGAACACTTATTCCAACATAATCAAGTTTACTATACTTACTAGCTCCAGAAGATGAAGGCTCAGCACCAGAAGTAGGTGATTCTTTACAACCAAGCTGCTGCTTGAATTTCTCGTTGGCTAGATACTCAACTCGAGAAGCCTCCATCACCATGCGTTCAATCTCCTTCTCAGTAAGCTCAATATCAGAGTAAAATCGCCCTTCTGCTAGAAGTGCCTACAAACATAGCGCCATGAATGACAAGCAAAACCATATTAGTAAGTAGCTATATGCAAAACTCAGTAACAATTGGAGCACAAAATAAATTAAATACTTGCATTATCTATTTGTTGATCTTGTTGAGCCTTAATAGCAGCTTTGACTTGATCTTTGTCCACATCTCTCTGCGATCAAAACAATGTTTCAAGTGTGACAAACATATATCGTGCCTCCATCAAGTAAGGTCAAGTATCTATAGATTTCAATAGAAATTTAAGACCCATCGGAATGCTTCCTTGCACAGGTCTTCAAAGAAGTTTCATATTAAATAAGAAAGGACTAACCACACATCAACTCCACCCCCATCCCAACCAAAACACACACTCAAAGAAAACAAGAAGAGGAGACCTCATTCCAACGTATAGGTGATTCCTTGCTGCTGGAGATTTCATTTTAAAATTCCAAATTCCCTCTCCATAAAACTCAAATTACAGGAAGAACAATTAGTACAACAATCAGTACAACAATCAATTCTGACATTAGTAAATAACAAACACCAGAAGGAGATTCCATTTTACAAAATAGACCACAAAAAAGAATTATAATTTGAGCAGCAGAGACAGAAGTGTACCCCCTGAAGACTGCTGAAACCAAGCCCTGCACCTATTGTCAGTTGTCGTGGGTTTACAAGGGAGTTGTAATGATTTCCATGATGGTAACTTAGCCGGATGGGTGGCATGTCAGTATTGTAACTGCCATGAAATATATTGATGGGTTCTGCACCACCAAATTACGTTTTTTAGGAAAAAAATGCAGCAAGCAAAAAAAATTATGAATTATGTATAGCAGACCTGTGCTATAGGAATAGATGTGAATTGGTCGGTTATACATCTCAGACAATGCCTGGATCTCCATATTATTTCCATAAACCTGCAAGTTGAACTTAAATTTTAAATACAAACTCGCATGCCCCAGACCAAAACACAAAAATGATAACGGAAACAAAAGCACTTTCATTGCAAAGATTAACATGAGGGAGGCACAAGATTTTAGTCCTGTAAAAATTTCTCCACATTAGCAAAGCAAACACACTCCAGCAAACATATTGCAACTCATCAGTTCACCCTTTATTGCAAAAGTCAACTTGCTAATCTAAAGAATCTCAAACATCGAACAACAGATCCCAAAACCATGCAGCTAGTCTTAATGAAAACACTAAGAAAGTAGGAATACACGAATAAGTTTCACAATAACAAAACATTGTCAGAATATTTTGACAAAAATTGAGCAAGAAGCTACTACGTTACAGTTTATATACCTTATCTCTTCTTTTCCTCTTACAGTAAGATGTAAAACCTTCCGTAATGAATTGAGAGAAGTGATCTCTCTCTCGTTCCTGAAGCAACAGCAACATATCAGACTTCACTTCACCTTCAATAATTGAGGCACACAAGGAAGCTTGAAAGCAAAGTTTTGCACTTCCCTCATTATTAAATAGTATATTAGATAGGGGCCAAACTATAAAGTCCATAATCATATATCATTTACAAACAATATAATGGTCTGACGCTGAACACAGGAAATGTTTACACAGTAGAAATGAGGTTTAACATTTTATATAACCATTTTCTAGACTTAGTGACGTTTGTGGGTCACCATTGGCATTCTTTGTTAAGGAAGATGGGAACCACTTTTCTACACCCAAATAATCACCAACACAGACAGACAAACAGAATTGGAGAATCAAAGCCTCTGAAACACTCTACACTGCCTTGTTGGTGATCAAGTTAAGATATTAGACAAAATATTGTAACAAGCAGAATTTTTTTACAAGAATTCAATCGATCCATTGACTTCATTAGAGCCCCAATGGTTTTAAGCCACCACATGTAGTAGACCTCATTCCTTTACCACAAGGAAGTGAGGATGGTGAAGCATTTGTTAAACATATACAAAGAATTCATCAAAAAATGCTTATCAAAAAATGCCTGCAGCAACCAAAGCTAGCAACAAAGAATATAAGAAAGGCCAAACCAGCATCGAAATTTTAAGGAGTCTGATAAAGGTGGCTAAATTTTGGTGCATTTATTAAAGGACATATTTTGAGTTTACTTGAGCAGACCAAAGTTGTGGTATATTTAAGAAAGAAGAGATTTTGAGTCTAATAAAGCTAAGCAAGTTGTGATGCATTTAAGAAAGAAGAGAATTCCTAAGAGAACTTATCACAAGCTACAATAAGGGGATATTGGACCTCACAAAAATTTGACTTCTACTGCTTAGCAGTAGTGCTTCCAGCTGATCTTCATACACATCAAATATTTAGCGTGATAGATTTGTTTGAGTTTCACGGTTTCAACATAATGCACTTAGTAACCCATATGAGCAGTGAGCTAAAAAACCTAGAGAAATATTTGAGCAGTTGTTAGACATGGAGGAAGCTCGGTCATGAAGCAACAAACAGTACCTTCACTTCCTAGTCAAAAGATTGGGAGAACCACCTACAGTCGCAGAAAAAATTTCCAGCATGGGGATACTTATGCAGGGAGAATGAGACGATTACCTTTCACATAATATCTTTCATTTTGTTGTTTAAGATAGGTTTCCATGTTCATTAACCTTATCTTTTGATAGCTTCCTATCTCTTCTTTGACGAGTATTTGGATAGTTAGATCAATTGTAAATGTCCATATAAAATATAACTTCACAGAAATAAATATTCAGTAGTTTCTGTCATATATAATGCTGAAAGGTTATTCAGAAATTTCTTTGATATTGTTGATAGATGGACCAGGAGAATCAATGTCATTTGCTGATTCTTTTTGTCTCTTCAAGTGTCTAACTGAAACCCAGTTGATTTCTCTCTATGTTCTACATCACTAACCCTCCCCTTCTTTTCACTCAAGCCCTTCCCTACCTCCCTTGCCTCTGTATTCTCTTTTAATGTCATTGAGAAATTTAGCATAAAGTTACTACCTATTTGAGTTAATATAGAGATGCAATGCCATATACCATCAAAAGACCATGAATCTAAACATTTTATTCTGGAACACCAGGATGGAAAGTACACTCACCATATAGTCAATGCACATTTGTCTCATCACATCATACGCCTCAGAATCCCCATACACTTGATCAGCTACAGCACGGAATAGACAATTTCCATCCTCCAACATTCTTTTCACTTCAAATCCTTTAGAGTGCCTAATATCAATCTCAAACTGTCGTTCTCTTTCCTGGAATGTGTGCAACTTTTAGGATAGAATGTCTGATGTAAATACTTCATTGTTGAATCACATCATTAATTGAAGTTCACAACACTTGAAAACAAGGTAGTCTATTATGCCACAGGAACAGAAATACCAGTATATCAACATAAAATTGAGAATTTCAAATGATTTTTGTCAGGAAATATTAGTCAATTACAAGCAATTAATAGGACTATCACCAGTGGACATATCAAACTCAAAAGCAGACTCATCAGATATCAACTAGACAAGATGATAATCTTTGACGACAAAATTTGACAAAAGAGAAGTCACATAATATGACCAGATACAAATCACAAATCACTTACTTGCTGATTTTCATAAGCAGATATATTCCAGAATTAAACAAGAAAATTGTTACGTAAAAAAATTCCTTCGGGACACTAAAGCAGATTCATAACAAGGACCAGAAGCATACCACATCATCATAGGAGGAAACATAGCAAGGGCTTTGCTCATCAGCACTATTGTACCCCTCATTTTCACCATGGGACCTAGGTGAGGAAGGTCGTGAGCCAGGTGGTGAAGTCCTTGTAGAAACAACAGACCAGGCAACTGGCCTCCTAGATGCCCCAACTCGTACAGAGTTTGACCCTCCTGAAATAGGTCGCCTTGAATTTAAGTGTGTTGCAGAAATTTTTGGAGGTGGCAAAGGAGGAGGTGGGGGCTGTGGACTTCCAGTAGCAGCTTCTGAAGTCTCAACATTTAAATTATCACTCCCGGTTGATCTCTCTGATACCTTCACCCCTTTGACCAAGTTCCCAGTAACTGTAATCTCATCACGACTTGATTTCTCGTTGTCGCCAATGTCATCACTTGATTTCTCATTCTTCTCTTCATTGCTTTCCGTCAAAGGATCATCACTTTTAGCTGTCTTAGTCTCGGCAGTCCCACAAGGCTCCAATAACTCATCAGAAATAGTTTGTTCTCGTGAATCATCATGTATTTCCTCATCTTTCACAGCTGACAGAACTTGAGGGGTCTGACTAGTCTGTGCCTCTGATCGCATAGCAGCAGCAGATGAACCTGCACGACTCTGGTTTGAAGAAGAACCACTGCCACGCTGAATCAATATTCGAGTCATGGTCTCAACTTCTCAATCCTTACAGTCCTCGACCACTCAGATTTCAACAGCTAAATCTCCTTTCAAAATGACCCAAATTCAGAGACGGAGAAAGACTTTAATGGTCATGGGTTTATCACGAGTCCTTGCTTTGGGTGCAGTGACACCAACACCTTGGCTGAAGGATTCTTTCCAGCCCACTGTGTCCAGCTCGTCCTTGCAGTCAAACAAACTCTGCATTCCCCTGACAATTCTCATGAGACCCAGACCTCCTACTTTTAAACAATAATAACCTTCTCTAAGTAGTCGAATTTTACCGGGGAAAAAAGAAATCCCAAATTCACCTTCAAAAGTTGAAGCTGCAATAAGCGCAAGCCACTTTCACAGACAATTCCAACAATTAAAAAAATAAAAAAACATGGATCGTAGCTTGCTTCATCAAGAGAAGAACAAAGAGTTCTTTAATGTGAGAAACCCACTTGCCTCCCAAGAAAAGACAAGAAACACAAAGTAAATTATATCAAAAACACTAATATCCACTGAAATATCCCTAACGTCACTAATTCATGACCTGCACAGATTACAACAGCTCATCGCACAATAATAAAAATAGATTCCAAACAGAAAAACAAATCAAGAAGCACGAATAGACCACCCAGAGCAATAATCCCTCCTTTATAAAATCAAAGTCATCAACTTTAACGCGAAAAATTAAACTAAAAACACACTTAAGATACCAAGTCTTGATTATCTCCCAAACTACAGGAGACGGAAAGCAACAGAGTGAAGACAAATATCAGACTATTCCCTCAAATACTTGTACTTTCCTCCATAGTATCTTTCAAAAGTATCAGCAACCACACAAAGATCACGATAAAGATTAACAGCCGACAAAACCTAAAAGTTGACCGACTGCAAATTACAAGAAAAAGACTCACCAGAGACAGAGAAGACAGAGATCTGGGTAAAGAAACGATTGGGCGTTTTTTAGGGTTTAGAAAGAAAAAAGAGATAAAAGACGAAAACTTGGTGGCGAAGGAGAGTATTTTAGAGAGAGAAACGAAACATAATAGAGAGAAAGAGAATAAAACGGGAGGCTGTGGCTTTTGATCGGAGAGGGACGGCTAGGCGACAATGGTTTCACACGTGGCACAGTGTCACGAGCGCCTTCCGCACGTTTGTACATACTGCTCTGTCTCTCTCTAACTTTACACGTGTGTGGACTGGAGAGTGCAGCTGTAATAAAAATAAAAGATAACGACTCTCCTAGACCTAGACCCAGACCGAGTGTAACTGTTCGTATGGTTGCTGTCTCTAATTGCTGGAGACGGAACGGAACAGAAATCTGGAGATGGAACGGAACAGAAAACTGGAGACAATAAGCTGTTTGGTTATGATGGACAGAACAGAAAAATCTGTCCTCGTCTTGAGGACAGAATGTATTTGACTGCAGAGGATAGAATGAAAAAAATGTGCCAGTAATAAAAATACCCCTGATAGTTAAGATGAATAAAAATATGTTATTAATTGATAAGTTTATTGTGAAAAGTTATGATTATTAAAAATTGAGTAAATAATTATAATAACAATTTCAATTGATGGAATAATAATAATAATAATAATAAGGGGTGGATGCGTTGACGTATTGAATTCAACCCTTACATCCCCTCCTTCCTTTGTAGTAAATTTTCACTTTTATCCATTTTTTAAAATTTTTTTACTATTAAATTAATAACTACAATATTAAGATCTTTTTATAAAATTATAAATCCATGTCGTCTTAAATTTAATCTTTTTTACATTTTTCATATAATATCTTTAAATTTTGATATACAAAATTATTTGCTTCTTTACGCCTTCAACAATAGGAATCAATTTGAATATTAGTTAATATTAACTAAATAATCTCTACTGAATATTAATTCTAAAAAATAATAAGAAAATAAAAAAATAAAATTTAATGAAAATAATTAAATTAAATTATTAACTAATTGATACGTAAGTCTATTATTCTGAAAGTTATAATTGTTATCTAAATAAAATGGGTGCATATTTAATTACTCTATGTGTCTTTTTCCAAGTTGAATTAACCCATAAAAATAAACACTCTTCAATTAATAAATTTAATGATTTATAAACTAATTTTTTATAATATTTCAAAATAAGAAAGAAAAATATTACATCTAAGCATAAAGTGATACGTTTTTGTCTTAGCATCGAAAATAAAAATTTTAGTTGCTATAATAAATTATTTTTAAAATTTTAGTTCTTTTTTATTATATTTTTATTTTGTCTATTAATAACGTTCATATAAAGATTTCAATGAAACTATTAATTTATGAAAAAAGGGTGAATAAAAAGATGAATCTTACTATAATATATTATGGTTGCCACTGTATCAAATACTGAAGATAACTATTGACCAAAATTATCATTAAAGCTTTTCTTATACGTTAGGAAAGATCTCACAAAACTTTCGAAACTATAATTTTATAATGTGATAACATTAATAATTTAAGTTTTGTAAGGAAAAGCATTATTCAAAATCATGCTTTTAGTCACGTTTTGCATGTATGTAAAGATCTTGGAAGAGACTCTCCAATTGGATACTGCATATCTTTAAGGGAGAGCTTGCAAAGGTTGATGTGTATCTAAAGAAACAAAAGAGGAGTTGGTCCTTTATAAAAGGTTCATTGCTAAAGGGGGAAGCAATATTATGCCAATTGTTAGAATAAATTGAACAGATATGCATCTAGGATCGATTGTATATGCGTGAAAAAACAAAACATACATACTTGATGATTCGTTATATTCCACCGATTAAAGAACGCAGAGATCTCGTGCCTTTTGTTTTTTTGTCAAAAACATCGAGAGTATGTCAAGAACCAATGTCTCTACAAAACTAAATACCCAAAGTCTCTTTTTTGTGTTCAAAACGTTGCCTTATATATATCATATGTGAATAACTACCGATAGAAGTTATTCATGCCAGATGACCATTTGACTCATCATAGGTGTAAAACGTCATCATCTCCCACTCATACATGATAGGTTTAAAATAAAACTCTGCAGTACTCATACTCGTTCAATAACCAGTGTGACCAGCATACGATGAGAGTATATTGTCACATATCTGTTAGGAGTATATGACATCTCGATTAACAAAATTGATCCTGAGCCTTTTGTGTCCTTGAGCAGACAATATATGCTATATCCTAGGTCATATCTCGCATTTGCATTTTTCTTTGATCTCATTTAGTTTCTTTAAGTCGTGACTATATTCAAGTTATCTCCTAAAGAGACGATGGCCATCTATGAATACTTTTCATGCGAGTCATTGATCTAAATTAAATGATCTTCCTCTGTTCTCAATTCTCTTTTGAATTAAATTTAATTTACTTTCCTAGAATTATTCCATAGGATCGCATCTTGCATGA
>JANVCQ010000008.1:7170310-7188514 GCA_025531925.1 Erythroxylum plowmanianum | reverse complement strand
CCAAAAGGTGATTGGTAAATTTGCTTGGGCCATCATGGACCTAATCATTTCTAATAGTGTCCTATTTCGTCTTTCAGTGACACCATTTTGTTGTGGGGTCATAGGAATTGTTAATTGTCTTTCTATTCCTTTCTCATCATATAAAGCTTTGAACTTTTCTAACAAGTATTCTTGTCCTCGATCAATTTGTAAAGCTTTTATTTTCTTATCTAATTGATTCTCAGCCAAGTTCATGTATTTTATGAAGCAATCGAATGCCTCCGATTTATGAGAAATCAAATAGATATGACCATACTGAGTATACTCATCTATGAAAGTGATGAAATAAATTGCCCCACGTCTATCCCTTACATTCATTGGACCACAAATGTCAGAATGAATTAATTGCAATGGACATAATGCTCTTGTTCCCTTTCCAAATGGCTTTCGTACCATTTTACCAGCTAAACAATGCTCACATGTAGGTAGATTTACTTGACTTAGATTACCTAAAAATCCTTCTTTAGCCAATCGATTTATTCGATTTTGACCAATACGGCATAGTCTAATATGCCACAAAGTTGCATCATTGTTGGAATTACTAGATATAAATAATGAATAACTAATATTATTATTTTCCTTTAACACATCCAGCACAATAAAACCATCCAATAAAAAATCATGACCATAATTAATAGATCCAAGATACAAATCCATTCCACCACTGTGGAAATTTACATGAAAACCAAGTTTAACTAATATCACTACAGATAAAAGATTCCTACGAATCTGTGGAGCAAATAAGACTTCATGTAGGATAAGAGGTCGCCCTCCACGCATGTCCAATTTATATGTGCCAATTCCTTGTACAGCAACTTTGGAATTATCACCTACATAAAGCCACCGACTTCCATGTGGGAGTTTACGAAATTCAACGAAGGCATCACGATCCTTCGCTACATGGTTGGTTGCTCCTGAGTCTGCAATCCACAAAGGATGTGATTCAGTTAGAAAAACAGAACAAGAAACATTCACAGAACAAATGTGTGTACTATAAAGATGTACCTTTTTAGGCTCGGTACAATCTCTAGCAAAGTGGCCCTTTTTATCACAATTATAGCACTTTACTTGTTTCATGTTCTTCTTTTTGAAGGGACGTTTTCCCTTTCCTCATCGATTATATTTTGCCTTCTTGGATTCCTGAGGAGAGTGGTTAGATTTCTTATTCTTTTTCCACTTATATCCACCATGATGCTTGCGTTTCTTGTTCATAACTCCATGTGAGGTAGAACTAACTGTATATGCCTCAGAAGACATCTTAGAGGCTTCAAGACGCTCTTCCTCCAAAGTAAGATGCCTCGTAGCATCTTCCATTATCTTGATGTTTTCATTATGAGTGAGGTGCATCTTCATATGCTCCCAACTTTGAGGCAATGAACGAATCACAGCTTGCACTTGTTGCTCATCAGACAATTCATGACCAACATCACGTAACCCACTTACCATGTTGGACATTTTCCTTAAATATTTTTGCATTGAATTGTCTGGGCGCTTCTTATAAGTATCAAACTTAATTGTAAGTGACCTCACTTTGGTCACTGAAGCACCTCCAAAACGAGCAACCAATCTGGATTACGGAACTCACGCATGATATCATTATCTATGCTACTTAGCAACGTGATGCGAGCCAAAGAGTTTTTCTTTTTCCATAAGTCATACGCATCACGGTCCCTTCTATGTTGGGCTGTTGTGCCCTCCTCAGAAACATTCATGATTAGGTTTAATGGCTCAAGAGCCTCTTGCTCTTCTAGTACATATTGGATTTTTATACTCCAGATTTCGTAATTGTCACCATTGAGTTTCTCACCCCTATTCAGTTCAGCAACTATATTCTTCAAAGTAGTAGCCATTGTCGAAACACTAAGTTTCTATAATAAGAAAGAAATATATATACACGTTAATGTCACATTAATCGTTTATAGAGCAAATAATTTGATCACAATTGCTTATGAAATTAAAAGTCCACAAATGTGTTCAATCATCATTCATACAACAATCGAATCCTAATTACTTTACTCTAGACGAATTCCTATATAAAATTCATGTAAACATATTACATAAATATTAAGACTTTGTTCTTTATAAAAAATAAACAACCTATTGTATACCTATGAACAATCTATAGGTAACGAACCATACGTGGAAATGAGTTCACGAGTTCGCGTGACATATGTTGCGAAGCTCGATTTACAATAGATCTTACTATTTCCATTGGAAGACCTATAGGATATAAAGTCCTAATCAACTCTCTTCTACGCATCCTTTTAATAAATGTCATCACTAACAAATTATAAGTCTTCTCAAGCATATTATTCCAGAGCATTCGTAATAGTTCACCCTAAAGTTGAGGTAATGACGCAAGCAAAGTCATGTACTTTACTTCAACATCTGCGTAAGCTAGACAACCTTCAAAATATAACTCTTGCATCATGTTATTAACTGAACTAACATATTGTGTTAGACCATCTCTAGGCATTAGATGCATGTTGATTAATTGTACATACATGCTGCCAATTCGTCTCTGCTGTGCCTCACATCGAATAAGCTTAGGTGTTTGCTTAATAATAGGCATTTTCTTGAAAAACAAATTTTCAGGAATCAGAAGAGTATACAAAAAATAACAAATTATTTTTATCTAACACATAGCGAACTTATGCTCATCTATGGAAATAATTTATCTATTTATTGATTTTATTATATTTGGCTATCAACAAATGCGTTTAATATATAATCAATTAGAAACTTATTTTTAATTTAACTTATAATTGAACTAATCAATTATCTTGGTTTAATTAGAAACTAATTTCTAATGAAACTACTATCTAATGTTAACTAAACAAATTAGTATTTATTCAATTAGAAAATAAACCAACGAAATTAGTTTATTTCTAAGGTTATTTTAACTAAACAAATTAGTTAGTTTTTTTTGCTATAAATTAAAAAAATTGTCTAATTAATTAGAAACTTATTTCTAATTTAAAGTATAATTGAACTAATCAATTTAGTTTGGTTTAATTAGAAACTAATTTCTAATGAAACCTTTTTTTTAATTTCAACTAAACAAATTAGTTTTCTAGTATTAAAAAAAACTTTCTCATTTTATTGTTTTAAACATTTTAGAAACTAATTTAACTAACTTAATTAGTTAGTGTAAATTAGAAAACTAATTTCTAATTCTATACATTATATTATGTATAAATCAATTATGTATTAACATAGTCCATTCTTAATTTAGGCCACAAATAATTATTGACTTCAAATTACCCTCAATGGCCCAAAACATAAACAAAAAATCAGCCCAGAAACGAATTTGGGCTTGGGAGGCAACCCAGAAACTCATTAGGCCGTGGGAGGCAACGTCTGATGGGTGCAGTGCACGCACCAGCGCTGCAACTGGGTAAAAAATCATCAGGCGCGTGACGCTTCATCGTCTTCCTCCAGCGCTTCTGGTTCGTTCTTCCTTTCTTTTGGTTTTTTTTTGCTTTTATGGATTCTTCTTGACAGACCTTATCTAGACCTCTCTTGCATGAGCCAACATATGTAATCTACTATTGTCTTCTTCGGTAGTTTTATTTTCTCACTTTAAACCATCATACCGAAAATGGTAGGTATATAACACCGAAGAAGAGACATAAAATCACATCGAAGATTAACAGTGATTTTTTTTCAGATAACAAGACAAAGGAGAAACACAAAAACAATGAAATCATTTATCACCGAAAAACAGATTCGTATTTTGGTCTTTGATAACACCGATTAACAAGTTGCAGATATTCGGTGCAATGATAATCATGAAAACAAACAATAAAATAAAATTATGGGTTGTTGATAAATCGTTTACAGAACAAAACCCACAATCAGAACAAACCCATAATCAGAACAAACATGAAGCAATCATTACAAAGACAAAAAAAAAACAACATATCTATACGGTAGAAAGTATAACAAATCATGCAAAACCATATGCTCTGATACCAATGCTAAAATAAATTGAACAGATATGCATCTAGGATCAATTGTATATGCGTGGAAAAACAAAACATACATACTTGATGATTCGTTATATTCCACCGATTAAAGAATGCAGAGATCTCGTACCTTTTATTTTTCTGTCAAAAACATCGAGAGTATGTCAAGAACCAACGTCTCTACAAAACCAAATACCCAGAGTCTCTTTTTTGTGTTCAAAACGTTGCCTTATATATATCATCTGTGAATAATTACCGATAGAAGTTATTCATGCCAGATGACCATTTGACCCATCATGGGTGTAAAACGTCATCATCTGGTCTCCACTCCTTCCAGAAACCAAAGACTATCATGGGTCGAGGAATGCTAAGAAGATGGACAATTTTCATATAGATCTTGGAACAATATTTACGTGATGCTTCTGGAATTACCAAAAAAACTCCTATTAAAACGATATTTGGATCATAAGATTAAGTTAGTACAAGGCGTTACTTTACTTACTACAGTACCTTATCGTACGACAGCTCCCAAACTTGAGGAGGTAAGGAAGCAACTTAAGGATCTGTTGGATGTAGGCTATATCCAACCTTTAAAAGCTCTATATGGCGCATCTGTGCTTTTCGAAAAGCAGCACGATGGTTCTCTTTAGTTTTGTATCGATTATTGGGTATTTAATAATATCATTGTGAAGAAAAAGTATCTCCTCCCATTCATTGCTAACTTGTTCGAACAACTTGGTAAAGAGAGATAGTTTACCAAGCTTGATTTAAGACCGGGATACTATCAAGTGAGGATTGTAGAGGGAGATGTATCAAAGATTACTTGTATTACGGGGTATAGTTAGTTAGAATTTTTAATAATACCTTTTGGATTTACTAATGCACCCATCATAGATTTCACCCTCATGAATTAGGTATTACAATCCTTCTTGGATAAATTTATATGGTTATACATGGATGATATTGTGGTGTATAGTAAAACATTACAGAGCATGTTATGCACTTATGACTAGTTTTTTAAGTCTTAAGGAAAAATGAGTTGTATTTAAAAGAGTAATAATGGGCTTTCACACAATACAAAGTCATGCTTTTGGTGCACATTATTGGAGGAGGGAAGCCAAAAATAGAGAAGTTCAAGGTGCAAGCTATTTATGATTGGAAACCATTAAATAATGTATTAGAATTGCTTTCCTTGGTCTCACTAACTATTATTAGAAGTTCATCAAAGGTTATTCTTCCCTCACTTATCCACCCACCGATCTATTAAAGAAGAATAAAATGTGGAATTGGAATGCAAGGTGTGAGAAGGCATTTGAGGCCCTAAAGAAGATGGCGATAGAGAAACCAATGTTATCACTTCCCGATTTTACTGAGCCATATGAGGTACATATTGATACCTTAGGTTTTGCACTTGGTTGTGTTTTGATGCAGGGTGAAGATCTAATTGCTTATGAGAGTTGCATGTTAAGTGATGTCGAATGTCATTACATCGTTTAAGAGAAGGAGATGACTGTAGTGGTGCACTGTTTGCGGACTTTGAGACATTACTTGTTAGGGTCCAAGCTCGTGGTAAAGACAGATAATGTTGTCACCAATTATTTCCTCACACAAAAAAAGCTGACACCAAAACAAGTTTGATGGCAAGCCTTCTTAGTTGAGTTCGACTATATGATGGAGTGCAAACCTATAAAGGCCAACTTAGTTACGAATACCCTTAGTAGAAAAGGGGAGTTTGCCGCCATTATAAGTCCAAATTTTTTCTAGTTGACCCAATAAAGGAAAGACTTGAGCAAGACTTACAAGCCAAGAGTTCAGTAGAGTTAGCTAGGCATAGGGATACATGACAATTTTGGTTTTAAGATAGTAGGCTTATCACTAAAGATGATAGGATTTATGTGCCTAAATGGAAAGGGTTACAAAAGGAGATTATTAGGGAGTGTCATGACTCCAAGTGGGCAGGACATCCTGGTGTACCTCACACATTGGCTCTTGTGGAGTGCATATATTTTTGGCTCCAAATGCACGACGACATCGAGCTTTATGTAAGGACATATCTTGCATGCCAATAAGACAAGATAGATCAACGTCGATCAATGGGTTTACTAGAGCCATTACCTATTCCAAAGAAGCCATAGGTGAGCATCTCTATGGATTTCGTTACATGCCTGCCAAAGTCTGAAGGATGTGGTAACATCATGGTAGTGATAGATCGGTTTAGTAAATACGATATTTTCATTACTATAATAGTGAAATTCATAGCCGAAGATATCGCTTTCTTATTTTTCAAGCATATGGTAAAGTATTGGGGTATTTCAAAGACAATTATGAGTGATCAAGATATTTGTTTTACAGGGAGATTTTGGATGGAGTTATTTAAGCTAATGAGGTCCAATCTCAACTTCTCTACTAGTTTTCACTCCCTAAATGAATGAACAAACTGAGAGAGTGAACACACAATTAAAGTTGTACATGAGGCATTATGTGAGTGCCAATCAAAATGATTAGGCAAAGTTGCTCAACGTTACCCAATTTTTATGCAATTTGCAAAAGATTGAGTCGACGAAAGCTAGCCCATTTGAAATTGCAACTGCTAACAGCCAATAACTGCGCACACTCTTGTTGTCACATATAAAGGTCCAAGTCTTGCAGCATTCAAGTTTATCAAATGATGGCACAAGAAGACCGATATGGCATGAGCACACTTAACAAAGGTACAAAGAGAATGAAGAAGTGGGTTGATGCTAAATGGAGGCACATAGAGTTCAATGAAGTGAGACCTGGTTCTAATGAAACTTCTCCCTCACCAAAGTCGAAGATTTATGAAGGCGCATAAAGGACTAGTGAGGCACTACGAGGGACCTTTCCCTAAAGGGAAGTAAATTGGAAAACTTGCCTACGGTTTAACATTGCCCTCACATCTAGAGATACAGTTCGTGTTTCATATGAGCCTTCTTAAACCTTACCATGAAGATGAAGACAAGCCTAGTAATGGTGAATCAAAGAGAGCTCCTACTGTCATCACTATGATGCCCAAAAAAGAAGTTGAAGAGAGATTAGCGCATCATTTTATATCGAGGAGAGGTAATCATCGAATTTATGTTGACTACTTCGTTAAATGAAAGGGATTACCTAATAGTGAAGCAAACTGGGAACATGAGCTCATGCTGTGGAACCACAAAGTCAAGATCAAATATTATAGGGAGGATGCGTCAAGGACGACACCAGATGAGTGGGGTGAATGTCATGTTTTATATGTTTCAGAGCCCACATGAAGATGTTTATGCCAAGAATCTTTTAAAATTCTCCTCAAAATTCTAGAAGAGAAAAGAAAATTCTAAAAACTTCTAAAATCTTGTGGAATCTTATAGAAGACCTTGGAAGCTTCTAGAATGTGGTGGAATCTTATAAAAGCTTACCGAAGCTTATGAAACATTATAGAACATTATAGAGTAGTGTAGATTGTTGGAAATGATATATAAGTATATAAAATAGTATAGAATATTCTAGAGAATCAATGAAAGTCATTAGATCAAATAGATCATAACCATCCATTTACGAGATAGAAGGCTATAAATAACCTTAGAGGCTTCATTTGTAAACATCATACATCCTACATCCAATATTCAAAAAGAAAATTTATTAACAAACCTTCTCCGAGCTTTCCTTTGGTTTCTCAAGTTATTTTGTAATCATGTTACTCTTATATCTAACATTTTAGAGTAAGGTTGGCTTGGTGTGGTAGAAAGATACTTAAGTGCTACACAGTTTGTTGGTAAGAAGTCTAGTTTCATGACATTTTGCACGGGGATAAAAATTATTTTGTATAAAGTATAACTGTTCTATTATAATCTAATTTAACTAATTAAGAAAAGGTAATATTAAATTTCATAATGATTATAAATTCATATAAAAATTAAGATGAAAATTTTATCAAAAATATTTCTAAATTCATTATATTTAAAAATGAAATATTTTTCACAACTCATGCAATCTTTAAAATTAAAACTTTAGAATAAATATTGATAAAAATATAAAATCATATTCTAACTAATTAAGAAAATGTAAATTGATCAAGAAAAATAATACATTGAATTATAAATTAAATAGATTTTTAAATTAAATATTAGGTCATAAAAAGTGAGTAATTAGCAAGCATATTCAAAAAATTGTGATATCTTCTAATAGTTCATATTTTTATTAGACTTAAATTTTAATGCTAAATAAAATTTTATTAAAACATTAATTTGTTATGATAAATATAATTAATAAAAGTATTACAAAATTTATTTACTTAAGCAATTTATTTCACTTTTATAGTTATTTAAAAATTTACAACTTGTTTTATTTTAATTTAAATTCTTCTTATACGTAGTCTTATCTTTATTTATATATATGTATGTATATATGCATTTATTTATTTACATAAAACTTTTCTATATAATAATTATCATCAATATTGTTTTACTAATAATAATATCGTATTTGTCTTATTTTCACTATGTCCTTTTGTTAGTATTAAAGATATAACTTAAGTTCTATTTATTAAAATTAAATTAAATATATGTCAATATTTTATAAATTCTTTAATTTTAAAATATTCATACATTGTTTATTATTTAAAATTTAAAAAGAATTGAAATTATTTATCAACGTGGGACAAGTTTCAACCTAATTGTTACAAAATTCACTTTTTTAAATTATATATATACATACTAAAAAGTAAAAACGGAGTGTCGCAAGTACGGTCTTTGATTAAAAATTGCAAGACTCACCGTTACAAAGGAAGCAAGCATACACTTGATTTTCATGAACTCCAAATACACTTCAAACTTCAAAGTGTAACAAAGAAAAAGAAAACACTACAAAGTAGGTAAATGAAGCTATACTCACACATACACACACAGACACTTCGTTTTCGCTTCCAGAATATCTTATTGACATGCAAACAAGGATAAGGACGGAAAATGAGTAAGCTTCTTGTCAGTTCCTTTTAAGAGCGAAAGCGGAGAGAATAATCAGAATTGCGAGAATGAGTGAAGCTATGAAGGAAGCCACCACAGCGGTGCTGGTCTGATGGCAAAAGTCGTTGAACTGCTGACAAATCGCATTCCAGTTGGCGCTAGAATTACCATTGTGAGCCAGGTACACTGTGTCAGCAGCTGCAGAAGCAGCTGATATCGTCAGAGTCGTCACTACCTGCATCACATGTAATAAGCTGGACAAAGTGGCTTAATATATTCTGGTACAAACCGGATAAGACTCTTAATTATATTCATTAATTAATATTGGCTCTGTTAAATGTATTAAAGCATGTCTTTTACTTACAGTGTCAAAGACGATAAGGAGGAGTCTTGGTCCTGGAGATTGAGGCCGAATTATACAGACTATAGAGAAGGGCAATGAGAGAACAAGATATCCACTAGCTATGGCATTGGCGATCACAAAAAACCTGCATGGAACAAGTATATATGTGTGTGTGTGTGTGTGTGTCCTTATAAGAAATTTTCGTTCACATTCTTATGTTGAACTGCACAATGGAAACAATTTTATGTATGAACTTATGGTAGCACGCATACGTTAAAGTAGGTAGGTCATTGTACTGAGCCTGGAACTGGAAGAACTGAGTGAAGAAGGGAAGAGTCTCTTGAGTAGTGGCCATGACAGCAGTGGCCGCTAAACTTGCTGTAATCGCACACAGTCGCAGAACAAAGTCGAAAATGGCTAATCCTTTTCTCCATCCTCCTCGTGGCTGTTGAGCAGCCTTTTTTGATGCTACAACAGGAGCATGAGCAGGAGCAGCAGCAGGGGCAGGAACAGGAACAGGAGCAATTCCTTTTTCTTTAGCATCAGTCCTTGGTTCGTCAATGGAAATTGTTGCTTCACCACCTTTCTCAGACTGCATAGCGAAAATACACTACTAGTGAAAGATCTGTTTGCCACCAGAAAGATTTTAGTTGAAATAATCGATTATGAGATGTCAAGGGTAATGATGTGACTTATATAGCATTGCAATTGCAGATAAGATGTTCAAATTTTAATGGATTAGTTGGTTAAAATGAATTAAGAAGTTTATTTGGTGCTTGGATCACGTAATGAAGGAGTGGTTGCCAAAAGCTATACTTGCTCCACTTCCATGAATTTGCATCGAAGAATTGCCTTCTAGATCGTGATTAATTGTGCCAGGACATGATCGGGTTTTGGAGTAGAATCATGGAAGTCATCTTTTCTTCGAATAGCCCTTGTGCACCGAGTATCCCTAGGTTTTTTTTTTTAATCTGAGCGAGAGAATAGCTATTATTTGGAAGAATAATGACACAATCAGACATATCAAGCCAAACTTAAAAGCGATTATAGAGAACAGACACCTTAGGAAGAGAATGGGCTCCCTTATTCTCCGAACACGTAATCCAAGAAACAGAGATATTATCTCTAGTGTATAAAATATCCTTACAGTCTGAAATTATAAGACTAAAATAAGAAAAATCCAAAAAATTGGAATTCAAAGCATAAATAAGGAGTTGACTATTAGTAAAAATATAACCGAGTAACCTATTTGTCTACATAGGAAACATGGAATGTCATGATTATAATAATAATCAGCATAAATTTTGACTTAACATGCTCACACTTAAGATACATAAAACGTACACACATTGGCCTTACAACTCTAAATTACTATCACCCCAATATTACAAGTAATATGTAAAATATTATAAACGCAATTCATTACAACTATCAAACATAAATTGATTCTGACAATTCTAGCACTTTGAATTCTTAAATGCAGCCTTCGAAGATCAATGGAATATAAGCTTTGCCAATTTTCGTTACAAATAAAAAGCCGTTTGAATGTTGAGGCATGGAAACAGAAACAAACCAAAATCAGAGACAAAAATCGGTAACCTGTCAAATTTCATTGACTTGACTTGGTTGCAAGTCTGAAGATCACATACCACTTTCAAGATGAAACCTTTTTCATAATCTCAGCTGTATGCCAGTACCCAAAAAGCAAAAACAATGCCTGCCACTCTTGCCATGTTACAAGCCGCGCTGAGTGAGCTAACCTTTATTTATCCCCAAAGAAAAAGAGAAGAAAACGTATGCTTGTTGTTGCCATTCCTATACGTGCCATTGGATGAAACGAGCATTTAACAGAAAAAATAAAGAATTTGTTTACAACAATGAGTAAGTACAAACGATACTATGGCCGAAGTATCAATCCACGCTGAGCAAGAGCTTCATGTAGCTGACGAGCAGCTTCTGCAGTGTCATTCAGTGGAGGGTAGCTCCAGATCTCGGAGATCTGAAACAAGTACACAACACCCATTCAATTAAATGATTGAACTCCAAAAATTTAACTAGTTCAATTAAGAAAGGATAAAAGATTATGAATTCATGCTTAAGGAGGACCCCTTATACTTTATCAAGTATGTGTACAAGGCAAAGATTCAACAACAATATCTTTCTTTTATAAGAGGCACAATTATTGTCCACTTGCTATCCCTTTAATGTAATCCTAAACGTTCCGTTTAATCTAATCCTAAGCCTCTTAAGATAGCTCTTATGAACAACGTTGTGGTGACTGGCTGTCTCTAACTGTTGCAATTTGAACAAATCCAACGGTTAGAGGATAATGGTGATTAAAATAAACTAAAATAATAAGAATGACAGAATACAATGCTTTAATGTGCCAATCTAGTGAGCTATTACATCATTTTGGGGTCAGCCAAATAACAAAATAAACAATTGACGATACGAGAGAATGACCAAAAGATATGAGAAAAGATGGATTCCAAAAAGGATAAATGGAAAACACAAAAGCTTGACGCAAAATTGTAACAGGGGCCCTTTGTTGGATTTAACACTCATTTGAACCCACTTCTTCAAAGAAAAATTAATTGAGCCCTCAAGCATGATAACCAAGCAAGCTCAACAAAAATTGAGCAACACACAATGATATATCATACAAATGACACTGCATCCAATGTTTTCACTCGTATAGCCTGTAGTGATGCGTGTAAACACATGCCATCATTAAGATATTTGATCCAGGAAGCTAGGGTGTATAAAGTCATGTTCAATCCTCGCCTATTCCTTTCATAATCACCTCTGACTATATCCACCTTTCCATCTAACTAGAATTATGTTCAGCAAAGAAGAAAGCCAGGTTATGTAATCAGCAAGCCAATCAATTTTATAAAATTCTTCTATTTCACAAAGATCATTCCCGTCATCATCAAGGCTATCAGTGACGAGTGAGATTTCAATGACACATCTCACAACAACCAACTTCCTCTTACTTCCTACACATAGTCAATGTCGATTTGAGGATATACATCAGAATAGTTGAGAATCCCAATCTAATGAAGCATGAATTTCAAGCTGTTAATTCTCAAGATTAAGTCTCATAAAACTTTCTGCAAGTCTACCATCTACAGGCTATTACAAGCCACAAGATCATGAATCATATTGCAATTCTCCTCAAAATTTTCATCGTCAGCCATCAATGTGGAAACATAATCTTCAAGCTCTTCCTTCTCAACATCAAATCCACTGAGCTATGATGCTCAGTATGTTTGCTACACAAGAGATCATGAAATTGGTAAACAATGTCCTCAGGATATTCTTCATCCTCTAACTTACATTTTTATAATTTTTTGAGGCCATGCATGATCTCTATAAGACTTTTGTTGCCCTGCACAAAATTGAGATCTTATCTACATGATATCTGGTTTTCCAATTAACTAAGCAGGCAACTCTAATCTTCATAGCATTGCTTACCACAAAGGATAGATGTGAATTCTAAAATGAAGTGTCAATCCACATGAAATTGGCACATGGAGATCAGTACCAATTCAGCAGAAGAGAGAATGCACATCCCACTAACTCTTAGAAACAGCAAAGTTAATACATGTACAGATAAGTGTGTGTGTGCGCGCATGCGCGTGCGCGTCCGTGTGTGTGTGTTGCAAAGAACATCCATCTGTCTACTTACATCCTCAGATCCAGTAAATGGCTGGACCACTCCTCGCTCCTTCAAAGATTTGTGGAAGTCAGACAGCTTCCATGTGCAATACTCAGATCCCATGACATACACAGGTTTCCTGAAAAAATGGTTTAAACCTCTTTAGAATCAAAAAGGAAAAGTCTACCTGCAGACAATAGATATGCTTAACGAATCAAATAAAGGAGGCATACCCTGTGCTACAAGCCTCACTTAACATACTAACTGAATCTGCTGTTACAACAAATGCGTCTGCCCAAGCTAAATGTCCCTTATATGGATTTGGTTCTGAAAGGTACGAATTTTAAAACTGTAAATACTGTGCTCCACTCAAACTTGAATACGAAGCTGCCAATCAAAGCAGATACCTTGACCATCCCAGATGTGAACTTTTTTATTATCTGCTAATTCTCTGACTATAATGTTTGAAACCTGTGGGTCAAACACATGGAAAAAAAAGTACATGATTAATGCCAAACACAGCTTACCTTACAGTTAGGATAATATATGGAACATGTCCTAGGCCTCACTAATAGCTTAAGCTTAAACTTTTAGATTGAATGGTCATTGACAGATACATAATGTGTGAATATATTCAGACAAACTATAATATATATGTATTTTATACTTTTTGAGGTGTCCTAGGTGAGAAAGATATTCTGATGCTGCCACAGCTTGTAAGCACACTAAGCAGTGAAGCAGTTAATTTCCTCGCAAGGTCTGGTCCATAACGACAGCGTCCTATTGGAAAAGGATCATATCAGCAAAAGAAACTCACAAGGTCATGAACAAACAAAAAGAAAAGGGATGAATAAAACCTATTTATAAGAAAGTTGATCTGTTATTACTATAAAGTTCAATAAAAACCATGCATATTAATGTCTTCCATTTTATTGGTAAAAAATAGGTATCAAGGTATGTGATAAAAATTGAACACATCAAAATATAATAACAATGTTCACGTTTGAAACATCCCCAGTTCAAGAGAGGAGGAAAATCTGTCAAATCTTACTATTATTCAAGGGTTTTAAAACAGTGTGGAAGTATAATAGCACCAATTGTTAAATTTCCAAGAATTGGTCCAACAGAAAATGATTCTGGGACCAACAAAACTGAAAAGGAAAGGTTATTGGCAATTTTGAAGTGACTCCATACAGTGACAAAAGAACAGTAGAGATGATAAAGCATGAATAATTACTTGTTGGCCCTCCAATGTTAACAACCAGTAACGGCTTTGGCAGTGGTGCAAATTCATCATGCCATGTACTAGCTGCACTACGCAATGTAGCAAAATCAATTTGATGCAAAGCTCCCAAAGTCAGGACCTGAAAATACAGTTCCCAGCATAAACAAAAATAAGCTCTTATTTGGTCAGAAATTCTCGGATATAACATGAACTTTCATAACCAAAGGAATCTTATAAGCATAAGGAATCAGGATTCATACCACATGCTTGTCTGGAGGTTCACGTGGAGTTATCCACCTCCTCAGAAACCGAGGAACTTGCTCCTGACCTTGTGGAGTCAAAGGATAATAGTCATGACGAGGAGTGATCACCATGTCAAATCTATGCACATCTGACCTCGGATGTTGAATCTGTAATACCAAAGGAAAGAGAAGAGTGGTATAACAAATACATATGTAATATGAACAGAGGGCACCCTTGGAACAAAACTATCCTGTAATATATATAGCATAGGAATGCTTTATACCAGAAAGAAAACATGCATCTAATCACAAATAACTGATGTAGCATTGTCATGTATATCCAAGTGAAAAATGCACAAATTTGCCAACCGTAGACTCTAAAACCCAAAGAGTACTTTCAAAGCTATCATATATTTTCAAATCATACAAGCCATTCAGATGGATCTACAAAAGGTGATTTATAGACATATGTTGAAGTGGTGGGTCCACTGAATAGCAAAATTGCTCTGAAAAATCAGAAAACAAGTACCTAGCAGTGAAGGACTGCTCACTGTAATACATTAAAAATCACATAAATATATCATAAGACACCTTACCAGGAAACAAATTGGCCACAAAACTTGCAAGAAAAGAAAGAAAAAGAATAATATAGAGTATAATTCCACTGAACAACCTACGCACAATTTCTCCGACCTGCTTTACAGAAGTTTCAACACCAGGAGGATCTAGGTTCACCAAGTCTTTTGACACAAACACAAAGTAAGCTATGCTCAAACATATCGCCCACCCTAACAATCGGTTGAAACTAAGGAATCATGATGATCAAAGAGCAAATTGAACCACCATAATATTTGTCATAGAGAGCCATCTCAATACAATATTATGTAAAGCAAAACAAAAAATCACCAATCACACTTGATACAAAGATAAATGACAAACCTGAACGACAAACACATTTTCTGAAGCTAAACGTTTTATGGAGCTTGCAGTAGAAATTGTATCTCTACCAGAGGCAATCACCAATAACGGTCCATCCCTGGAGATATTCAGCAGCACATGAGTTGCAGACCATAAGACTGTTAAGCTTAGAATGAATACATATAGTGGATAATACTTTTCTCTTTCCTAATACGTAAATGGTTTAAAAGAAAGAAAGCATAGAAGATCTAGGTTGTTAATTATCAATATGCAGTTGGTGCACTACAAAGGATTTTTAAAGAAAAATCTTCCTGCGTGTTGCCTGATAGTACATACAAGAAGCTTCAATAAAGGCACCTTTATAATTCTGCTACCTTAACCATCCATCGTCTTTCACCTCCAAACAACAATAGACATTTTACTTGTCCTATATAACCTTTCAAGCAGTGACCATAACATTTAGAATGGTTGGTTATGTAAACACAGCTTAGCATTGTGTTCTAAAATATAAACTTGTTAATGGATTGAAGATCTATAGACCCTTAGGCAGCTAATATTTCCAGACAAAATAAGCTTATTCATAACAACAAAAATGGCCTCGTTAAATGAAACGCAAAAGGTAAGATGATTATATCTTACACAGCAATAAAGGAGCGTACAATTTTACAAAACATATATATATAGGAGCATGCACTATGCAGAAAACATAATTCTTTCAAGGTTTAAAAGAAATTTTTAATCCAATATTCATTTAAGATATTGGATACTACTAGGTTATGCCCATATCCTGCAGATTTAAAAGTTAAAGGATGACATTTCTCTCTAATGGTAGGCACAGAAATTGTAAGACCAATTGGTGGACTTATTTAGCAAAGCATTAGGCATGGAAAATAATTCCAACAAAAATAAAATACAAAAGGAAGTACTTTTCATAGGTGTCGCGAGCCATTCGCACGATCTGCTTCACGTCAGCTTCTAAAATCGATGACAAACCAACACCAGAACTCCCATTTTCCAAAGAAGAATTGAATAACGGCTTCCCTCGTGAAGTGATCATCAGCCTGGAGTAGCCGTACATTTTCCTTACCACGTAATCCAAAAATTTATGCATATAAACCGGTAGCCAATGTAACCACTCGTTTATGCCTCCTCTTGGCCTCGTAACTCTCTGCACACAGATACACACATTTATTTAAAATAAAACAGATAATCACAACTCCGAACCCTAACAAGAACTTGGTCATACTCTTAAATACCACTCACGTATAAGATGTGCTTATCGGAGAGGCCGAGAGCGCGAACCAAACCGAGGCTCTGGTTCTCGGCGGCGGAAGAACCGTTTCCGATGACGACGGCACGGCGTATGACTCCGTAATTGCCAGCTTCGAAGATCTCCGGAACGCCTGTGGCGGTGGTGGTGGGGCCGGGAGGCTCCGGGAGCCTTATCGGCCTCATGGATTCCCAATTCGAAATTCGAAAAGCCCTAATAAAAAAACTGAACTTTGGTAGCTATATATATGTTGACTGCGATCAATCTGGATTCTGCAGGGTGGGTGCTTTTACGTTTGGCTGCTGTTCAAAGCAAAGTTATGGAGGACTTTCTTTAACAGCTTTTTACTAGTGGGACTAAGAAGGAGATCAAAGTTAAGTTTCGGGTTTTTTTTTTTCTCATTTTGGGCCCTGATAGTCAAGTGAAAAAGCCCAATTGCCCAATATTGGAGGTTTTAATTATCAATAATTAGACAAGTTCAAAACTTGTGCGTCACGTTTATGATTACCACAATTAAATTAGTCTTTCATATCATAAATGATATACTATAATTTAATTAATACATATGTAATTTCGAATACATTAACTTATAATCAAAGTATTTACAAATTTTATAAAATAGAATACATGTTATTTTATGGTATAGACCTAAATTAGGGAAAAAAATTAGACGCAATATAAAACTAAAAAATTAAATTTGAATTGATTAAATTTTATAAATAATTAATTCAAAAGGTTTTAAAATATTAAACCTTTTGAGATTTTTTCAATCCAATATCCAAATCATTAAAATTTTCAATCGAATGACTAACTTAATTTTTTAATTGAGATATCAACTTTATAAAACTTTAACAATTCAATTTAAAATATTAATTTTCGCTAATATAGTTAATAAATAAACAATTACATAACATTTAGTAAATATACAATGAGTGAAAGCCTTGGAATAACTGATAAAAGTTGCTTTTTTTGTGACCTGAATCACAGAAATAGTCTCTTTGTAAAAATACAATGGCAAAGCTGCATACATCAATGATCCTTCTTAGACTCCCACAAAGCAGAGAGTATTGTGTACTGAGTACGTTGACTTTTTAATAAGCATATCACATAATTAAAAATAACTTAAGATTTTAAAAAATTAGTCACTCAATTGAAATTTTTAAAAGATTAAAATACTATAAACTTTTGAACATGTTATCCCTAAATTTTATATAAATTTGAATTTAAAAAAATTAATACCATTCAATTCCAATAAATAAAATATTGACATTTTATTTTAATTTATTACGATCAAATTTAAACTAATATAAATTAATTAGAATGAGATTGAATTAAAAAATATAATTTATTCCATTCAACTTAATTCAATCTATCATCGTTATTACCTTAGCTCGATCATTCTATCTAATCCTCAAACCTCAACTTTAATGGCAATTAATGCCATAGTTATTCACTATGGATCACTGTTGAAGAGCAACTTTGTTTTGTTGTTATTTACTGATCATTAAATGCAACACTTTTCTTTTCAAATGGGATCATTAAGAGCCTTGGATTGTATCTTCACAACGTAACAGTTT
>JANVCQ010000008.1:7136561-7150417 GCA_025531925.1 Erythroxylum plowmanianum | reverse complement strand
AGTTTGATCCATGAACATGGCCCAACTGGAATCGTGAATCGAGGTCGAGCCCCCGGTTATGTCGTGTATGCTGGACCTTTTCTTCTCCTTTTCGGCTGAGTTCAAACGTAGAAAATACTTTTGGGCGTGGCTGGCCACTTGGGTTGGTGTTCTTGACACCATCGCGTTTCTCGAGATGCTCCTCCAGTCTCCCTTCCCATACTTCTCCAATCCGATTAAAAACAACCTGTCCAAAGTCCAAGTCCAACAATACATTTTTAACCACACTTGCCATTTTTTTAAATTCCAGCATCTAAACAAGGTGCTAGTGCTACATTTTCTGTGGTTAATTAGTAACAAAACTGTGGTCAAC
Organism: Erythroxylum plowmanianum; assembly: GCA_025531925.1. Lineage (NCBI taxonomy): Eukaryota > Viridiplantae > Streptophyta > Magnoliopsida > Malpighiales > Erythroxylaceae > Erythroxylum > Erythroxylum plowmanianum. Next base: position 7,150,065 of record JANVCQ010000008.1, on the reverse strand, counting down.
AGACGAATACGTGTTGATCATATTTTGTAAAACAAGTTTTTTTAAGAAAAAGAGTTCATTTGAAGTTCCGTGCCTCTGACGGCTAATAGTGTTAAAAACAAAGATAAAATTAGAGGGTTAGCAGCCACAAAATCGGATGATTATCATCAGTAATGTGATTTATGATATGATTAGAGTGAAGAAACAAAACTAGCATGTCTTAGAATCAAATGGAAGAAATTAAAGATCAGAAATCAAAGAGTTAGTGTCTGGATCTTGACTCACCTGTGCTCTTCTTCAGTCCAAGGAATACCTTTCCTCCTCTCTGTGTCTCTCTCCTTTCCCTTCAATCCAAACCATGCCTTTCTTTCCTCCTTCTCCTCCCCCTCATAACTGGGCAACTCAACTCGCCCCGACTCAATCTCTACCACATCTCTCACCAACTCTTCATAATGTTGCCTCACATCTGCCCAACTCTTGCCCGGAACTTGGCAGGCGATCTTCTCCCACCTCTCCGGTGTGTTCTCCGGGAACGCCACCAGTGCCCTCTCGAACAGCTTGTCTTCCAGCCTAGTCCACGATGACGCTGATGTGTTAAACATTTGGACACGCGCTCTCCCTTAGTCCAGCTCGAATGGCTTATGACATGTTACATTATATACTAGGACTAGGGGAATTGTATTTAGGATTACGTCCGCTACCTATTTTATCACGTTGAGAAAATACACTTCTTTTATTGCCTTCGGGTTGGTTTTTTAATTTTAGAAATTAAATTCACTAAAATAAGTAATATAACTCAGGATCTACAAAGTCAAATTATTGATAAAAGAGAAGTATTGGATAGTTAATTTGAAATTTTTTATTGGAGTTAGAATCTTACTCATTTAGATACATATATTAGTGTGTAACTGGTCTGATCTTTAAAAATTTTAAATATTTTTTAAATTTTTAGTTCGATTTAATTTAATAATTTTTATTGTTAAAATTTATTCAATTTATTGATCGATCACTTAATTTTTATAGATTTATAAATTTATAAATTTTAATTTTATGATAATTTAATATTTATTAAAAAATTTAAGTTATAATTTTTTATTTAACATATGGGTTAAAATTACATGAGTATGATATTACTGCTCAAAATAATCAATTATTATACAGAGCTAATCGCAACTTGGCGGTGGCATCAAAGATGTCGGCCCAAAGTTATCCATTGGTAGTTATTCCTCGTGCGGCTTTAGTTATTTTTTTATCCACGTTTGAAACACCGCTGATCATACTTTGCCATTAACAAAGTTTAAAGTGCTTCAACTTGCGATTTGGATAAGGTTTACTCCTCTTTTTATCTCTCACCACAGGAAATCAGAGATATTTCCCCACCTAAATATCATATCTTCATGTACAACTTACCCTTTGTCGGTCGACTCACAACTGGCGGCTGTTCTAATCTATTGGTTCTTTCCCCTTGGATTCCATCTAATCGAGATTTGGGATTAGGATGGGTAAAAAGCAAGTCCCAATTTTAAGACCCAAGAATGAGTTTATACTTATATTATAACATGTTAAAGATAAATAACATAAGATGGTCTGATTAACATCAAACATTTATATAGTTTGCATCCACAAAGAAAAAGTAAGCAGCCAATCATTAAAATATACATTAATAAACATATATTACCTTACACGTTGAATATTACAAGTTGTTACTTAATTATTATTAATAAAATACAATGAATTGTAGCTAGTATTTATTAATATATCATTTTGTAAGAGATTAAAATAAAATTAATAACTTAATTAATTTATAAAATTAAATTATGCTCTAACTTTTGTTCAGCATTTAGGTATTAATAAAAATATAATTAGACAAAAATTAAGAAACAAACAGATTTTAGTTTTTGTCCAAAAACAGAAATAAAATAAATTGTTTTAATTGGAGGAATATAGAAGGACTTGGGATTCTTAGTCAAGTTCAGGAATTGGGTAGTGGCACAGCTAAACACCCAACTGATTATAAGTTGTTTGAGTCTTGTCTCGTTTCAATTGGATCTATGTCCAGTCCTACGCGTTCGGTCGAATGATTTGGTTTGACTAGTGAGGACTAAAACTTCGGAATTCGTAAAACTCGGGGCTTGCCTCATATATTAAAATATTCTTATATATCTACAATTATTTCTTATTATCCGAGCACTCTTATGTGAGAACTCTTAGATTCACCCATAGGCTCTACGTGGCAAACAACAAAATGAATTAACTGTTAGTTGATAGCGTAGCTTTAATTAGTAGATAATATTAGTTATTTATTAGAAATATTTAGTAAAATTAATTATTTAATATTAGTTGTTGATGTGTTAATTGACTTATGAGGACATAACTTTTAAAAAATTATAAGGGTATAAATATTATATATTTTAGTATTTCGTTGTATATTTTTATAAGAGTTTAGATTTTAAATATTTAATTTTACATAAAATTAAGTTTATAATTTTAATAAAAATATAGAACATATAATAATAATAATAATTAAGATGATGATGATGATGATGATGATGACATTTAAATATAAAATATAAAAATTTAAATAAAGTTTAACAACATAATTTAAATAGAGCAAAGAAATGAGCATCGTTGTTTAAAACAAAGGTTTATAACAATCAAAGAACGACGTCTAACTACCATTAAATTATAAATAATATTATCACTAATAATTGCCATCTTTCTAGTTCTCTGTTCTTCAAAGTCTCCTTACATAAAGTTAACTTCAACATCTTATAATATATTTGGAGGTATAAATTCAAGATCTTGATCAATAATGTTAAAAGTTGGGTTGCCATTGTACTTCTTCTAATATAGTTATGCAACGCAAAAGATGCACAAATTATTATATTTTGATCCATCAATTAATACTTAGACAGTTTCTCCAATTTCTTCCATCGAACTTTATGAACAATGAAAACCCTCTCAATACAACTTCTCAATGATGAATAATCTCGATTAAAAACTTCTCGAGATCCTCTTGGATTTGCACCACGAAACACTAATTGATGAAACATTGTCTTTAGGTAAGATGTTAAATATCTTTCTCTTTTCGAATAGCTTTTGTCAACCAAGTAATATTTACCTGAGTGTCTATAGAAGAAATATAATTAGTATAAATGTTATCATAAAAAGTTTAAATCATGAACAACAAATCCTATAAATCTTAAAATTACCTATCAGTGGTTTTGGAAATCCAAGTCTCGAATTACCGATTGTATCAAGGAAAATATGAGAATCGTGTGCTGATCCCTCTTAACCCGCTAAAACATACATAAATAGTAAGTCAAAGTCACATACTGTCAATACATTTGTAATCGTTATTCCTTTTCGTCTTTTATAACTCATTAGATCCTCCTCTGCAAAAACTACTGCTATATGTGTATCATCAATAGCTCTAATGCAATCCTAATATAAAACAATGATCATAAAACGATAAAACAACATTTTTCAATGAAAAACATAATGAAGGGGGAAGAAAAACATATTCAATTACTTTAAAATGTGACATATTTAGCATCATTGGCAATTTGTATTGAATTTGGGATCTTTTAATTTAATACTGAGTATATCTCTTGAAAATCCATCCATGACACTCAAAACTTCTTTAAAAACTCTACTCACACTTTAAATCTTATACAACATAATTCATATAAAATATGATTTTTATAATTATATTTTTTGTAGAATATATATTGTAAATTAGTTAAAATGTTGTAAAACTTTTTAACAAATAGTTACAACTATGTTGACTTCATTAAAAATGTGGCAAATATACATTTTGGAAAAGTTAATGAAAATTAATACATTTTTATAAACACAACCACAATAACTCGAGTGTATAATGCCCTCCGTTTTGGGAGAGTTGGAACAGGGACATCAATTATACCCAACCTTTCATTTACATTTTACAAAGAGGTTGTTTTCATAAAATTATGAGTTTTTGATCATAAAGAATAATCTTACTAATTACTTCAAATCTTGTCTTCATATTTTTATAAATAGTATAATTTAATATTACTATAAGATTATACCTCGGTGAAAAAGATAACATGTATGCAAAATTCTTCTTATTTTTAAGCCTTGAGATTTAGTGCCCCAGAAAGAAAGGGCTTGTGTTTAGCATACTTAGAATTTATACTCCAATTTTCCCTAATCTCTTATGGATAATTTGTTTCTAACCACAATATTTGGTATTTTCGAAGTCCACTGACCAGCAGTGGCTGGAATATTATATATCTTGTAACAAAATTTAATGTTCAATAGTGTCAGGCCCTAAAATCTCAAACTTATGGCTAGTGCAATGACACCAAGGGGTTATCTCACGCCTGTTGTCGTCCGCTCGCTCTCTCCTCTGCAGATTTGCATCTGAGGTATTGCTCTCACCTTCCAAAACACTCTCTATATTAGTTAGGACCGCATTTCTTTGTCAATAGTCAGCTTTGATGGGATGCATGTATTCTGCGTTTCCAACAAAAATCATCTATACCATGTTGTTTGACATCATTCACAATGCTATAGGGGGTTTGAATCATCCCATTTTGCCTAATGCTTCCATCTTGCATGTCTTACCTGCTGTTTGGTTATAGTTGACTCTAGGGAAGGTGGAAATCCTTGATGATTATTTAGAATGAACGATTGCCATTTAAAAAGGGATAGTTAACGGGATTATCTATATATCTATTTATTGAAAATCTTCTCGAGTCGAGTGTTAAGGCCTATTGTATGGTTAAGTTCTGTCAATATTGGTTCTGGCTTTTACTTTCTTTATTATGTTTTTAGCAAAAATCTACTTAGAAGACCGGAGGAAAACATTAAGAATTTCTTAGTTATATGAAAGAGATGAATGAGGCTTTGAGAACAATCACACGGGTGCTTTTTCTAAACAATTACTATTACTGATGTGGACGGATGGATCTCTGATATGAATACGTTTTCATAACTACACAAGTGAAGGTGTTTGGGAATGGAATTTTTTTTGATTGCTCATGAGGTGTTTTAGGAGGGTCTCAACTATGAGAAGGCATCTTTAAGCCATCCACACTCAGTCTAATCTCTGTTGGAGTCAGGTAGGTCCCTTGCGGAAGGCAAAGCTCTGGCCCCAAATTTTAAACGGCTACATACATAAGGATGGTTTGAACCTACGACCTTACTTAAGCTAGAAGAGTCCCTTACCAACTCACCTGCGCCCTGAGATTGGGAACGGAATTTTTCTGGAGGTAGAATATAAACAACCAGAAATATCAAGTTATAGACTAAGACTTTCTACTGCCAGGCATGCAGTTGAGGTCCCCAATGTCAAACTTGATATGCAAGTTAGGCACGAGAGCAGAGAAAAAAAGAGAGTGAGGTGAGAGAGAGAAGAGAGATAAAAATATTTTATATATTTTTGTAGGTCAAATTTTTTCTTGTAATTTTCTAGTTTTTGTTAATAGTAAAAGTCTTCTATTCTTATTCGTAATTTTATTTTTATTTAGAAATTTTTTATATAAAATTTATGTGTTTATTATTATTATTTTTAAATCTTATTTAGTTGCAAACTTGTTCTTATCTAGTTGATTTTCACAACACCCAAGCAGTTGGAATAAAAAAATAAAACCTTGCCTATTTCCATTTCTCCAAACAATATTCTGCTCCGGGATAATTTGTATAATTTTTGGACAAAGGCCTGCCCCTGAATTTTCTTTGTTTTCTTTACCATTTTGCGACGCGTCCTTTTCTCGATCAATACAATCATTTCCATCTAGTGATTAAATAATATGGTGAACAATCATTCGCTTCCGAAGATTAGAAGTTAGTCAGTTGACTAACTGTTACACTGTCAGTGGCAAATAAAAATGCACTCGGAGCAGGTTGTCTTGGTAAAGCAGGTGGCATTGCTCTGAGTGCTCTGGCCCTTGAAGTGCAGGGACCTACAACAGAGTTGATGTTGATAGATGATAGTAATATAGGCAATAGTTAAGCCAAAGATTGTTAATGTTAGAATATGGAAAGCCTACTGATTGTGTTTAGGTACGGTGATATTGGCTTGAAAGAATAAACAGGAATGAGAAGTTTGTCAGGTTACTCATCTACGTTAATACCCTGTACTGTAAGTTACTTTGAGGAGAGGAAACCTTTATAATCTTGTGCATGATTTAGCCTTCTATTTCAAGGGCAATATTGGTTCAGCTTTATAAACGACGGACAGGTATGATCTGAAGCATTGCTAATTAAAAAGGACGATACAATGAGGTTGGGCTAATTAAGTGAAACATGGCACCTCGGAACCGTTCAATGGCATGAGTTTAAGGGTCTAATAATGAATCTGCAAGTGTTTATGTTTTGAAGCTCAATGGTGGTTATGACAAAGCCAGTTTGCTCCAAACATAAAAAAGGAAAACACAAAGCAGCCCATCACGAAAGGCATTTTCCGTTTTATACCATCGTTGCTTTCGCGTTCTCTACAGGCCCTCGTCCTACACAGTAAGTACGGATGATCAGTAACGGAGCCAGATTCAACTCTAAGGAGGGGCCGGGGGCCAACATCTAAGGGGGCCACTTAAATATAAGGGGGGTCACTTATATTTGTAATTTTAAAAATTTTAATTATGTAAGTAATTTTTTTAAAAAAAATTTTGAAAGGGGGGGCCATGGCCCCCCTCCTCATGAACATGGCTCCGTCCCTGCGGATGACATATATTTGAATATAATAATAATAGAGGTTAAAGAAATAGACACCTCCTCTAATTTAAGGTTTTGTTTAAAATTTAATATTTATTTTAAAAATTATTATCTAATACTTATAATATTATTTAATTTTCTAATAATTTTATACCATATTTTATTGAACTTTTATAGAAATGTGGGATCTTTTAAAATTCTTATTGCCTGTGATGATATCTCTTTTTAGGATGATAACTACTGTTTAGAGAAAGGCATAGTTTCATAGAAATTCTAGATTCCGGATTTCTAATGTTTCATCTTGTATATGCACCACACTAAAACCCAGGTGTTTTTGCATGATTTTCTTTGCTATGTGTTCTTTGTTCTCTATTATTGCGATATCAAGTGTTCGATAACCGGTCGTAAATGTAGGTTACCAAGTACGAGCATTCTTCTCTAGCTTTTACCTATTGTTATGAGTCCAATGCCCTTAAGGAGCTCCCGTTTTTTTATTGGGTTTTCTACTTTTGTCTCTAGTAGATTAACTTATGCTTTTTCGTGTTGCATTCATTGGCAGAGCTAGCGATTGACATGGCTGTTGTGTACGCTAGCCTGGGAGCTTCATCTCTGCTCTGTATGCAACTCTTGTTCTGATTGACCAGGCCTGTCGGTAGGGGAAGGTGAAGCTTGGGTACTTGCACTGCATTCAAGGAATGTAAATCAACTTCTGCAGAGTTTTGGCACATCATACGTCTTTTCTGTTAGCTTGCTCGAGACTCCTGACATGTCTGTTGTTGCAACTGTGTTGATACTACTAATATGTAAAGGACATCTTTCTTTTCCTTGTAGGAGCCGTTGGTAATCTACTTTTTAACTTGTAACTTTTTCCAGTACACGACGTTCCCTTTAGATTCATTCATAACCAAATTCATCATATATAGTTTTTCTCTAAAGTGTTTTTCTTTAGACGGGCTCCTATCCAGGCTTATCGTTTTCTGTCACTTGCGTGCCTTCAAAGTAAAAATCTCTTTAGACGCTTGGGCTTTGTCAAGCATGGTAAAACTACAATACTGCCCTCTTTTGGACAACCATTCTTTCTTTGCATGCTTCCCTAATTATTATTATTGTTTTCTCCTTTTAAATCACGACTTCGTTACCCTTATGCTATCATTTTCAAGCTTGGCATTATTTGTTCACTTCGACTTCCTTCTTTGTTTGACAATTTAATTTCTCATTGTTAGCTCTTGTTCTTATTTAATTCAGACTTTTAAGATACTGGACTTCTACAGATAAACTAGTTGGGTCTTTTCTTATCACCTTTCTGTATTTATTATTATTATTATCATCATCATCATTTTCTTTCCGCTTTCTTAGTTTTGTCTTTTTGTAGTCCTTTAGCTTCTCTTTAGCACGTATGATTTAGAGTGCCTTTGCTTTTAGTGTTTACCTTGTACAGGTTTGTAGTTGTGCTACTTTCTCTCCTTCATGGTCTCTTTTCGAGCCAATTGGCTCTTCTCCTTTTCTGTTCTCAAGATCGTGTTTACTTTGGGAATCCTAAGGAATTTTTGGGAAGAACTTGTGGGAAAGTGTGGGGGCCATGAGTTAGGAGGGATGACTTTGAATCTCATGGACGGGACACGAGCAAGTTTTTCGGTGCGTTTCGTGTGCAAGAATAAAAAAAGTGATGATAGACTAAGAATAGGCTCTTGGAACATTAGGATCCTTACAGGGAAGTCTTTAGGATTAGTAGAGATTTTAGACAAGTATAAGATACAAATAGCCTACATTTAGGAGACCAAGTGGTCAGGAGTTAAAGTAAAGGAGATAGAAGGATTCAAACTATGATACTTGGGGGTCCACAGAGGCAGAATGAGGTAGGTATCCTAGTGGTCAAGGAACTTATAAATCAAGTAGTGGAGATCACAAGGATAAATGATAGGATTATGGTGGCTAAGATTATTATTAACAATGGTGTTCTTAATTTAATGTGTACGTATGCACCTCAAGCTGGTTTAGACGAACAATAAAAACATCTACTCTGGGTAGTGTTGGATGGAGTGATCCAACAAATCCCTAATATTGAGTAGGTTATCTTAACAGGTGATTTTAATGGGCATATAGGGACTATCTCGGACAGATATACAGGGACTCATGGGGGCTTCAAGTATGATACTAGCAATAAAAGTGGAAATGCTTTATTGGACATGGTTGTAGCTTTTGAGTTAGGGATAGCAAATTCCTTATTTAAGAAAAATGAGGCACGCCTAGTTATGTTTAAGAGTAGCATGACTAAGAAAAAAATTGATTATTTCCTTGTCAGGAGGAGAGCCAGAGCATAGTGCAAGGATTGCAAATGCTTTTGGTCGCATGCTTAGCAGCCCAGTAAAGATTGTTGGTTTTGGATCTAGAAGTGAAGGGATGGAGGACACAACAACTTACTAAGCAGTGTCATAAAATTAGACGGTAGAATCTAAAAGGGGACACGGTGGAACAATTTATGACTTGAATCTGGTATGGAGCCATATGATTCGTGAGAGGGGATGCTAATCAGATGTGGGATAGAGTAGCTCCCTTGGTAAGAGCAACCGCCATAAAACTCCTGGGAGTCTGTAAAGGTCCATGGGGTGTGCGGATGAAATCTTGATGGTGGTTGGAAGAGGTTCAGGGAATGGTGAAGGCAAAAAAGAGAGCATACAAAACTCTATTAGCAAGTACAACAGAGGCAAAGCGGGAAACTAATAGAGTAAGGTACAAACTGGCAAATAAGAGGGCAAAGAAGACAATTTCAGTGGCTAAAGGCGAAGCTTACGAGACTTTGTACAGGAGTTTGGATACTAATAGGGGAGCACAAAAAAATTTCAAGATGGCTCGACATAGGACACGTAAGACGAGGGATTTCAACCAAGTATGTTATAAATGAGATGAAGCAGGGCAAGTACTCATGAAGGCCCATGCCATTAAGAGTAGATGGAAGAGATACTTTTTTGGCCTATATACTGAAGGCAACTTGGACAACATAGAGTCAGGTGGCCCTTCCATGTCGGAGCATTTTCATAACTGATCTCGGTGTGAAAGGGTCACAAGGGAAGATATTACAAACGCTTTGAGGGAGATGGCAGTAGGGCCGGATGAGATCCTTATAGAGATATGGAAAAGAATGGGAGTTGTTGGTATTGAGTGGTTTGTTGGTATTGAGTGGCTAGTTTAACTTTTTAATGTGATCCTCGAGTCAACCAAAATGCCGGATGAATGCAGATTGACTAGGTTGATTCCATTATACAAGGCCAAAGGGGACATCCAACATTATCACAACTATAGAGGCATTAAATTACTAAGTCACACCATGAAGCTCTGGGAGAAGGTGATTTAGAAGAGAGTCCGAAGAGCAACTTCTATATCAGCCAATCAATTTAGCTTTATACCTGGTAGGTCAACGACAAAAGCAATACATCTCCTCTGTAAGCTAATGGAATGCTACAGGGAATGAAAACAAAAGTTGCATATGGCTTTTATTGATTTGGAGAAAGCATATGACATGGTTCCTAGGAAAATCTTGTGGAGGTGTTTGGAGGCAAAGAGAATCTTATAATCTATATATATGTAATTGGGGATATGTATGAAATGACAAGCATACGAATGATAGGAGTCAGCATGGAAACTTTTTCTATAGGTATTGGGCTACACCAAGGCCCTGCCTTAAGCCCTTTTCTGTTTGCATTAGTAATAGATGAGCTTACCAAACATATTCAAGGAGAGGTACCTTGGTGTATATTATTTGCTGACGATATTGTACTCGTGGATGAGATAAGGAGGGGGTCAATTTCAAGTTAGAATGTTGGAGATAAACATTATAGTATAAAGGATTTAAACTGAGTAGGACTAAGACGGAGAATCTAGAATGCAACTTTTTGGGAAGCCAGATGGTTCATGAGGTGGCCGTCGCAATTGGTACTAACGCCATATCACAAAAATCGAGTTTTAAATACCTCGAGTCTATCATTCAAAGTGATGGTAATATTGATGTCGATATAGTTCATCGTATCAGATTTGGGTGGATCAAATGATTAAGTTCATTAGGGATCTTATGTGATAAGAAGACTCCATTAAAGCTTAAAGGAGAATTTTATAGAATGGTGATTTAGCCTACCATGTTATATAGGGTGGAGTGTTGACCCACCAAACGTAGACATACAAGTAAGTTGTCAGTAGTCGAGATGCGAATGCTTTGGTGGATGTATGACATTACCAGAAGAGATAAGGTCCGAAATCCTGTGGTGAGAGACAAGCTATAGGTGACTAGTATTGTCGACAAGTTACGAGAGACTAGGTTTAGGTGGTTTGGGCATGTGAGCTAGAGGCACCCTGATGCTCTTGTACTACTCTGTGAGAAAATAACCCTTTGTGACTACAAGAGGAGAAAAGGAAGGTTAAACAAGAATTGAATGGAAGTGATCAAGAAAGATATGATAGAGTTGGCCCCTACCAAGGAATTGACCAGAAATAAAAAATCTTTCGTACTAGGATATGGGTAAAGGATATCCTTTAAAGTGAGCTAAAACAATCGTGGTAATTATTGGGAGCCATTTACTGTAAAGCTCTGACGATGTATCTACCGCTTAGGAAGTCTAACCCTAGTGTTCAATATGTCTTTTCTAGTTGCAAGTCATGGACAAGTCTTTCTATCCTACAACTTGGCTTTTCAGCTCTAGTGTATGAGGAAAGGTCCTTCGAGGCCATTCGATACCTTTGGATTGCTTATACTTACATGACGACTGAACAAGAATCCCTAACACAACTCGAGACATGAAGAGTTATACTTTGCAGTTTATCAGGTATTAGCAGATCTTGATATCATTTCAGATATTTTATTTTATTTTTTATTTTTAGTTTTGTTTCTTAACTCTTTTTAACCTGCATCACTTATTTATATTTTTTTCATGTCATGTCACATTTGCATGTGGGTCTACCGGAAACAACCTTTGTACTTTGTAGGAGTAATAAGGTTGCATACTATCAGATCTTTCCAAATTCTGCAGTGGTATGGGATTTGGACTGAGTGTAATGATGAATGATGCACTATGACTCTGGCTGCATCAACATGATACTTTTGAGAAATCATTTTGACGAAGTTTGAATTCTTCTCAGTGTAAGCTTCCAAAAGAATTGGCCAGAGATTGTCACACAAAGAAATCATTCTAAAATTCGGAAGCCTAGGCTTAGCTGTGTTGGATTAAGTTGTTTTGTGCAGCCTGAAGTGTTGAAGATGGTGAAAGAGTTAGCAATGTCAGTGAAGATTAGAAAGAAAAGAAGGCTGAGAGACTTCAGGTGTAAATGGAAGTTGAAATTGATGATCCTTGGCATAATTCAAGGATGGATAGATCGAAGGAATGAAGGTCAGGACCTAATGGATGAAACTCAATGCAAAAAGGAAGATGAAAAGAAGGAAGAGGCAGGTGTGAAGGTTTCAGAATATGCAAATTGAAGAAGAAGAACATAATAGAAGAAGAGATGCAGAGCAGGAGGAACAGCAGGCAAGGAAATTCTGAGACAAGATTCAAGTAAGATTAATCAGCATAATCAAAGGTTATTAGAGTTAAACAAGACATGCGTGGCTGGTACATCACACACTTCATTTTCATGGTTGACAAGAAGATTTGCAATGTCAGGATTTGTTTCCTAAAGTTTTTTTTGGTTTTATTAGCTGTTAAAGAAGTCAGGTTCAATTATGCAAAAGACAATTTAGATGCTTTTGTGTTTTGTCAAATAAGGAAAGGCTTACTAGACTAGCTTTTACTCATCAGATCTTGAAGTTGTCTTTCAGTTTTTTTCAAATGTATCAGAATGGTTGAGAGCTAATATAAAAAGCTCATTTTTTCATTTTTCCAAAAAGGCTTGTAAGAGAGAAATACAAAACTCATCAATACACAAGTTTCAGATTTATTATTCAATGTTCATCTTCATTTTGTTTTTTGGAGCAAATCAATTTGATGATTGAATAGATGAAGTAGATTTCTTACAAAACTTGAAGTTTACTCTAAAAGTTTTTCCAAGTTTTATTGATTTCCAAATGAGAGCAGCACAAAATCTCTCAAATACATCAAATCCTCAACTATACACTCAAAATCCTGAGAGAAAGAAACTATTACAACTCTTGGGAAACAATTAAGTAAAATTTCGAAGCTCATCAGCTGAAGCTTTCCTTATCTTATTGAAGTCTGTGTGAGCAGTGCTTGAAGTGTTTGGAGAAGATTGCAAGTGTCTAGGAAGTCTTGTCTTTTAGCAGTTGGAAGAAAGTTCATTTCAATCTCCAAGAGTGCACCTTCAAGAGTGGTATTAGAGCTCTACGGTTCACATAACCTGAACTGAATCAAAACATGGCAGGCACAAGTATTCCAGCGATGAGTTTGCAAAGTATTCAGGCGAATATACCAGTCCTAACAGGTGAGAACTATAAAGCATGGTCTCTTGGAGTTGAAGATTGTCTTAAGATATGTGAATGCTGGGATGTGGTGAATGAAGGAATAGCAGAACTTGAGGGAATGGCAAACTTAACAGAACAACAAGAGTTAAGATTGAGACAAGATAGAGACAAAGACTTCAAAGCACTCATTTTTTTGAGATCAGTGGTGAGTGAATCTATATTGCTGAGACATGTTGGATGCAAAAGCTCGAAGGAGCTGTGGGATACATTGAAGCTAGAACATGTGGGGTCTATACAATCATTAAAGCTGAAGAAACAAGCTGTTATGAGAAGTTTTGAAAACTTCTCAATGAAGGATGAAGAAAATGTAGCTGCTGCAAAAACAAGATTTATGGGATTGGTACAACAACTGAAGGAATTTGG
>JANVCQ010000008.1:7125970-7136461 GCA_025531925.1 Erythroxylum plowmanianum | reverse complement strand
GCCATCACTCCAGGTATTGTCCTCTTTGGTCAAGGGTGAGCCACGACTCGAACCCAAGACCTCAAGGTTTTGTTGCATTTTAAGTGCACGTCTCTTACCATTGAGCCACATCAGCTGGAGGAAGTAGACACTATGTTGAATTTATCGATGATGTTTCAAGATATTCATGGATCTATTTCATGAAAAAGCAAGGATCAAGTGTTTGGGATGTTTAAAGTATGGAGGGTAGAAGCTGACAGTTAATGTGGAAGAAAAGTGAGATGTGTGAGAAGTGATAGAGGAGGAGAATATGTATCGAATGAGTTGAAAAACTACATTGAAAGCGAAGGCATTTTTCATCAATATTCTGTTGCTTACACTCCACAACAAAATGGAGTATCAGAAAGGAAAAACAAAACAATTGTGGAAATGGCAAAAGCTATGATGTTTGGAATGCAAGTGCTTAGAAGATTTTGGCCTGAGACTTGTTTTACTGCTTTGTATCTACAAAACAGAATGAAAACACGAGCTTTGAAGGAGAAAACACCATTTGAGGTCTAGTTTGGAGTTAAACCGAAGGTGAGTCATCTAAGGGTATTTGGATGTGTAGCATACATGCACATTCCTGAAGCAAAAATGACAAAACTAGATGAAATGGCAATGAAGGTTGTGATGATGAGTTATAGTGCTGAATCAAAGGGCTATAGAATTTATAGTCCTGAAATAAAGAAAATGTTGGTATCAAGAGATGTAAAATTTGATGAAAATGAGGGATAGAAATGGGATGAACCAATTGGTAGGAGTTTTGGAAGAATAAAGATTGAATTGCCATTAAATGATATGAATGTTGATCAAATAAATGGAGAGGATGCAGATGATAACAACAATTCAGGAGGAGATGAATCTCAGGAGGAGACAACTCAATCAGATCCACAAAGCTCCAATGATTCTGGTGAAGATGGAGTTCAGAAGGAGCCTTCTCTAAGATCTGAAAATGATGTGGAAACATCAAGTTCTGACAGTGTTCATAAGACAAGAGACCTAGCCTCCATATACAATGAAATAACCCTTTATTTGATTTCAGGTATAATGCAACTGCAGCAGATGGAGAGGAGACAGATGAAGCTCAAACAATTATAGAGTGTGCCTTGATTGCAGAATCTGAACCAATGACATACAAACAAGCTATCAAACAAGGAGTGTGGCAAAGCTCAATGGATGAAGAGATAAAAGCTATTGAAGAGAATGGAACTTGGGTGCTGGCGGATCTGCCAAACTTAGAAACTAAGGTGGTTGATTCCAAGTGGATTTATAAGAAAAAACTTAATCCTGATGGAACAATCAACAAGTATAAAGCCAGACTAGTTGTGAGGAGTTACAAACAAGAGTATGGAGTTGATTATACTGAGACACATGCCCCAGTAGCAAGGATGGATACAGTCAAATTGTTGCTAGCTCTAATTGTAAATAATGGGTGGAGAGTTCACCAAATGGATGTCAAGAGTGCATTCTTGAATGGAATGCTAGATGAAGAGGTGTATTTGAAGCAACTCGAAGGCTATGTGGTGAGTGGACAAGAGCAGAAAGTGTATAGCTTGTGAAGGCATTGTATAGATTGAAACAAGCTCCAAGAGCTTGGTATTCAAGGATCAACACCTATCTAATGCAAAATGGATTCTCAAGAAGCAAGAGTGAAGCAACCTTGTATGTAAAAATCAGAGGTGAGGATAAGCTAATTTGCTCATTTACGTTGATGATTTGCTGATAATTGGAACACAAGACAAGCTAACAAAAGAATTCAAGGAGTTGATGAAATCAGGATTTCAGATGACAGACTTGGGAGAGATGAGCTTCTTTTTGGGATTGGAGATAGATCAAAGAAAAGATGGAATTTTCATACATCAGAGGAAGTATGCTGAAGAGTTGATTGAGAAATTTGGACTGAAAGACAGCAGTGAAATGGGGACTCCTATGGAACATCAACTGAAGCTGGAACCTACGAACCCAGGTGAGGAATTTGATGCAACTTACTATAGGAGCATGATTGGATCATTAATGTATTTGAGCACTTCAAGGCCTGATATTGTGTGTGCTGTGAATATTATGGCTAGTTTTAACCATTTACCTTCGAGGTAGCATGTTGTTTATGCTAGAAGAATAATTCGATATGTTAAACATACAATTGACTGTGGGATCTGGTATGGAAGAGGAGAAAAGGTGGAGTTGTATATGTTCAGTGATGCTAGCTATGCTGGAAGCAATGAAAGTAAGAGCAGAAGTGGTTATTGATGTAGCCTAGCTAGGATCAGGGATTTTTACTTGGAGCTCGAAGAAACAAAGAAGCATTGCACAATCTTCAGCTGAAGCTGAATATGTGGCAGTGAATATGGCTGCCAAGCAAGCTCAATGGCTGAAGAAAATTCTGATGGATGTAGATGAATTGAAGGAAAAACGTGTAACCATCTATTTTGACTCTAGTGCAGCAATTTCAATGGCTGAAAATCCATCTGATCACATGAGAACTAAGCATATGAAAGTGAAGTATCATTATGTTAGAGAATTGATTGAAGAGAAGGAAATAAAGATGGCATTTTGCAAATCAAGTTTTCAGCTTGCGGATTTGTTCACTAAAACCTTACCAAGATAGAGATTTAAGTCCTTAAAGAAGATGAAAGGTATACAGGCTCCATAAAACAAAGGAGGACCTATTGGATTAAGTTGTTTTGTGCAACCTGAAGTGTTGAAGATTGTGGAAGAGTTAGCAATGTCAGTGAAGATTAGAAAGAAAAGAAGGCTGAAAGGAAGGCTGAGGGACTTCAGGTGCAAATGGAAGTTGAAATTGATGATCCTTGGCATAATTCAAGGATGGATAGATCGAAGGAATGAAGGTCTGGACCTGATAGATGAAACTCAATGTAAAAAGGAAGATGAAAAGAAGGAAGAGGCAGGTCTGAAGGTTTCAGAATATGCAAATTGAAGAAGAAGAACAGAATAAAAGAAGAGATGCAGAGCAGGAGGAACAGTAGGCAGGGAAATTCTGAGACAAGATTCAAGCAAGATTAATCAGCATAATCAAAGGTTATTAGAGTTAAACAAGACATGCATGGCTGGTACATCACATACTTCATTTTCATGGCTGACAAGAAGATTTGCAATGTCAGGATTTGTTTCCTGAAGGTTTTTTGGTTTTATTAGCTATTAAAGAAGTCAGGCTCAGTTATGTAAAAGACAATTTGGATGCTTTTGTGCTTTGTCAAATGAGGAAAGGCTTACTAGACTAGCTTTTACTCATCAGATCTTGAAGTTGTCTTTCAGTTTTTTTCAAATGTATCATAATGGTTGAGAGCTAATATAAAAAGCTCTTTTTTTCATTTGTCCAAAAAGGCTTGTAAGAGAGAAATACAAAACTCATCAATACACAAGTTTCGGATTTATTATTCAATGTTCATCTTCATTTTGTTTTTTGGAGCAAATCAATTTGATGATTGAATAGCTGAAGTAGATTTCTTACAAAACATGAAGTTTACTCTTAAAGTTTTTCTAAGTTTTATTGATTTCCAAATGAGAGCAGCACAAAATCTCTCAAATACATCGAATCCTCAACCATACACTCAAAAACCTGAGAGAAAGAAATTATTACAGTTCTTGAGAAACAATTAAGCAAAATTTCGAAGCTCATCAGCTGAAATTTTCCTTATCTTGCTGAAGTCTGTGTGAACAGTGCTTGAAGTGTTTGAAGAAGATTGCAAGTGTCCTGGAAGTCTTGTCTTTTAGCAGCTGGAAGAAGGTTCATTACAATCTCCAAGAGTGCACCTTTAAGAAGCTGTTGATAAGTTGGTAAATGAATGCTTGGTAAGTAAGCAGGAGTTGAATGAGTTGTAGGATGGAGCTTCGGATTAGGACAACAGAAAGTAACATAAGTTTCACCTTATGGGTCTAGGAACCGCAGTAGCCTGTGGATCTATATTTATATGTTTCCATTTATAATTGAGTTTTTTTCAGGCAAATCAAGTCGTTTTCTTCTACGTAATAATTGTTCCTTTATTAGAAAATCAGTTCGCGATCACTAATGTAATACTAATTAAATAACTGTTGATCTTCGGATGGTTCCATGATTTCCTTCCGCTTGCGTCTGATTTCAAGGAAAGTGCTGTTGTTCAGCATCCAAAGCATCCAAAAGTAGCTGCTGTGATTTTATTAATTTACACTGAATAACTTATTTGTCAAAATAACATAATATTAGTCAAAATAATATAAAACATTTGAATTGAAAAGGATTCTTCTTCACTCCATTTTCCATTCAACCACACAAGAGTTGAGACATAACTTTTACTGTTTAGGGAGAGGAAACCCAGCCATTGCTTGTCAACCATGCTTAATTTCTTGTTGACTAAACTAACCAGGTTTGCAGGTCTTACTGTCGATATTTTTTTATGAGAGTTATCAGTAAATGATATTCTTTCTCCAGGATATGTACTTCTTTCTTTTTGTCATCAAAGTAACAGCCAAAGCTGTTCTGTAAGCATTGGGCAGCATGGCAAATCGCACGATAATTTCCACTTCTTCAGCTGGATTTTTCTCTCATGTCAAGTTTTTCAATGCCACAATATGAAGTTTGAGGGCAAATAGACTGAAATTTTCAAACTGAGGGAAAATTGGTCGTGTAGCTTGAAACTGGTTAAAGGCAGCTGATTCAACAGCTTATCTTCCAGTGTCAGCTGCTTTGCATGCCCAACAAAGTTATGCATATCTTTTTCTTTTCTTGCTAAAAATAGTAAGTATATGCACTACAGTTGCTAAATTTATTTAACATCTATCCTCCCGCGTATTAAGACGAAGGGAAATGAATTTGTTACTTTTGAGGCTACGCCATACTTGTCTGTGCATTTTAGCTACGGATGAGCTTCTTACTGCCATTGAATTAGACTTCGAAACTGCAAATGCTTAGGTCCAATTCAGCTGTTCCCAGTCCCAAAAAGGATAATCTTGAGCATCAGTCATTTCCGAGTTTTCAGTTCCAGCAGTTACTTGGAGATGAGCATGGTCTCCTCCCGAGTTTGAAGTGTCAGACGGGCTTGTGTTGCCCCCCACTGTAGGAACTGGAGCAGATGTTAAAGCTGTATCACCAAGAACTTGTATCCCTCTGGTTCCAGCTTCTAGTGGACGTCGGTCAAATGCTCGAAAGCTTCCTGATATAACGTATACCCGGCACAAAGTGAACTCATGCCTCAACTACATTGGAGAAACGGTCTGTCAGTGAATTTTCATTGATAACCAAAACATGTAAATTTCCATGAGCAGTCAATTTTTGTATGTCGTGAAACTGTTTATTACCACGGGGATAGCAGTGTTGGTGGTGGAAGAGTCCGCTACTTCTTCAATTGCTCTATACTCGTTCATCTTCCATTTGGTTTTTCTTCCAGTGGGAGCTTTGCCCTTGTAGAAAACCATGGTTTTCTTCATACCAATCACACGACTATTTGAGGAATACACATAACTAGGAGAACCTGTGGCCTTCCAATAGCCTGACGCAGTAGTTCTGCTGGGTCGTCCTCCTCTTGCTTCTCTCTCTTGTCTTGGTGCGAAGAAGAACCACTGCTCCGTGTCTCCACGGCACAGTTCCCCAGAAAACCCTGCATCAAATGCAACAAGGTCAGGACACCTACTAAACCCATATCCATTAAGTAGTGACCTGAAAATATAATTGAGTGAATGGAGGAGCATACGTGGAAGATGACAGGGCTCTATGTTGTAGATGTCCACGACAGGAATAACACGGTGTAGCTCCTGTCTTTTCCCTTCCAACTTGTTGCGCAGATAGAAGGAAACAAGTTCTTCCTCTGTTGGGTAGAACCGAAACCCAGGAGCTAGTTCCCCCATTAAATCAATATTGCTATTATTGTTAACCGTGTTTGGTAGATCTATAATTGTCATGAGTTGCGATTATATGGAAGTATATAAAGATGGAGATCCAGAGGTACGGAAGAGGTTGACGCTGGCATTTGACGAGTGAAATAAGAAAATTTTGGCAAAGCACAGTGATTGGTGGATACTTCGACGCGGTTGCCAAGAATATTATCCGACTGTGTTGGTCTATAATGCGTATGTGTCCTCACGCGAGGTGACACAATAAACTTATCAGCCTATCAAATTCTACCTTGAAATGGTCAGCTGTACACTAGTACTCACTAGTCTGTCTTTTTCTGCACGCTCGTAAGTTCCACGATAAGATGGAGTTAAGAAGTAATCATAGTATGCAACCTTATAAAATTATCTTCAGAAGATCCGCATGCAGATTTGAGTTGGCTTAATCGTCTTCTAAAATATTTATTTATGTTATGTTATGTTTTAAATTTTATATTTTAAATTTTTGTTTAATTTAATAATTTTGTTGCAATTTTCATAATTTCATTAGTTTTATAAACCAAAATGAAAAATTAATTTTAATTTAATAATATCATTTTAAATTTATTTTTTAATCATTCTTTAAGATTTTCAAATTTATTTAATTTAATCCCATTTTAACCTCTTTCCACTTTAAAGTCTTAAAAAATAGATTTATATACGGATGTCAAGGCACGTGTACGACCCGCTGACGCATTCCTTTGTTTATTTTTCACCTAAACACCGCCGGCAGCAATCAAAAACCAAAATTTTGAAACCGCCAAAAAGACAAAAACAACCGGAAAATTTTAAGAAAACCTTTTTAAATTTTAGAATTCTCCGACAAAAATTCTACTTTAGTAAAAGTTTTTAGTATTAAAAAATTAATAAAATTCAGTGCCCAAATATTAACTCAAAACATGACATGACATGATCCGTACGCCAATTTTTGGGTGGAGGCACAGGGAAGCAACAGCAACTTAAGTGGAAGAGGCGGCAGAGGAACCCCCAAAGTGGGGAATCTGAAGACGTTTTATTCCAGAAATTGATGATCTCTTTTTGTTAAATCTTCCTTGTTTAAACTGATGTGTCTCATAAACAATCACCATCTCCAATAATAACTTTGACAAAGTATTGCCACGAAATTCTGAATTTGTCAACACTGGCTATCTATCGGTAACTATCTTCTTCATAATAGATCTCCTAGTGTCTTCCAGTTAGTTGGATGCCTAGGAGGCATAAGCACCCTTTGTTCTTATGGAGTATACGTCAGATCTTTGGCTGACAAAATTCTTAGGCTATTTTGACGGGAGTTAAGATCTTTTCTACCTCTATTCTATTCTGTTTCAATCAACCCTGTTTCTGATTAATCTACTCATATAACTTGGAAGCATTGTTAGTAGCGGAAACAATTTGATTTATTTATTCCCAAATTTGAAATCCGTATTGTTTTTGTCAACACTAATAACTCTAAAACGGAAAAGAAATTTTCAAAGCATTTCCTCATTACGAGTGTTGATTGAAAACAAAGGTCAGATGTCAACTTATGCTGCAGTGTATGATTATTTGGAACTTTCAGTGCGAAATTGATACTAACTCATAGTTTGACCAGCCATGCAATGTGTTTGCTGAAGTCTATAAAACATGTAAAATGTCTACATCGACTCTCTTGTATCCAATTTTAAGGAAAAGAAAATGAAAAAGAATTAATGTCTTATGTATTGTAATTTAATTCTTATGTATATGTAATTAGTTTTCATTCTTATGTGTTGTAATTTAAATTGAGATATAATACAATTGATCAGCTAAAATTTAGGACATTAATGTAAATATTCAGGATTAGTTATCCATAGATGTGATTAAGAAGAAGTCACGTGAAAGAGACCGGAGAAAATAAGACAAGTACTGTCTTTAATTGATGTGTTTGGGATGAGGATCCTGAGTTAACACGTAAAAAATCTGAGTTCCCAATCATTTTCGCGACCAAGTCTTGACGGTGGGATTCAAAATCCAATCCGTCCACACGGTACTTGTGTGACAAATAAAGGCAAAACAGTCTCCTAAGGTTTTACCCTTTCTTTTGTGCATCTTGACTTGTTCTTGACCACAAATGTCTACGAGTATTTGATTCAAGTAATCATTCATTTTTATGGCGAGTTTTGTTTTTCATAAAACAATTGGCAACTATGCCCTTCTTGCTTAGGTCATGAAGCCTTGTGCCTTGTAGTTAAGTAACAGGAGCATGCTTAACATGTTATAAAATCTAGTGAAAATATTACCAAAAAGGAAAATTGAAGCATGGGGGTAGTCAAGTAATTTCGATGGTCATTATAAAGTGATGTCAAGTAATAGGGTTGCGGGGGGGGAAAGAAACAGTAGTTGAGACTTGAGAGGGTCTAAACTCTAAACTTGAACCCAACACAGGGTCAGGGGCGATGTGTCGGTGTTATGAGCCTATGACGCGATACGCAAGTCACGATGACAAACTATGACTTGGTCTCAGACATATTTCTCAAATTGCAATCGTATCGTATATAATATATTTGTATATGAGGTCCAACTAATAGTTTATAAGCACGTACAATTGTTACTTTAGTATTACGGTCAAATCATCAATTGTTACTTGAATAGTAGAGTTCATTTTTATTTTTTTAAAAACTATTAAATAAGCTATCCACATCTTAAGCCCTTTTCTGCTTTGCCCTAGCCAACATCAAAATGCATGAGCTTAGGGGCGCTTGATTCACAAAGAATAATGAGAACAGGAATAAGAATGAATATAGTACGGAATGAAAATGAAGTATAACCAATAATGAATCTTATTCCTCTAATAATCCAAAGAAATGAAGTATTGCTGAAAATAGGGGAATGAAAGTGTTACCTCTATTGATACCAAACATGAGTTTTCATTCCACAACAAGAAGAAAGGAAATTTTTGACGGAAATTGCCAACGGAAACAGCAGACGTTCCGTTGGTAAGTAAACTTACCGACGAAATTATGGACGGAGCGAGACGTCGATGCGAGCACGATCGGTATATTTTATCGACGGTAGGACAATGCGATCGGTATTCATAAACCGACATAATCGTTGGTATAGTTGGTAGGAATTAACCGACGGAGTTGTCGGTAAATTCCAAAATTTTGTTACGATGGTATCGTCAGTAAATTTCTACCAAACATTAAAGATGGTTTTCGTCCCGTCGGTAATTGCAAGCCTTTAAGCAAATATCCCTTTAATTGCTTAATTGCTTAATCCCTTTAATAATTAACTTAATTGATTCCACAAAGAAAGATAAAAAATATACCTAGTACAAAAAATACGTAGACAACAACATATTCACTTACCTGAACCGAAACACAAACGTACGCAATTGATGAAGCTGAAGACAGAGATAAATACCTGGTCAAGCTGCTCTTCAAACTCGCTACAAATGAATGTACTGGTAACAAAAGAGTTCATACAATCAAGAACATATTTGTTCTCAGGTTAGAAAGCTTTTCTCCTATATAACACATCAATTGTCATGAAATATTTAAATCAATCAAGATCATTAACTATATTCAATCATCATTTAATCATACGATGCTCTTAATCCTCCAATAAAAACGGTGATATCATAATTTACGAAGATTCTATTAAAAATTCGACAGAGTTTCCCTTATAAAATGGACATCCCCTTCTATCAAAAGGGTCAATTAATCCTGCAAAAAAATACGAAACACTTCTATATCGACCAGTAATCACAACACATATTGAGTCTGTCAACTGCATATCTATTCTCATTACAGTCCACATTTAACATCGCAAAATCTATAATTATGCAATTTTCAATACAACTTAACCAATTTGTAACCCCAATTTTCAATACAAGTTATTGTCATTAAAATAAGATAAGTACAATAAACTTATCTATTTTTTAGTCTATTCTTTGTTTATAGCAGAAGAGATGAAATAAATAGGATATTTAATGTTTTGATATATCAAAATTTGAAGAAAAAAAAAGATACATAAGCAAATATAATTTAAAAGTTCAAGGTACACAACCATTTATATTAAGGATATTTATGGACATTCTAAAGGAATTTTCCACAAATTAATTGAAGATATAAAATAAAAAAATTTCTTGATGTAAAAGATTTTGCATAATGATAAACATCACAACCAAATAAGAATTACAAATAATCAAGTTAATGAAACCATATGAATAAATCATATATACATACATACAATCTTTTCATTTTCTTTATCCCACAATTTTAAGGTATATTGCAAAAATCTCTAAATGCCATCATGTTACCCTTTTATTTTCCATTGTGCTTTGTATATTTGCTTATCTCTATGTATCCCTCCAATACAACCTTTTATAATACTCAACATGTTACCAGTTCCTCAAATTATTGACAGTTGATGATTGACAACAATCATAACTTAAGTGACATGACAATCTGGGTTTATACCTTCCCTTGTAGTTAGGGAGAGTTCCCATATCATGTTAACTTTGGTAGAGAAATAAAATTTATGTATGAGCTTTATGTTTTCCAATTACAACAAAGTTTATATTAATATTCTCAATCTTCATATTATTTCAAATTTACATATATTATTTTCAAGTTGAATTTTGTTGGA
>JANVCQ010000008.1:7113857-7125870 GCA_025531925.1 Erythroxylum plowmanianum | reverse complement strand
ATAATAATAATAATAATAATAATAATAATAATAATAATAATAATAATAATAATAATAATAATAATAATAATAAAATAAAAACTAAAGGTAGTAATAGACTCAATAAAGGCATAATAAAAGGTAGTAAGATACTCAATAAAGGCCTAATTATAGTGTAATAATATCAATAATAATAAGAAAAATCAAGAAATAATTAAAGAGTAGTAAAAGAATTGAAATAAAATTAAGATAATAATAAATAAATAATAATAATAATAATAAAAATAAAAATAATAAATAGCCAATCGAAATGGGCCTCCCTAATGTACACAGAAAACTCACATAAAAAATAAGACAAGCCTGGTACAAAACTAAAACTAATACTGATTCCAAAACTAATACTAATGCTAATATTAATACCCAAAAAAAAGCGCAATCGAGAGAAAAAATAAAAAGACTAAGGAACCGCAGTGGTAGTAGAGAAGGAAGGTAAAACGAAATCGTTAGGGAACTTAAGAAACACCAATAGAAGACAGATGAATGGCCCAAAGGGGAGCTTGGACCATAAAAGTAATCAAGCAACGCTAGTCTTCGAAGCCTGCAAGAGAGTGAGCGATTGACTGCCCGGAGATTTAAATGAGACAGGCTTTTGCAAAAGATTGAGGTATCAAGTTGGAAGTAAAACAAAAGAATAAGTCTTAAATCAGTAGAAGTGTTAGGTTCGCAAGTGGGTTGCCAACGGTATGCTTGTCAGGCAGCTCAAGTAAGCTAACAGTAAAGACGTGTGTCAGACACTCTACAGAGGGACGAGGTTGCGCTGACAAGAGCTATAACCAGAGCCTGGAAGCAGTCCCTAAGCTATCCTTTCATAAGCAAGGTCGGACGCTACGTACTACGTCCCATCCAATATCCTTTCATATGCATACGTACCAGTAACATTTGAACTGCCACTCAAGTATATGGCTACAATAACATTATACTACCGAGAATATTACCATGACAAACAAACAACAAACGCGAATTTAAATTTAAAGAAGTAAAAGGTAAAATTGTGCACCTGGATGGGCGTTGGGAGCTGCAGCAGTTTCCTCAGGCCATGAATATAGAACCAAGACAGAAAAGAAGAATAAATATGCCTACATATATCTCTTACTCGATGGACTGGGAAGACAAATTGTGTTGCAACGTAAACTATCAGGTTGCTACTGCGGAAGGTATATTGGAGCTAGCGCACTCGGGAAAAAGTTGGCAGACTCTGTTGTTGTCGCTGAATACCCTACCCCTCATGGTTGATTGGAGTGGCGTAGTTGCCGTTGCTGGCTGTAGGTTCCACCCTTTTCTTAATCTATGTTCCTGGTTGGGAGGAGTAGCAGATCGAACGCCATGCCTTACTATGACAACACATAACAAACATTACAAGCAAAAGTAAAATAAAATAAAACGAGTTGGAAATTATTTACTTTAATAAAACAAAATAAAAAATATGCAACATATTATAAATTTATTTTCTTTAAAAATAATTAATCTTATACATAATCATTATCAATACATATATAGTCATATTAACATTATACGTTATTTTTTAAAAAACAAAATTCATACTACATTTTCAAAATCAACACTAATACTACATCCTAAACATCTATAGGTATTTTGTCAAATACTTGGTGTGCAAAAATTTTTTCATCCCTAATTCAACAAACTTTCCCACATTTTTCTTTTTAATCTACAACAAACACAAACTCATTCATTCACATTCACTAATTAACAATTTAAATCAAACAACAAATTAATATTAACCTAAACTAATGGTCCACTGATTGTGGAGGAAGGAGAGGAACAAACCAGCTTACCTTTCGATGAAACCACAGGAGCAGGGGACGTCGCCGACGAAAATGACTGGAGCAGACGGACGACAACAACGGCAGTAATGGCTTTCGAATGGAACCAGAGGCAAGGATGAGGCATCGGAGAAGGAGAGGAGGAGAAGGAGCGTGCGAAATGGGAGAAGAAGAGTTTGCTCAAGGGATTAAAATGTTAACCAAAACGACTTCGTTTTGGTAAGTTTTTTAAAACTAAAAGACGACATTTACCGGCGGCGTACTGACGAAATAAACGCCGTCAATAAATGACTGCTTCCCGTCTTCTTTTTCCGACCTCACCTTTACTCCATCGGTATTTACAAATAGAATTAGTTCCGTCTGTAATATTCCGTCCCTATTTACATCACTTTCTTGTAGTGTTCCATACCTATACCTTTTTTCCCATTACCCCTAAACAAGCATCCCCTCAATCTCTCCATCCATCCTAACATTTAACATTGCATAGAAAATAAAATGACTACACATACCTTTGATAACGGGTTAATGCTAAATTCCAATTGATCTCATCTATACATATTAGGGCCTTTTTGGTTACAGAAGCAAAGAATTCTAATCAAGCCTTTGGTAGATTGTAATGACCGCTGCTTGCCACATAAAAATACTTAGATTATATAGAACAAGGACAAAAATCATACGAGGGAGAGAGGGGACAAACTTAATTATGTGTACTATAATATACACGTTGGTAACCTTTATTGATACACATCTAAACACTTAATCCTCGCTTGCGGCAACATTAAACTACTAGACACTTCACAACCAAAGCACAGTCACAACCGAAACAACTTAAAGTTACTGCTTGTCCACTTATTAAAAAGCTATGATCAAGGAATGCCAATGATGGGAAGGAAGGGAACATAGTAGCTAGACGGTGCAAGTCCCCATTCTCTTGGAAGCGGCAGATCAACAGTCTTGGAGGAACCAATGTCTTGTCCACCTCCACACTTCCCTGAGGAGGACAGGCAAGCGGTAGAGAAGGCAAGCGGGCTGGAGATTGTATAAGAGTTGGAATCATGAGACCTCACAATCTTGGATGCCACGTTTTGCCTAGAGGCATAGAGCTTGGTTGGACCACCAAGAAGCTTAGCGACACAGTTCTTGGGAGTTTCTGACGAGGCCCCGACAGGAAATTCGACGTCAAAGGATCCATCGGTACCTGTTGTGGCCAACTTGTTAACACGTCCACATTTCACTTGAATCTTAACACCTGGAACAACACATTATAGACGTTTAACGATAAGAAATATAAATTCAAGAGCAATCTTTATAACTTCTGATACATAAAAAGAAAAGCTACATGGCAATTACGAAGAGAACATGAAAAAGAAATGCTTGGAACTTTGACATGGGAAAGTGGAGAGACCTGAGAAGTCGTAGTTTGTATGGCAGTCAAGACAAGAGACCTTGCCTTTCACGACTTGGCATGTTGTGACTTTGGTCCCTGATGAAAGAGCCAAAGCAAAGAGCAGAAATGCAATCACTCGTAGCGCCATGGAAGAAGAGAGAGCTACTGAAAGTTTAAAGTAAAAGGTTAATTGTGAAGAGAATGTGGCAATTGCTGTAGCTCATAAATACTGGTCAGGACGCAAAAAACTTCACATTTAATGAAGGGACCTCAAGGCTGAGTTTAGTAGTTGGTGAAGTGAACGACTATTAAATTTGCTTCCCCTATGACTGGTGAAGATAACATGGGAAGTGAAGAATTCCAATGGATGAGATTATGGTACTGTTTGAAGTTTTCAATGTATCTACCGAATTAATTACCCTGACAATGCCATTCTTCCCGAATGTAGCAAATTTTCTACAGCTTGCGAGCGTCTTTGGACTTTGATTTTGTCACACATGCTATATTCACTTATGCATTTATCAATATCACTAAACTAGGATCTCATTTTATTTAAGAGCATAACAACACAATGAGAAAGACATACCTCCAATGTTTGATATGGAGTCTTGGTGGATTCTCTCCATCTTTTACCACAACCTATCAAAACAACAAAAACACATTGTGCAATAGAAAGCTAATGGTAGAAGACCCAATACACTATCTTTCACACCCAACACACTATATATACACAATCTCACTATATATTACATCTTATAACATGTTCTACCCTAAGGAATAGAAATAAGGTAATTGTGCCATTTCAAAGATGTTATGAATTATAGTTTAATGGGCCAATATATAGTTATTAGAGTACTACCATGTATCTCAAATGCAATTAGTAAATTATTAACCATCCCATTATGATTATTAAACATACATTAGGCAATTCGATTAATGGTCATATATATGAAATTAATGTTGTGATTATATTAGTCTACATATTTCTAATATTCTCCCACTTGGACAATATAATCAAACCACCATACCAATCTCCGTCACCTAAAAGTAGTCAAATAAATCATATGCAATATTATATAGACAGGATATATATACTACACATGATTTGTCTTTGGAGATATTCAAATACCACAATAACCATTAAAACAACATGTGTGCAATACAACAATTGAGACTTAATATTTGTCTCCTTTTGTTGTCATTTCGTCAAACTACATATATAAATCAACATATATATGTCAATATTAATAAGAAATGATTGCAAACATCATTATGCATGTTTCATATATAAAAGTCATAAGCAATCCGTACAAAGTACTAACATGTTTAATACAAAGTAGCAAACTCCTACTAATCTTGTCAAGCTAGGCTCCTAACAATCTCATGCGAGAGACGTGTTCTGCGAATACACATATAGGTAAGCCTTTTATAAGTGAATCGGCTAACATGCTAGTTGTAGACGTATATTCAACAATTATAAGGGATTCAACGACTTCCTTTTTAACAAAATAATACTTTATATCAATATGCTTTGAGCGGGAAACTTTTAGTGTTCTTAGAGAAAGTTACAGCTGCAGAGTTATCACAATGCAATTTCAGCGGACTCAAAATAGGATCTACATTACCCAATGCTGAAATAAAATTTTGCAACATTTGCTTGACAAGCTGCCTCATAGCACGCCATATACTCTGCCTCCATGGTAGAGGATGCTGTTAGTGTTTGTTTGACACTTTTCCACGATACAGCTCCTCCAATCATCATAAAGATGTAGCCTGAAGTAGACTTTTTATCATCCACGTCCTGCATAATCATTGTCACTCAACCCAACTATATCAAGAATGTCAGTTCGCCTATAAGCCAACATATGATCCTTGGTACCTTGAAGATACCTTATGACCTTCTTAGTCGCTTTCTAATGGCTAAGTCCAAGATCACTCGAGTATCTATTCAACAGGCCTACAACAAATGCAATATCAGGTCGTGTGCATACTTGAGCATACATCAGGCTGCCTACAAGTGACACATAAAGAATGACTTTCATTTTATCTCTCTTTTTATTATTTTGTGGACAATAGGCCTTTGAGAACTTGTCACCCTTCACTATTAGTGCCTTTTCAGGAGAACAAGAATGCATATTGATTCTTTTCAAGATCAGATCAATGTAAGTCTTTTGAAATAATCGAAGAATCCCATTGGCTCTATCTCGAAGAATCTAAATTCTAAGTACGTAAGAGGCCTCACCAAGATCCTTCATATCAAAATGACTAAATAACAGTTGTTTTGTCTTAAATAACAGATCAATATCATTAGAAGCAAGTAGAATATCATCAACATACAATATCATAAAAACAAAACTGCTCCTACTAAACTTCAGTTATATACATTGATCAACTACATTCTCTTTGAAGCCATTTTCAGTGACAACCATATCAAACTTGAGATACCACTGCCTTGATGCTTGTTTTAACTCATAGATAGACTTCTTGAGCTTGCAAACTATATGTTCTTTACTTGTTATCTCAAAACTAACTAATTGGGTCATATAAACATCTTCAGATAGATCTTCATTCAAGAAGGCTATCCTAACATTCATTTGATTAAGTTCTAAGTCAAAATGAGCAACTATAGCCATAATGATTTGCAATCTTTAGTAGAAATTGGTGAGAAGATTTCTTGAAATCAATCCCTTTTCTTCGGCTATAGCCTTTAGCTACAAGTCTAGCCTTATACCTTTCTATTTGTTCACTTGAGTCATGTTTGATTTTGTAAACCAACTGCACCCAATGGGTTTGCAACCTTTAGGTAATTCAATCAACTCTCAAACTCCATTTTGTGACATGCAACTCAACTCATCTTCCATTATATTCATTTATAACACAGATTGAGGACTATTCATAACTTCTTGAAAACTTACTGGTTCAATATTATCTCCCACATCCTACTCATATTCTTGCAAATAGATAATATAGTCATCAGGAATGGCAGGTCTATGTGTTCTTTGTGATCTCCTGATAACAGCTTCATCATCCCTAGTATCAATGACTTCATCCTGTGTTGATTTAAAGGTTTATCATAAGATTCTACTAGAATCTGTTCAATCATAAGGTTATCAGTAAGAGCGGAAGCGACGAGTACAGGGACTAGAATGCATTCTTCCTTGAATACACTTTCTTTTGACACTTAACTTGAACCAAATTCATCTTTAAAATAGACAGTTCTATCTGATTCTATAATTCTGGTCGTGTGAGATGGGCAATAGAATCTAAAACTCCTTGATCTGACAGTGTAGCCTACAAAGTAGCCACTAATAGTTTTCAAATCAAGCTTCTTAGATTGCAGATTATAGAGCCTCACTTCTATTTTGCATCCCCAAATATGAAAATGATGCAAGCTTGGTTTCTCACTTGACCATAACTCATATAGAGTCTTTGGGACTGATTTTCTAGGTACTTCATTCAAGATATAAGCAGCTGCCTTCAATGCCTTACCCAACAAAAATTCAAGCAAACTAGAACGAATCAATATACACTGTAACATATCAAGAAGTGTGTGGTTTCTTCTTTCAATGATTCCATTCTGCTGAGGTGTTACCGGCATTGTATATTTTGCTTTAATACCACATTCTTGCAAGTATCTAACAAAAAGCCCTGGATTCCTTCTACTCTTATCATAACACCCATAATACTCTCTACCTCTATCAGAATTAACTATCTGGATTTTCTTCCCCTTTTAAAGCTTAACATTTGTCTTGAAAATCTTAAATGCCTTCAAAGATTCATATTTTTCACGAATGAGTTTCATATGACCATACCTGAAAAAATCATCAATAAAAGTGATGAAGTATTTATAACCACCTATAGCAAGTGGAATAAATGGTCCATATATATCAGTATGAATCAACTCCAACAATTCTGAGCTCATGTCTGTTTTGCTTTTTCTAACTTTGGCAGTCAACTTTCCTTTAATATAATCAACACGGGCAGTGAAATCTGAAAAATGAAGATCCTGAAGTACACCATCTTTTAGCAACCTCTCCATTATGTCTCTAGAAATATGGCCTAAACGTTTGTGTCATAACATAGAAGATCTCAAATCCAAACTCACACGTTTGGAACCAACAACAGTATTAAGAGAAGAGGAAGAAGCAACAGTAACAACATCATTCAACTCAAGTTTGTATAAATTTTCACATAAAATTCTATTTCCCACCAAAAGAGAGTCACGATACAAAGTCAGCATTCAGTTCCAAAAAGAAGACTATAACCTAGTCTATCCAAAATGGATACAAAAATCAAATTCCTCCTAATAGAGGGTAAATAAGCGACATCATGTAATACCAAAAGATGTCCTATATTCCACGCTAGTCTAACCGTCCCAAAAAATTGAACTTTGAATTTGCTATTGTCTCTCATGTACACATAAACTAGTCGGCCTTCTTCGACTTGTCAATTTCTGTAAGGAATTCGTAACATAAATTATTGCTCCAGTATCTAACCACCAAGTATTTAAGGACACATCAATAACATTAGACTCTAAACAAACTATCACAAGACAATTACCTTTCTTCTCTAAATGAGCTTTGAGTTTTCGGTAATAAGCTTTCTTGTGCCCAAAACTTTAACAAAAGTTGCACTTTCCTTTGAAAAACTTATTCTTCTGACTAACAAAAGATGAGCCTGCCTGTCCACTTCCTTTAGGACCAACAACTTTCTTCTTGAAAGGCATTTAGTCAGTAATTAGAAGTGAACTTTCTCTTTTGAGAATTGTTGTGGTTTGTCATCATAGAGATACTTCTTGCCCTTCCATTTTTCATGTCATCCTCTTCCTTGGTAGAATAGCAATCATCTCTTCAATAGTTCATTGCTCTTTCTGAGCATTATAGCTTGATCTGATTGAATCAAATTTAGAAGGTAGAGCCCCAATCACAAACCATACCATGTAATCCTCACCAAGATCCATATTTATAGCCTTAAGCTTATGGTAACAACCCATGAGCTTGTCGATGTGAGCCCTAATGTCACTTGCACCATCATAAATAGTGTGATGAAGCATGTTTAAGTAATAATTCTTCTCATTCTTTGAAAACTTCATGTACTTCTTCTTAATGGCAGCAAGAAAATCCTTTACATTATCAGCCTCAGGAATACTATCACGAATGGACTCATCCATGTGATACCTCATAATCATCAAACAACATCGGTTAGAGTACTCCCACTCCTCATAGGATTTCCTTTCCTTCTCAGTAGGATCATTAGTACGTTTAGGTGGTAGATCAATTCTCAAGGCCAAGTCCATTCACATGATAGTTAAATTCAACGTAAGATATTTAACCCACTACTTGTGGTTCGTTCCATTCAGCGTCAAGATAGCAAAGACTCTTAGATTGCTTAAAGTTAAATGAGAACCAAGAGCAATAACTATAATATGCATGTTAAAACATAATCATGCAATTCGTGCTTTTTTTTCTCAAAAGTAATTATATCATACATGCTAAAGTTCCTTAAACAAATATAGAACTCATCTACAAGTAAGAACATTTTATTAAATATTATAACCAAACCATCAATATATTATCGAAATGATAGCAAAAATGTGTGGTTCATAATATTTCAATGAAATTTTTTCACCATATTAATCATCCTAATAAGTAGTAATTATCGAAAGGATAATTAATTACTCGTATGGATCTTAACGTTATTTTATAGGAAAACACAAAATTTTAAACATGCGTCAATATTTTAAAAAATATCTCATCATAAATAGTTTCATATGCTCAATTCTATGATAGGTAAAAATAAGCATTCATTATTGTCGTCAAATAATCATGTTTATGCCACAATAAGATTAAAACTATTAGAATTATCAAATAGAAATTACTAATTAATCTTTTGGATAAATATATGGAAAATAGATTTAAAAAAGGAGCAAAAAGATGAAAAAAAATGGTCTAAAAAGGACCTTGCACACGCTCCACGCTCATTGTACAGAATTTTTGTTAATTTTTTTATAAAAATGAAATAAAAAATAAAAAAGAAATTGTATCAGGGTCACATTGCCCCTGACCTTGAGACCCGAGTTAGGATGATGCCTACAACATCTCCCGACCTCTATTTCCAATGATTTTAGAGGTCTTTTCTTCCATTTTTCATGCTCTATGAATTTCTCATATCCATTTCAGAAAAAGTGCTCCAAAATTCATAAACATCAAAACCACTTCGACCATGGAAGAAAAAACAAAACCTTTCAGAATCTCACTCAAAAAATTGTGATTCTTTGTCCAAACAAAGGTAAAAGGCAACAACAACAACCAACAACAGTTTCTCCACCTTCAATGCATCATTTTGAAATCATTTTGTCAAAAAAATGATTTAAAAAATACGAGTTTATATCAACAATGAGCCCTAAAATCAAATGATCATGCTCTGATATCAATTGCTATATTCGTAGATGCATTCATCAACATCACTAAACCTATATTTCATTCTATTTATAGCATAACAACACAATGAGAAAGACATACCTCCAATGCTTGGTATAGAGTCTTGGTGGATTCTCTCCATCTTTTACTACAACCTATCAAAACAACAAGAACACTTTGTGCAATAGAGAGCTAATGGTAGAAGACCCAATATACTATCTTTCACACCCAACACACCATATATACAAAACCTCACCATATGTTACATCTTATAACATGTTCTACCCTAAGGGGTAGAAAAAGGGTAATTGTGTCATTTCAACGATGTTATGAATACTAGTTTAACGGGCCAACATATAGTTATCAGGGTACTATCATGTGCCTCAAATGCAATTAGTAAATTATTAACTATCCCATTATAGTTGTTAAACATACACTAGGCAATTCAATTAATGGTCATGCATATAGAATTAATGTTGCAATTATGTTAGTCCACATATTTCTAGCAACACATTCCACTTCAACTTAAAAATCACAATAGACATATGGTAGGGCAACAGAAACAAGGATGTGATCCACTAAATAGTTATATAATGAATGTCGTGAATCCAATAGAGGGGGTTAAGAATTAAAATTTTCTTATATATATATATATATAAATGTTGTTTGATATATAACTAAAAAATAAAATATAAAAAGGCTTGGACTAGATCTCCCTTTGGAGCTACATTACATCTCCAGTTCTCGATTTGACTAAGAACAATTATCATAATCAATAGGTATTTCTTGTTTAGTTTTAAGCATTAACTTGGGTTAATTAGCTAACCATACCACTGGTTAGCTCTAGTCCAAATTGACCAAATCATTAATTTTAGCTTCATATTGAATTACAAGACTTCAAATGTAATGATCTGTTTGTATTCTGGTATCTCCAATGTCCCAAACCCCTTACTGATAATCATTATAACATTATTATTTCTCTAAATATTAGCTCTTGATTTTGTAGTATCATCACGATACTAATTTCATAAACTCACCCTATACTTCTTCCCTGTTATAACCAAAAGCGTAGCACTCACTATGTCAATAACTCCTAGAAACTCCAAATTTGACTCACTGGCCATGAGTCAGGAGATATGAATGCTTTCTGCAATCACATTTGGTTGTTAGGAAATAAATGGACTTATCATATTGAAAGGAATTAAGATACAAATGTTGTGAAAAGTAGATCAAATTGGAGCTGGTTCGTAGCTAAATAAGATTGAAGGAACAGTAATGAACACAAATTTTACATGAAAAATTTCTAAATAAATTAAGGAAAAAACTACAGGGAAGAAGAAGAAATTTTATTATGAAAAATAGGAGTTACAACCTCTCTTTATTTTACAAAAAGAAACACTTAATTTCTCAAAAAATAAGAGAAACACTCTCTAAAGGGATTAAGGATTTTCTAAGAATGGATGATATGCAAATGAATTAGGGAAACCCATTTATAGGCCTCCCTCACGCGGTTTGGACATCTAACAATTAACTGTCCAAGCCACAAATGTTACAGTTGCTATTTTTGAATTTCTAGTAGAATTAATTATTGTAACTGTCCAAGCCTTAATTGTTGACCAAGACTTAATTGTTGTAGTTGTCCAAGCCTTAATTATTGACTAAGACTTAATTGTTGTAATTGTCCAAATCTTAATTGTTGACCACTGCCACCGCCTATCATTCCAACAATCTCCAACTTGAAGATTTGATTGAGTATCAATCATAACTTCACACCATTTTTTCTGCCATGACACATTTCCATGTTGTTTATGTCTCTATCATACCGTAAGAGGATCGACACCAAATAAACTTGTCAGTATTGATTGCCTTTGTTATGAAATCTGCTAAGTTATTTTTGGAATGAATTTTGTGCATATCTATAAATCATTTTTCAACTTTTTCACAAACAAAGTAATACTATACTCGTATGTGTTTGATCATTGAATGAAATGCCAGATTCCTTGCAAAATGTAAGGCACTCTGATTGTTCAAAACAAGAAATTTTTTTTCTTTGTGCCCGAGTTCTTCCAAGAGCATTTTCAACCATACCGCTTCTTAATTGACTTGTGTAACTACTACA
Source organism: Erythroxylum plowmanianum (assembly GCA_025531925.1). Classification (NCBI taxonomy): domain Eukaryota; kingdom Viridiplantae; phylum Streptophyta; class Magnoliopsida; order Malpighiales; family Erythroxylaceae; genus Erythroxylum; species Erythroxylum plowmanianum. The sequence continues at coordinate 7,114,125 of JANVCQ010000008.1, read as the reverse complement.
TATTTTGCTAGCAATAATTGATTGCAGTTTTACACTACATGAAAAATAGAGTTTAGCGACGGAATTTACCGTCAAAATTTGTACATATTCCGTCGGTAAGCTTATTTAGCGACGGAATTTATTCAAGAAAAAAAGGCGTCGGAGATATGGCCGTTAGTAAATTTAACAACGGAAATTTTTCGTTGGTAAATTTACCGACGGTAAAAATTTTCGTCAGTAAATTTACCGACGGTTATTTTGTTCAGTCGGTAAATTCTTCTGTCAGAAA
>JANVCQ010000008.1:7060403-7105363 GCA_025531925.1 Erythroxylum plowmanianum | reverse complement strand
ACCCCTCATACATGAGCTCTCATGCAACTCTTGAGCCCGTATGAGAGACTAAGAAGTTAGAGGTCGGGGAAGAGATCAATAGAACTTGATAATGTCGAAAATGGTCAATCAGCAGGAGGCTGTATCAGCGTGCAAGGGAAGTATGAACAAATTGCTCAACCGGTACATTCGTTGTAGTATGACCTTACTCTCTGGGACCCCACCAGATTAAAAAAATCCTATCTTTGCGCGAAGCTTCTCAAAATACACACAGACAAAACAACCAGAAAGGAAAGAGGTTATCTTTTGATATTAAAGCTTAATCGTATTATGATTGAACTTTGTCAGAAATTAAGCAATCTAACCTTAATAACAGGTCTGGTGCTTTATATGTGTCGAGACAAAGTTAATTATCAAAAGGAAGGCGGAGCGAAATTATTTATTAGTGGTTGACGCGGATCTGTATTGTCCAAGATTCTATCTTTCCTCTTCTATCTGATTAAACATACTTTTGATGAACTGTGTCCTTCCAGTTTCCCAGGAACATAGCAGATAAACATAACCACTCAATGGCCATTTCTTCAACCTCTTCCCTTCTCCACCGTCACAACCACCACGGCCACCACCTCCTCCTCATCTGTCTAGTTTTATTTTTCTTGATATCTTCTCTTTGTCGTCGTTGTCGTCGTCAGATGGTTTAGAAACTTTCATAATACATGTATCTAGTACTCCTCCATCATCCAATCCCTCCCTCTCCTCACCCCACCAAGCTTCTCTACACCTACCAACGTTCCACCGCTGGCTTCTCCGCTCGCCTCTCCGAATCCCAGGCCACCAGGCTTAGAGAACTTCCCGGTATTCATTTTTAGATGGTTATTGCACCTTATAAAATGCCAAGGAGACTACAGGACCAGGATTGTTTTCTGAAATCCACTTGGCCTGAAATGAACCAATTCTTCTGTCAGGTTAGAGCGGCATGTACCGAGATCATTCTGCAGCGCTTTCGATAGCTGCTAATTCCTGAACCTGCCACCATTTTCCAATATACGTTTCATTTGAAGTAATTTCACATCAGCGTCAACTATGAGCTTCACTAGAAAGGGTTGTTTTTACTTGCAGAGTCAGATTTGCCTGGAAAGCTGTTTAAGACAATAGATACTTATAGCAGGAGCCTATGCTCCCTCATGTTGACCACAAAACCGGACAATGACTAATTGCTAGAGATTTGCTATAATACTGTTACTGATCTGATCAGGTCAAGGCATTGATTTTGCCAGAGAAAAGAACTCATATTAAGGTCCCTTTTGATCAGTAAAGGCATTGATTTTGCCAGAGAAAAGAACTCATATTAAGGTCCCTTTTGATCTTTACTTTTGCTTGCTGGAGTCTACTTCCCTGGCGTGAAAAAATATTAGGAATTATTTTGTAGATATGTATTGTAGTTAATGTAAATACCTTTTTATTAGGAGATTAGGTGCTAACGATTTAGGAGAGATTTTTGGTTTCTATCTTTTGTATTTACCGTGTATATATGGTTTTGCATTAGAGGAATGAAGGATATAGAAAATTCCTACAATCATTCTATTAATTTTTATATGGTATCAGAGCAGGTTTTGAACTTGTAAGATCTGCAAATGGGTGGTGGAAAAGGTGGTTCCGGTGATCAATCCGACGAAGGGACTGTTGTACGGAAAACGATTTCTCCATATGATATTACCTCGCTTGATAATCCTGGAATTACAATCACTCAAATGCAATTGAAGGGAGAAAACTATGAAGAATGGGCTCGCTCTTTCCGAACGGCGTTACGTGCCAGGAAGAAGTTCGGATTTATTGACGGATCGATTAAAAAACTCGGTGATACATCGGCTGACATTGAAGATTGGTGGACCATTAACTCGTTGTTAGTTTCGTGGATCCGCAATACCATTGAACCAACTCTCCGATCCACCATATCACATGTCGAGGTGGCAAAGGATTTGTGGGATGATATCCAAGAGAGATTTTCAATGGCCAATGGTCCAAGAATTCAACAACTTCGATCTGATCTTGCAGATTACAAATAGAAAGGATTGACAATTGTCAATTATTTTGGAAAATTGAAACTGATATGGGATGAATTGGCAAATTTTGACCAATTGCCAACTTGTAGATGTGGGAACTGCACTTGTCAACTTTCTGCCGAGTTGGAAAAACGACGAGAAGAAGAAAAGGGTCATCATTTTCTGATGGGATTGGATGGGATATACAGCACGGTTAGATCCAACATCTTGGCTAACGATCCATTGCCATCCTTGAACAAGGCCTACTCAATGTTTATTCAAGAAGAACGAGTGAAGACCATATCTCGTGAAACAAAAAATCGTCCTGATGTGATGGCTATGTCGGTGCAAAGTCGAGGCCGTGGAGAAAGTAGGGAGAAAGGGGGTTTTGTTCCCATTGCAAACAATCTGAACATGATTATGATAATTGTTTTGCTATTATTAGGTACCCTGAATGGTGGGGAGATCGACCCCGAAGAACTGTGAAAGGTGGAGGCCGTGGCAAGAACTCGGGTCAGCGTCAATTAGGTGGCCGAGGACGGGGAGGGCAGCGAGCTAATGCTGTCCAGACCCACATTGGGGGAGCAGCAGCCTCAACTGCTAGCACTGATGAGACAAAAACAACTAATTTGCTTGGGCTTAGCAATGAACAGTGGCAAGTCTTGCTCCAAGCATTAAAGGGTAATGAAACCAATTTTGACTGAGAAGATGACGGGTAAGCAATTGTCTTGGATTATTGACACAGGAGAGTCTAATCATATGACGGGTAATCTGAAAATTTTACATGACATTCATGAAATTTTTAGTTATCCTGTTAGGTTACCAGATGGGAGTCAATCTATGGCTACTATGGAAGGATCTATTGCTCTTGGAGGAGATTTATTGTTGCAAAATGTTCTCTTTGTGCCTAATTTGACATGCAATCTAATCTCTGTGTCACAACTTATGGATCATGATGCTTATTTTATTCAGTTCACCAAAAAATTATGTGTTATACAGGACCGTACCTCGAGGATGCTGATTGGAGCGGGTGAACAAAGGGATGGACTCTACTACTTTCGGGAAATTCCAAGGATTAAGGCAATGAGAGTGTGTGCCGGCAACTCGTTAGAAATGTGGCACAAGTAGTTAGGACATCCATCTATGCAAATGACTAAACTTGTTCCGAAGGTAGATAGAGGTAGTAGGAATGAGAGTTTTAATAAGTGTTGTGATGTGTGCCTTCGAGCAAAACAAACTAGAGAAGTATTCCTTTAAGTGAACATCGTGCATTTGATATTTTTGAGTTGATACATTGTGATTTATGAGGTCCGTATAACACTTTGTCTACTTGTGGTGCATCGTATTTTTTGACATTAGTTGATGATTTTTCAAGGAATGTGTGGATTTTGTTGATCAATAACAAATTCGAAGTGCCTTCTATATTCAAAAATTTCTTCTCTATGATCAATTAACAATTTAATAAATAAGTAAAGATGGTTCGATGTGACAATGGGAAAGAATTTACTTGCATGAACAATTATTTTCTGGAGCATGGTATTATTTTCCAATCTTCATGTACCGGTACTCCACAACAAATGGGAGAGTTGAAAGGCAGCATAGGCATATCTTAAATGTTGCGCGTGCTCTTAGATTTCAAGGATTGCTTCCCATCAGGTTCTGGGTGAGTGCATTTTGACTGCTAGTTATTTAATTAATCGAACTCCCTGTTCAGGTTTAAATGGAAAAACTCCATATGAGGTTCTCTATGGTCAACAGCCAGATTTTGGTCATCTAAGAATATTTGGGTCATTGTGTTATGCTCATTGTAAGACAAGGGATAAGTTTGCCAGTCGGAGTCGAAAGTGTGTGTTCATGGGTTATCCTTATGAGAAGAAGGGTTGGCATTTGTACGACTTGGAAAACATGAAATTTTTTGTCTCTAGAGATGTTGTTTTCTTTGAAGATCAATTTCCTTTTACTACAGCTCTTGAAAAATAGTCTATAGTTGACACAACTACACTTTCTTAAAGTGAAGGACTAGACGAGGCATGGAATGAGGAAATGGTTTTGAATGACAGACAAGCTACTAACATGGATGAGCAGCGGGCTGAAAATGATGATGAAAATAGTGAAATTGATGATCGAAATGATGGGGAAGAGTTGGGACGTGAAAGGCGTGTGAAGGAGCCCTCAGTTCTGTTGCGGGAGTATGTCATGAACACCATACAATGAAAGAGTCCATCCCCGAAATTCTCCACTCCACGGCATCCCCAAGGTAAACCCTATCCTATAACATATTATGTGAACTGTGATAATTTCTCTGCGCAACATCGGAACTTTCTTGCAGCTATTACCGCAGAACGAGAACCGATGTCTTACTCAGAAGCTGTTAGAAGCAAAGAATGGCATGACGCCATGTCTAGTGAAATCGAGGCTTTAGAAAAGAATGGAACTTGGGTGATAGAGGATCTTCCGAAAGGTAAAAAGGCGCTCGGATGCAAATGGGTATATAAAATAAAACATCACTCGGATGGCTCCATCAAACAGCTCAAAGCTCGTCTTGTGATCTATGATAATCATCAAGTTGCTGGGATCGACTACATTGACACATTTGCGCCGGTTGCTAAGATGGTTACTGTTCGAGTATTTCTTGCTATTGCAGCAGGCAAACATTGGAAATTGTATCAAATGAATGTTCACAATGCCTTTTTACATGGGGATCTTCAGGAGGAAATTTATATAAAGATACCAATTGGCTTTCGGGTAACACAATCGAGAAAAGTGTGTAGGCTTCAAAAATCTCTTTATGGGCTCTGGCAAGTGCCAAGATGCTGGTTTGCCAAGCTTTCGACAGCCTTGAAAGATTATGGATTCAAACAATCACATTCAGATTACTCTCTTTTTACCTTGCGACGAGATGCATCCCAAGTCAATGTTCTTGTTTATGTTGATGATTTGATTATCTCAGGTAATGATCATGAAGCCATTGAGTTATTTAAATCTTATCTCAGTGATTGTTTCCATATGAAGGATTTGGGACCTTTAAAATATTTTCTTGGCGTAGAAGTTGCGCGTTCTCAAGAGGGAATTTTTTTGAATCAACGCAAATACATACTTGACATCATCTCGGAAGTTGGACTTTTAGGGGCCAAACCAGCGAGTATTCCTATTGAGCAAAATCATAAGTTGGCTCTAGCTACAGGATCTCTTTTAAATGATCCGGAACAAGATCGTCGTTTGGTTGGATGGTTGATTTATCTATGCTTCACAAGACCGGAGCTTGCATATAGTGTTCATGTTTTATCTCAATTTATGCAGCAACCACACATTGATCATTGGAATGCAGCGCTTCGAGATGTTCGATTCTTGAAAGGGAATCTGGGTCAAGGGATATTTTTGAGCAGCAAGAGTGATATGCGGTTACACGGTTGGTGCGATGCGGACTGGGCTGGATGTCCGTTGACAAGAAGATCACTCACAGGATGGTTGATTTTTTTGGGCACCTCTCCGATATCTTGGAAGACAAAGAAGCAACACACGGTTTCTCGATCCTCTACCGAAGTGGAATATAGATCAATGGCAGTGACCACATGTGAACTTAAATGGCTGAAGGGATTGTTAGCTAGTCTTGGAGTATCTCGTCCGTATCTCGTCCGTATCTCGTCCGTATCTCTCACAATCTGGTATTTCATGAGCACACCAAACATATCGAGGTGGATTGTTATTTCGTTCGAGATGAAATTCTCAACGACGATGTGAGTCCTACCTATGTTCCAACAACATCTCAGCTTGCGGATATATTTACAAAGGTCCTTGGTCAAGCATTGTTCCGTTCTCTCCTTTGCAAGTTGGGCATTCGAGATCTTCATGTACCAACTTGAGGGGGGGTATTAGGAATTATTTTGTAGATATGTATTGTAGTTAATGTAAACATCTGTTTTCTTTTTATTAGGAGATTAGGTGCTAACGTTTAGGAGAGATTTTTGGTTTCTATCTTTTGTATTTAACATGTATATATGGTTTTGCATCAGAGGAATGAAAGATATAGAAAATTCCCACAATCATTCTATTGATTTTTACAGTCTTTATGATTTCTTAATGTAAAGTCAGGCGGGAACTCAATAGATGTGAATGTTGTTCAACACTGAGTTTCTAAGTTGCATTGTAAAAACTATTGAACACTTGGTGTTATATAGTAATATAGTAATATAGTAGTTACAAAATGCTAAGTATTTGACCTATATCTCTAACTTTCAGTTCTTGTCATGCCAATGTCTAGCAACAATTTTCCACTCTAATGTCTTGTGTTAATGATACCTCAAGGTGCTATAATGTCACCGAAAAAGCTTAAATATTATATTTCCATCGAAATGCAAGGCTTACGCATTTTTTCTCCGGTCTGCATTACTGACAGCACCCATAAAAGTGTGGTGGAAGATTGTAATTAAGTTGACATCTACCTCACAAATTTCATTTTCGTGATAGCCTTAAGAAGATTGGCAACGGATGTACCTCTTAGGCCCGGCTGGTTCAAGGATTGTCAGCTGGAAGTCTGTCCTGAGCTAACAATAGTATTCAAGGTTCAGAGGAACATATATAATGAGATGACTTGCGTATTGACCTATGTTGTCAAGTGTTATTAATTACTTTGTGACCATCTTTAAACATAATTTTGGGATCCGATATCACTCACTCATGCAAGAAGCTGGGGATCTAATAACGAGGCTCATGACTCGACCACCTGGTCGGGCTAAATATTTTTGCATGAAGAATTGGTTTGTGGGGGAAGCATTTGAAGATTATTGGGCCCAAAATACAAGGAAATAAAAATAAACTTACGGTAGCTAAGGAATGATATCAATCTTTCCTCGGACGTGCAAGCAGAGAAGAGTTAGCTAGGCGGACTTGGAAGGAAGTCCTGATCAAGGCTGTGGTGAGAGACCCTTTTTGAGAGCTTGAATGGTGGTAGTATCAGTTTTGAAGGACTTGGCCAGAATGGTGTCATCAATCCCGGTACTGAAAAGGGTGCTAGGAAGCGATACAGTCCCTGCATTAGCACTCCCAAAAGCAGAAATAGCAACAGCAGTTTTCTGCCCTGCAACGTTGTACTGAAAGTGAACAAGTCCCTTAGGGAACACGAATATGTCTCCTGTTTCCAAGGTTTGGAAGTAGAGCTTGTTGGTTGAGTCAACAAAACCTACTTGAAGAAAACCGTCGACAAGGAAAAGCAGCTCAGCTGCGCGAGGATGTGTGTGGGGTGGGTTAGCAGTCCCACCTGGGAACTGAAGAACAGCATACGATACACTCTGTCCATTAAGTGCTGGGAATTCATTCATGCCAACCTTTGAGATCTGAAAAGTTTGTGGTTGCTGTGCGTTTACAAGGGAACGCAGGCCAGAGAATGTGAAGAAGGATCCATCGACGTTGGTTACGTTAGGAGGGACTGTGAAGTCAGAGAGGATGTCAGGGTCTGCAGCTATGGTGATCTGGAAGAAGACAGTTGAAGCTACGAGCACTGACAAGAATTGGGAGGCGAAAATAGCTGAGGATGAGGCCATGACGACCGAAGACTCCCCGTGAATAAGATGGAGTTACTGGCTTATTTATAGGGTGGCACTGATGTAGCCAAAAAGGTAATCTTGTTAATAGTACATTGGTTTTTCAGGCCTGCTCTGGGACGAGCTTTGCAAAGTAATTGTTTTTGCAGTTGGAAACACTTTTGTCATTATTTTAAATGAATTATAGACGTTACAACGAATAACAAATACAAAATCCCCAATTCGCATGGACCCAAATGAGCGGAAAATGCAAGAAACAAGAAAACAGAATAAAATGGAGTAGACTGAAGCGGGCAAATTACACCCAGTCTCAGTTAAATTAATCGCGATTGGTACGACGAAATGTGTTTACTCCCCGACATGAGCTCCTGATCTCCCCTTCCTCGCCAGTGAGGACACCTACACGTCCCAACTTAACCATGGCTTCACCAAATTTGGTGGAGAAGTCATCGCTGCTAACTATGTTCGCCACTGTGGATTGGGTTATGGGGTCCAATGCCAGCAGTTGATCAATTCGGAGAATTCCAAAGTGGTTTTGTATTTGGTGGTAGTAAGACTTGTCTACAATGAAAGCACTGGTGGGATTCTGGTCAAGGATGGTTGTGTTCAAACTTTTTCTACCTCGAGGACACGTATCCTGTAACACCTTGCGCAGTGTTTCATTCATTGTTCGATCTGGTCCTCCATTTTGAAAATTGTAGAGACGATCTTCAAAGAAAGAACAATGCGCTACTCCAACAGTGTGAGCACCTACGTGTTACCAACAGATACGCATAACAACATATATATATTCGGAGGGTACCAAATTACTGATGAAAAAACATTCTTGAATGAGAGATACAGTATGTTATTACCAAGAAGATAAACCATGTCCGTGGGACTAAGATTTCTATCCCTGAATGCTGCAACCGCTTGAGAAACACTAAAATCTGTAGATGGGAGATTGACATCTTTAGCTGAAGTTTGAGGGCCATCTCTCCTTCCTGTTTCTACGTCGTACCACCCTCCTTTAGCCTGCAACAAGAAGAATACTACTTAAAATGTCATGATCATCGTCATAATATTATATGCAGGCGGTGTTTGAAGATGGTTAATTTACCAGGAAAACAGCATCTCTAGTAGCCATGGCAATAATATCAGAGCAGGAGACGGCTGCTTGTGGGCAAAAAAATCTCAAAGCAGTCTTTGCGTCATCAATGATACCATAGCCTCTCACGCTTAGATTAGGAAGTGCGGTCTTCTCGCTATCTTTTCCATCTAACAGTAATGACGCATCACAGCCCTTAATGCATTAAATCAAATGTACGTGAGTTTACAGACAAGGAACCTACTGTACTGTACGAGATTGCTGAAGCAAACAGCTGTGGCTTATTCTGCAATTAACTCACCATCTATGAAACCAAAAATACTCTTTTGGAATAAATATGTGAATGGATTTACAGAAATAATTTCCGCGAGTCACAAAAGCTTACATTCACAAAGCAGTCATGAAACTGCAAGCGTAGAAGAGCAGCAACAATTGTTGGATCACCGTCAAATCTCTCCGTCACAACTCTCCGTACAATAGACTCAACACTTTGGCCAAGAAAACACTCCCCGTCGTAGAAACCAACTCGCAATTGCCCGTAACACTGGGCTGTGAAGTTGATAAAAATAAGGCCTAGAACTAGAGCCAAGGCAGCTGCTCTTGTCATCTTTTGTCTTCTGCTATTCTCCTGGAACTAGATAGTGATCAATGGACATGATAACGAAGCAATTTATAATAACAAAGGGATGGATCATATTTGACAGCTATTCATTCTACTATAACAAGTTGAAATGGCGAGCACGATACCTCACAATACGTGCGACTTGATTTGCAGCTCGACATTGTTTATAGTTATTAAACGTGCTTTCCTCGAAGGACATGCATCAGCATTGGAAACTTAGTAGTGTGTCTAATGGTAAGTATGTTGTTATCCAGTCATTCCATTTCAATTCAATAGGAATCATGTAAAGGTTATCATATTTCATATTTCCCAGAGAGGAATTGCTCGATATTAATTAGATGTTTTTTCCTCAATTAGTAACATAAATGACGTATAGTGAAGAGCCATCTTTGACTCCCTAATAAAACCTGATAATGGCACGTGGGCAAGCATTTTTCAATGGCCACACATGTAAGTGGTTATAAAGAGAAGCTTGCTGACCATTGATTATTTAATAAAATCTAATTTCGTGAGCCATAAAATCTAAAAGTAACATCAGTATTGACATTTTCAATTTTTTGGTAAATAACATCACAACTGGTAATTACCACACGCATGATGTTAGGGCTATCTTGCACCATTTTAGTGTAAAGATTTGATGTCTTTTTTGGAGTGAATTTTTTGCACCAAAATACTAAATTTATGCGCCAAAAGTTGTAAAAAGACAACTTTATCCATTTTTTAAACATATTCCTTTTATGTCTTTTTTACAAATTGATTTATTTACATAATTTACTAAGTAATTAAATTTAAAATATATATTACTTTACATAAAATATATCATTACAAAGTATATATTAAAGAATATATTATTTTACACAATATTTGTAAATAATATTAATTTAATATAAAGTATATAGTAAATTAAGTAAAAATAATGATTTTATTTTAATTTTTAATAAATAAATAAAAATTGTTGTATAAATATAAATTAATTTAGTTAATAACTAAATTATCGTGATTGTATAAATATAAATTTATTTAGTTAATAACTACATTATTGTAGTATATTCTTTGAAAAAATTTGATGTAAAAATTTAGTGTAAAATGATTGGAGTAATATCAAATTTAGTGTAAAAAGATTATTGGAATATACCATTTTACACCAAATTTGATGTAATGGTTGGAGATGGCCTAACATTCTAATAGCAAAGCGTTTAAATACTAAATGCTTTTCCTTTTAGTAGGGTTGGACCATTTTTTAAGAAAGAATAAGAACAACTTAATTTAAGATATTGTATTTGTTAATATTTTGTTTACAAACAACATAAAATTTGACTTTTATTGAAGTTTCGGTAACTTTTTGTTTTCGTTAATATATTTAAACACTTAATTAAAATCGGCACAAGTCTGGAATTGTAATAAAAGTTGATTATAGTAATTAGTTCTTTAACAACAAACAAAATTATAAGTTTAATCACATTTGATTAAGTTGAATTATGCATCAAGGTGGTAGTCACTTAATTGAATAGACTTGTGTTCATTGAGAAAGGACATAGATACTTTACGTTAATTGTCATTTTAACCTAAATAATTAATCTAGTTTGATAATTGAAATCTCATATAAGCCAATCCTGAATCCTTAACATTTGCTTCATTAAATTTCCTCTCTAGTTTAATGCCATTATTTCTATCAGTCTAGTGAATTAATGTCTCTTTGCCTTATTTAGTTTTATCATTTAACTAGGATTTATAGATATAGTGATAGTGATGTAGTTCCCATAGATCGATGCTCTAGAATATTCTAATTTTTATAACTTACTAAAATTAATTATATATGCTTGCAGATAGATTTGACCAAGTTTTTGGCACTATTATTGGGAAACCTTCAACATTAGTAGTATAATCATACATTTCTAGACTTGATGATACAAATTGTTGATCTTCCAAACTATGTGAAGATGTTGACAGACCATGATAAGGGTTATCAGGGGCGTGCTATCATTGTGCCATATATGAACATCCTTTTCATTCATATATGAATATAGAGTGGGCCCCTTACTATTATAAGGATGTGTTTGTAGAAGAAATAGATTACAATCCTTACCAATTTGTATCATTTGGGATGGAAGAACCATTTAACTAGCTCTCGGGAGGAGCAGGGGGTTGGAGTAGGCAAACATATAAGACCATTCGAATTCTAACAGCAACCTCAATTTTAACAGTAACCACCATTATAGGGACCTAAGATGGAAGAGACGATCCTGTAATTTATTTCTTTCCTCATCAAAAAATTAAAAAAATTGATAGATGGGGAAATTTTGAATCTTATATGGACTTAAACAAATGACATAATCTAGTGTAACCATTCACAATTTGGTACTGATTCAAGCCAATGAAATAATCAAGATGGATGGTGAAAAAAATTTAAGGCAAAATATATATTTATACAGAGACAAACTCGAGAATCAAGTGTTGGTTATACCAGTACTCAGGAGTGGTAAAACACTTGATGTATAAAATGCTAAAGAGGAGGGCGTGTAAAGGTCAGACAAATAAGAGGAAATGGGTGAGGATGTTCTAACCAGAAGCAAATCAAAGTCAGTCTCATCTGTATCAGGTATCACAATCTGGATTACGAAGAAGCTTTGACAAAAATAAACCAATATCAATCTCTTCTATAACAGGCGTTAGGAATAGATTGTAGCAGAAGACACCTTGACCGACTATGACACTAATTCCATACGTAAATAGGTATGATATGGATAGAAAGGAAGGCATATTTGTTCTTTCGTAGATGCTGAAGAATACTAGATGTTTAAATGATCTTAAGTTCAAATAGTTACGATGGTTAAGTAAATGAACAGAGAGCTCTTATATTATGCAAAGAGAAGAAAGGAAATGGGGCAACCTAATCTTATTTTGCCTAGCTAAATATTTTCTTCCTAAATATTTTCTTCTGATGACTTGTTTGATTAATTAATTAATTTACTTGTCTTCTTTTTCATTTATGTATTTATTTACTTATTTTATTTATTTTTTCTTTACCTTATTTATTATTTATTATTATATATTTATTTATACACATTTATTTATCCTTACCTATTACTAATATCTTTTATGCCTATTTTATTTTTAATTATTATTACTTTATTATATACATAATAATGTGAATCTATTGAAAACAATCTTTCTATCAGTCAGGAATAAGTCTATTTACTGTTGGACCTTTCCAAATTCTGCATATCAGTAAGATTTTCACTGGATTGTTGTTGTAGGAATTGGGATGCAGCTTTAGATGGATTTTTAAATTGTTAATGCATAATTTGATTGTTTGTTGGTTGGATTTATTCTTTTTGTTTATAATCTTAGATTTATGCCTATGATCATCATAGATTTAATTTCAGGAATTGTACAAAGGACTAAGAGGTAAAGTATGATTCTTGCGATAGGAGAATAAATGCCTTAGACTAAGAGAATGAAAATATCCTATATTAGTATGATAACAAAAAAATTAACTAAGTTTAATGAATTTGATTAGGTTGAATTGAGTGTCAAGAAATCAAGTTATCTAATTGAATATATACGTGTACCTCAAGAAAGGATGCAGATACTTCAACATTTTGCGTAATTATTAAACTGATTTTTTACAAAATAGATCTTTAAATTTTATTTAAAAAGTTTTAATTGAATCTTCTATTTTTACTTTTTAATTAGTTAAATCTTCTAGTTTCATTCTTAAATTTAAAACAAGAAACTATTTGTTAAAAACAAAGTTAAAAGACTATCTTAACTTTTATATTTAGTTTGAAGATATCACCTGTTGTTGTCCAATTTTTTGGTGTTACGGTCAAAATAAGGGCCTCGCGTATATACTCTCGTGATCAGCAGCAAAGACATTTCTTTAGTACAATTGATATCTTTAAAAAAATCTCTTCAAAATATATAAAAACATAGAAAAGGATAATAAACTATAAAGTGTTGACTTTACGATTGATTTTAGGAGTATAATTGCATAATAATTAGTATTAATTATATTCCATATATAATTATTTTCCAAATGAGAGTAGGATTTTGTACATGTATAAATATGCTCCCAATTGGAGAAGAATACAATATACAAAAAATTAAACCCCAAATACTCTGTCCTCTGACATGGTATCAAGGCCACCTCGATGAGTTATCTTGCTGAGTCAAATTGAATCAACCACCATCAAAGCCATCAACGTGAACCTGAACCAAACGTTCTCTCACTTAATGAATCAAACTTGCTCAAAACCTTTCTGTTGCAATCTCTTCTTTATTGATCGTGATCTCAATTCTGTCATCATTTTTTTTCATCACTTTGTATTTGTCCGTAAAATTGAAAACTATTTATCATGTCTGGTTCTATTGTTCCAACTTCCGCGCCACAATAAGTTGTTATCCAATAAGACAATTTCTCTTTTCCCGTCTCTATCATACTGGATGAGACAAACTATCCATTATGGTCTCAATTAATAGAGACGAGGATTAGTGCATGCAACAAACTCGGATATCTTATTGGTAATACTGCAAAACTGAATACCGACGATGCAAATTTTGCTACGTGGATTACTAAAAATAATTGGTGAAAAGCCGGTTGATTGATTCTATGACTCCAACACTGATGCAACGTTTCATCAAATTGTCCACTGCAAAAGAGATTTGGGATGCAATATCTATGACTTTCTATGATGGATCGGATGGGACATGCCTTTTCAAATTGAATAAGTGATCTTTCTCCACCAAACAAAATGGCCAACCCTTGCCAATATACTATAATGAACTTGTCTCTATATTTCAAGAAATTGATCACAGGTCCATATCCCAAGGAGATACCATTGAGGGAGTAGTTCAATTACATTCGGCTATGGCTCATCTTTGTGTTCACATTTTCTTAAGTGGACTTGATTTCGAATTTGAACAGGTATTGGAGAGATTTTACAAAAGGATCCAAATCTTGATTTGGAATCCACTTATGCATATGTTAGTAGAGAATATCAACAAAGGCAAACAATGGGAAGTCGACCAATTTCAGAGAGTGCAGCTATGGTGGCAAACTAAATTTGGCATGAATCATCGTTAGGATCGCCAATGAATCGCAAAGGAAAATCTAGTAGAAAATCTAATAATTTTGTTTGCTCTCATTGCAATGAAATAGGTCATACTGCCGAGAGGTGTTATGAAAAGATTAGCTATCTCGACTGGTGGGACTTTACAAAGAAGCCAAGGAAGAAGATTGCAGGAAAAGCCGCGATGGCAGCTATAGAACCATCATAACATACAATAAATGTTACTCACCCAAGTAATGTTGGTAAGGCTACTGCGTTCACAAGTTCTAAGAACGATACTTGGATTATTTATACAAGTACATATGACCACATGGTTATAGATTCTAGTAAATTGAAATCTATTTGTCCTCCCTCCCAATCCATCATCTCTACATCTAATGGGAATACTTCAGCTATTATTGGTGAAGGACAGGTTGTATTATCAAACACTCTTACATTAAATTCTATATTAGTTGTTCCATCACTTGAATATAACCTTTTGTCTGTTGGTCAAATTACTCTAGCTCTTGCTTGCATTGTAACCTTTTGGCCCTCATTTTGTATTTTTCAGAACATCCTAACTCGGAAGATTCTTGGTTATGGTGTTAAAAGGGGCAAGCTCTATTACTTGGATTTAACAGAAAATGGGGAGCAGAAGTTCAGTTAGGCAAATTAAACAAGTAGCACAGATAAAGTTTGAGAAATTATTTGGTTATGGCATCGTAGATTAGGCTATCTTTCTTTTGGATATCTTAAACAATTACAACTGCTTCTATTCATTGACTTGAATCATTGGATTTTCACTATGATACTTGTGAAATGGCCAAGAGCCATCTTATTTCGTATTTGCCTAGTTTAAATAAAAATTCAGTGCCATTTGCTGTTATATACTGATGTCTGGGGTCCAGCTAAAGTTCCATCATTATCGAAAATACTTTACTTTGTTACGTTTATTAATGAATGCATAAGAATGACTTGGATATCTTTGTTACGTAACAAAAGATATGTATTTTCAGCATTTCAAGAATTTCACCAAATGGTCAACACGTAATTTCAACAACAAATTCGAACCTTACAATATGATAATAGAGGAGAATATGTAGATGGAGCCTTTAGAAAATTTATGAGCGAACTAGAAATTCGACATCAAACTTCTTGTGCTCATACTCCACAACAAAATGGGTTGGCGGAGAGAGAAAATAAACAGATGGAGGTTGTCCATGTTATATTATTTGGCATGAATACGCCTTGTTACTATTGGGGAGAAGCTGTAAAGTTCGTTGCATATCTGATTAATCGAACACCTTCTCGAGTTATAGATTTTCAGACTCCCCAACAAAAAATGGATTCATTGTTGTCGACTCCACACTTTCCAAATTTTAAGTCACGTGTGTTTGGGTGTACCGTCTATGCTCATATTCTGAAGATTTTTTGAAGTAAATTGGATCCATATGCTAAGAAATGTGTGCTTGTTGGATATGTAGAATTTCAGAAAGGATACTGATGTTATGTTCCTCAAAGTCAAAAATTATATATAACGTTAGATGCTTCTTTTCGTGAATCTGAATCTTACCATTCAGGGGGAGCCTCTGACCGTTCTCTTCAAGGGGAGAATTATAGTGAAGAGAAGTTGTTACCAGGTGATGATATGTTCTTGGAGATCGAAAAAGTAAATGAAAGATTTAAAAGTGGTAAACAAGGTTTAGACAATGTTGAAGTAGGAAGGATAGTTCCAGATATTCAAATTACTGAGTTGCCCATTTTAACATGACTAACCGAAGAATCACCCAGGATGTCCAGACTTCCCTTCCTCAGGTCCTTTCAAATCCCTTGTCTAAAGAATCATGTATTAATGCTGATAGAATCCCAGAGAGTTTAGATCTAAGGCGTTCACAAAGGTCTTCCAAAGGTGTCCCCAAAACACAATATGAACCTATCCTTAGTGTCAATGTTAAGTATCCAATCGACAACTATGTGTCTATCCATAGGTTGTCTCAGTTATATGCACTTACTGTTAATCAATTATCCAATGTATCTATTCCTAGTAGTGTGCAGGATGCTTTAGCGGATCCTACCTGGAAAAAGGTGATGAATGAATAGTTGGAAGCTTTGCAAAAGAACTGTACTTGGGAACGTGCTTTGCTCCCTAATGGAAAAAAAGCGATCGGTTGTAGATGGGTGTTCACTGTTAAACTGAGAGTGGATGGAAAGATTGATAGGTACAAAGCAATATTGGTTACGAAGGAGTAGATTACGAGGAAACTTTTACGTCAATAGACAAACTCAATACAGTTCGAATTCTTATATCAGTAGCAGCAAAGTGAGACTAGCCTTTGAAACAGTTTGACATAAAAAAAATACATTTTTGAATGGAGATCTAGAGGAAGAAGTCTATATAGAGATACCAGCTGGAGTAAATCAAAATACTTCAAGTAAAAAGGAAGTGTGTAGATTGAAGAAAGCATTGTATGGACTAAAACAATGGCCTAGAGCTTGGTTTGGGAGGTTCTCTTCTACAATGAAGAAATTCAGTTATAAACAAAGTAATTCAGATCACATGTTGTTTATAAAATGTAAGGGAGAAAGGTAACACCTTTGATTGTATATGTTGATGATATAATATTGACTGGAGATGATCCATGTGAAATAAAGTTACTGTAATAATATTTGGCTACTCAGTTTGAAATGAAAGATTTACGAGAGCTTAGATATTTTTTGGGCATTGAAATAGCATGATCAAAGCAAAGAATTTGACTGTCACAACGAAAATATGTTCTAGATCTTCTAAGTGAGACTAAAATGCTTGCTTGATGATTGGTTGAAACATCGATAGAAATGAATCACGCTCTCAAAATCTATCCTGATCAAGTTCCTACAAATGTTGGTCGTTATCAAAGGTTAGTTAGGAGATTAATATATCTGTTACATACGAGACCAAATATAGCTTATGTAGTTAGTGTTTTAAATCAATTTATGCATAATCTAAGTGAAGAACATAAGAATGTAGTATATTGGGTGTTACGATACTTAAAGGGGGCTCCAAGTAAAGGATTGTTATTTTTTAAAAATAATGTTTTTGATGTTGAAGGATACACAGATTTTGACTAGGCAGATCAAACAACTAGAAAGTCCACCTCCGGTTACTTTACATTTGTGGAAGGTAATCTGGTTACTTGGAGAAGTAAGAAGTAAAAAGTTGTTGCAAGATCAAGTGCAGAAGCGGAATTTTGAGGTATGGCTCATGGCATATGTGAACTATTATGGATCCAAAAAGTTTTGAAGGATCTTGGAATTCAGTATAAAAACCGATGAATCTTCATTGTGATAATAAAGCTGCAATTGAGATTGCACAAAATCCTGGGCAACATGATCGAGCCAAACATGTTGAAGTTGATCGTCACTTCATAAAAGAAAAGCTTGATATGAAGATCATACGTTTTCCATTTGTAAGATCTGAAGATCAATTGGCAGATATTCTCATGAAAGCTATTTCTAGAAAAGTGTTTCATGAAGCAATTGACAAATTAGGCATGATCGATATCTTTGCACCAACTTGACGGGGTGTTGACTTTCGGAGTCATTTTAGGAGTATAATTGTATAATAATTAGTATTAATTATATTCTATATATAATTATTTTCCAAATAAGAGTAGGATTTTGTACATGATAAATATGCCACGAGCTGAAGAAGAATACAATATACAGAAAATTAAACTAAAGGTAATAATTTGCTTGGCGCGTCTTTTATATATAGGATCGAGCAACACAACTTCTTCATTTTCTCTCAAACTCAAAGACAATCTTGATTATATTCTTTTAGTTGGAGACATAAGTATGGGGCTGAAAAGGGTGGGTTTTTGCTTTCTCCTGGTGTTCTTGTTCCAGCTCCATCATCTTCCTGCTGCATATCATGTTCGGGCCTTGAACACAGGTACTGTTTATGCTTTCTCATTCTTTTGACGAACTTGGAACTACTGCTGAGTCTCTGTTTCTTTATATCGATGAAGTATTCTTACCGTCAGTTACATAAAGCTAATTGTCAGAAACCGAAAAGAGAGAGTCCATCTGCCACCGGATCATATAAGCTGCATATAACTGTTAATACTGTTGATTCCTGTTATCTGAAGCAATTAGTTACGGAGTAATGGATTCACTCCAAAGCCAACAAAAGAACGACATATGGGTAGTTGCCTAGGGGAATTCGATTGATAGGGATTAGATTGTTTGATATAATTCATTCGGATCTAACTAATCTATCCCTTCTCAGATGCTCCATCTGCTAAGAACAAACCCACCAAAGCAACGCACTTACGTATTTAGGTAGGAGAGTATGATAATGGAAACTGGAAAGAGCTGTTAGTCTTGGCTCCACCTCCACCACAAAAACAGAGAAGATTATATTCCACAAAAGGAACTGCCGCCTTTCCTTTTCTCTGTATGAAATTGTATGTATTAATTCCTTGCCTTCTTCTCAAGGAATCCTTTCTCGAGCTAATATTAATTATACAACATAAAATTATGCGAAACATGAATGAAATCTTAAATTTTAATATTAAATATTTTAAGATTAAGAAAAAAAAAGTTTTATCTATAATAAAATATAAAGGACCCACTAACTAATCTAATTAAATATATTAATTTTATAAAATCTTGATTCCAAACACTTGTGATTTATGATCAATGAAAATGTCCATCCAGCTTTCAAACAGGAACAAAATACCTATGATATCGGCAAAGAGACTCTGACCGCATCAAGTACCGTGAGCCTCGAACGAAAAGCATCGGCGGTAAACAGGCGAGGCGGAGTTGGAGTTGGCAGCGGTCACGGAAGAGGAAGTACTGGTAAAGTTAATGGAAATGGTAGAGGCAAGAAGTCGCCGTACAATCAAAATCAGGGACCTAATTTGATACCATTGTACGCTGCAGGACAAAGTATTCCCCGTTACAACAGTAATCAACGCCACCACGGTAAAAATGAAGCAACCCCCAATTCTCCTTGCCTCTGTTGCTTAGT
Organism: Erythroxylum plowmanianum; assembly: GCA_025531925.1. Classification (NCBI taxonomy): domain Eukaryota; kingdom Viridiplantae; phylum Streptophyta; class Magnoliopsida; order Malpighiales; family Erythroxylaceae; genus Erythroxylum; species Erythroxylum plowmanianum. The sequence continues at coordinate 7,086,028 of JANVCQ010000008.1, read as the reverse complement.
TCTACTACTCTTGGCAGCACTTGTTCTACTTGTTTAATCACAATGTTCTACTTGGAGAAGATAGGGATTGTTTTTTTAGTAAGCTACTCTGTAGTTTGGTTCTATTTATATTTTTCTGCATTTTTCAGATTTTTTCAATTTTTTATTTATATTTTTTAAATAAAAATAAAAATATGTTTAATTGTTAATATTAACATAGTAACATTTTTATCACTGATAATAATTATATTTTAGATAAAATTTAAAGATAAATTATTTTTAATTTAATAAATTTATTTAATCTCTTATATAATATTTATTGACAAATTATTAATAAATTTATGTCATTTTAATAAAATTAATAATTTTAAAATTAAAATTTTATTTATAAATTAATATTTATTTGAAATATATTTTAATTATTAAATCAAATTTTATTTGAATATTTATACATTTTAAATTTAATTATATATAACCTAATTATAAAAATTAAATAAAATTAAAGTATTCATAATTTTATTGATAATTAATTTTAATTTATTAAATATATAAATATAATGTTGAATTAAACTATTCATAATTTTTATTAAAATTTAAATAATATATATTTAAATAATAGTAAATCAATTTATACAAAAACAAGAAACAAAAACTACATTTTATGGTTTTCATAATTTTTAAAAATTGGAAGAAACTAAAATTAAAAATTCAAACAAACAGATTTTTTTTACTAAATTTAAAAACAAAAATAGAAATAGAAACAAACACCCCCTTAACTTATTGAAATGAAGTAATCTTTTTCTTTTTCTTTCCTTATTTTTATTATTTATTATTGAAATAAATGTTAATTAATTACTTAATTGATAATTTTGATAAAAGAAAAAGAAAATATTTATTCCAATTAATATTTAACAAAAATAAATTAATTTGAACTAAGTAAATTTAAATGGATCGAATTTAATATTAAATTTAGAAACTCTAGCTTCTTCTCCCCAAAAATTCAACCTTCTTCGTTCAGAAAAACGAAACTTCTCAATAACACTTGTTCTCTACAAATCTTAGTTCCAATACATCACCGCCAATTATTCCTTCTATTCATGTTGCCTCTCCAACCCCAATTTCTTGTATGATGGTTAAATCATATAAGGAGGAATTTCTTCGTTAGAAAGAAGCACCGGTGAAAACAATAGGGTTATCTATAATCCTTATGTCCGTGCTATAAGAATTCCTTCTCATGACGCTATTATCTCAAATCTTGTTGACGAAGTGCTTAATTGATAGACTGACAACGCAGTAGCCCAAAACAGAGTTCTTTGAAAATTTGACTCCAAACTTGATGGGCTTAATTAGCAAACTCAGGTCACTCGAAACTAAGTTAAAACAATTTCATCTCAAGTCTAAAAGTTTTACAAATCCTTAAAGGATAAGATAACTCGACTTGATGTTAATCTTCGAAGATACATTAATACTCAGTATTTTGGCCCTAATTTCACAAATGAAGAACAAAAACTCCGAAAAGTGAAGAAGGTACTTCAAAGAATGGAAGTTGATATGCAGATATAATAGTCCAAAACTGTTTATGGAACCTATTTCACAACTTTTCTAGTTATCTAACCCATTTATTCTTCTCCTGAAGTTGTTGATTATGAAAAATATTCAAAATGAATTATCTCTTGGTCAGACAATATATTCATCCTACCACAGCAAAATCCAAATCAACCAAATCCTCAAAGTCCAAACCTGCAAGGATCTCTCACCTTCATGTACTAAACTAGCTTATCTTTGGTCAAAAAAAAAAAAAACTTTTGCAAATTAAAATTCCACCTTCTTTTCCACCAAAAACTCAACCTTTTCCATCCACCAGAAAAAAAAAAAAGACAAAGTTCCTCGGTTAAAGTTCATAATAACTTTTGCACCAACATCTATTTCAGAAATATCTGAAGAATGCATATATGAGTATCCTAATATATTTGAGCAATCTTTTGAAATATTTGAACCATCTTCAGACAAGTTTGAACAATTTATCGATTTGTCTGACCTTAACTCAAATCATGATCACTATGCTTAAACCAACTAAAGTTAAACCAGATATCAATGAAGTTGAATCAATGGTTTCAATGATGGTAATCTTCATTATACTTTCATTTACTCTCTTCCATAAACATTACAACCTGAATTAAAAAGAACCATTACAACATTACGAAGAGATATGCATGATGTATCTCTTGGAGAAATCTATTAACTCACTTTAACTTCACTCGATTTGTGATCAACAAATATTTTTAAAAAATATGATTAAAGGTAGTTCTTTATTGAAAAAGACATGTATAAAGCAACATAAGATTATGTTCTCAACCAAAAAGAATCATATTGGGACGATCTAAATATAATTTTTGAATATAAACTTTCATAATAGAAATTATTAGCTTGATTCATACATAGCCAATGCAACATAAGTTAATTTAATAAAATAATATTATTTTATTTAATAATTGAAGAATTAATTTATTCAAAGAATGTCATTTTATTAAATTTAATTAAAATAAGATTATTTTTATTTTTAGTTAATTAAATTCAAATAATTCTTTTATTGATGGAATTTCAAACTGTTAAATATGGTCAGGTTTGATTTGGGTCAGAAATAGTTCATATTCAACCTGCCTCATTGTAAACATAATTAGTTCCATAAATAATAAAGTTGACACAAAAGTATGAAAATAAGAAGTATAAATATAATACTAAAAACAAAATTACCAGGATATTTTGACTACTAACTTCAAAAGTGAATTAAAACTACCTTGAGATAAAATAAAAGTGTTAATTTAGTCCTAATATTTATATTAAAATATACATTGGATTTTAATATTTCAAAATCGGAGTTGTGTTTTATATTTTACCAACAAAATGGCATTAAAATGTAAATTACCATGCCGAATTACAGTATCAGTCAAAAATAAAAATATCGATTAGATATAGGTGAAATTTGTAAATTTAAAAAAGCGGAAGACTTAAGATGCAAGTTGAAACTTGAGAGACGGTTGAGATGACTACACTGTCCTCAATACCACAATATTGGACATTTACGTCATTTTAAGCAACAAATATGTGGGTTTCCTACTTTCTAGTTTCAATCCTCAATCTCTTCTCTTCAGCGACGCCGGTGTCATCAGAGAAAAGATACCCAAGAGACATTCCATGGTTAGAGAGGTAAAATGGAGCTGGACATCCGCCTTGATCGGAGCGGCGTCGGCTACTGCGGCGACGGCTCTCTGGAACGTCAAACCCAAGGACCCTACCTTTCACTTGATCTCCATCAGTCTCACTTCCTTCAAGTTCAACTTCCCCGTAATCGATGCCGAGCTTGTCCTGACAGTACATGTCACCAACCCTAACATCACAGCCGTGCACTACACCCCGACCACGATGTCAATCTTCTACGATGGCTCTCTCCTGGGCTCGGCTGAGGTGGAAGCTGGGTCACAGCCGGCGAAATCCTGCCAGTTGCTTCGGCTTCCGGCGCGGCTGGACGGAATGGAGCTGGCTCACCACGCCGCGAAGTTTTTCAATGACGTGACCAGTAGGGAGATGGTGCTGGATGCCAAGGTGGACATAAGTGGTGCAGCAAAGGTGTTGTGGTGGGACCGGAAATTTAATATCCACGTGGACAGTCATGTAACCGTTGATCCTTTGTTCTTGGATGTAATCGATCAGGAAAACATATCCCAGCTTGATGTTTTCATTGCTTGACTGTCTTGGAAATGTGAAATTATTTATTTGCGTTTAAATTTTGGTGACGTAGATACAATTGCTAAAACATAATGATAATAATACAAGTGCTGGTTGGTGACTGACGACAAACAGTCAAAACAGGCTGGGAAGTAAATTTGAACAGTTTAACGTTGAAGCATTTAGAAAAGAACCGGGCCCAACAGCTCACAGTATTCCTCGCAGTGAGCAACTACACCGCCCAATCCAAAAGCCAAAGCAAAAGGCTAGAAGGTGGAGTCGCGTTCCACCAAATCAGCGAGATTCGCGATGGACATCGACGGAAAATCTAGGCAAGTGGTTGTCTCCGCCTTGCAATTTGCTTGCACCGACGACGTTACCACTAACCTCGCCACCGCCGAAAGGTTTTGCTTCCTCCCTCCGTTTTCTTCGCTTTTCATATGTTCTTCCACTGATTTTTACTCTTTTTAATCTGCTCTTTTTGGGTGTGCTCGTTGGTGTTTTATTTCTAAAAGTTGACTTGTCTTTTTTAGAGGCTGTCTCTTGTTATTTGTCCACTGAGGTTCTACCTTGTATGCAGACTGGTTAGAGATGCTCATGGGAAGGGCGCGAACATCATTCTCATACAGGTACGTTTGTGCCTGAGCATGTTCAATTGTGGTGCAATAATTCTATCCATTAGTACTGAATATACCTTCTATAGTTCTATTGTATTGTTTTTCTTTAACTTTGTAACGACCTGTTGTCATCAAATAGCTTATCTTTTATGCCAAACACACCATGATTCACACTTTGATAAGTCATTTTCTGGGAGATAGCCAAACTATTAAGATATTTGCCTGTCTCCATGAAAAGAAATCAAGTATTGTAACTTTATTTTCTTTATTATGTTCCAGTTCTCAGAGTTGACATTGATTTCCTCCTCATGAAATCTGTATCCTGACTTTTTTAACATAATCTGATTTTGTTGAAAGAAAATGCCTAAATGGCTTAGTTTCCCCATAGTTTTGGAACCACAGTCTGATAGCATTAATTTAGGAATAACTATTGCGTGTTGCAGGGGGGAAAAAAAAAGAAGAGATAGTGAGTGGTAACAATAGTTCAAGCAAAAATGTAACTTATATGTTACAGTGAAAAGAATAGGATGGAATGCCATTAGAGCGTATGTTGAAGCTGCTCACAGCTCACTTGGTCTTATTCTCTATAACTTGACTTTCTATGTTTTTTTATGTTTTTCCTGGGTACTCTTGATAAACTAGGGGTTATATATAGATGTAGGAGGATCTGTTTGGGAAGTGATTCGTCACATTCTAACTAAGGATTCTTATGGTTTCGGAGGATCTAGCTACAGGAAAACTAGGAATACAGAGCTTTCTCACTTTTGGATTGAAATTTTCTGGTTTTCGTTATAACTTTTTAAAGTAAAAAAAAATCAGCATTTTGACAAGTTATATTAGTGAAAGTTTTCTATAAGCTTGAAATATAGCCCCTTTATTGGGTTAGCAAATCACCTAAAGGGAAAGAAATTGTTTTTACCCCAATCTGCTACCTATGAAGCTTTAACAATTATCGAAGCATGAACTGAAAGTTCTCTTGGAAGTGCAAGGGTGGTCTGTGGCAGCATATTTTACTGGGAGGCAGGAAATCCTATTATTTGAGGTGCAACAAGGCATGAAAGAAGTTAGAATAGAGATTGACTCATGTTTTCACAAGTACAAGATTAAGACTACTATAGCAAATTAAGGAATCTGCCACAGAGAAAGAGCTTATTTATCAGGGGCCAGTCAGTGGGGCTATGTGTAACTTTGGCAATGGTTAATAACTTATCCAACCAGATGAGCAGCAATGTGGGATTGGTATTTAGGCCTTGACATCTACGAAATGATTGAAAGATATTGTGTAATTTATAATCTTTTGACTGGATAGAGATAGTTTACATGTTGAGTTGGTGAAGTTATTGCTAATCCAAGAGACTACTTTCCAGATTTTTTCCTATGGGAATAGGCAAACAACAAGTTGGGTGGGGAAGGAGTAGAAGAATTTCATGTGCTCTTTTTGCAATATATAAGTATGGTATCTCATTGTTGGTAATAAATTGATTCCAAAATTTTTGTGACTAATGTAGTTCCATGTATGAAATTTTATATTATTTGCGCTTTCAACATTTTGAACCTCATGGCAGGAACTATTTGAGAGCTACTACTTCTGCCAAGCGCAACGAGAAGATTACTTTCAGCGAGCTAAGCCTTACAAGGACCATCCTACAATTCTGAGGTAAAACTCTCTACATGTTTAGCTTCTGGGTTTTTTGCAACTTGCATAAGCTGCTGTTAGCAATTTCTTGATAAAGGATAAAAGGATTATTTCCACTTGTTAGTCCATTTCCTTTGAATCAACCCTCTTTTATTTCTATCTGCAGGATGCGAAAACTGGCAAAAGAGCTGGGTGTAGTTATACCTGTCAGCTTCTTTGAAGAAGCAAATAACGCCCATTACAATTCTATAGCCATAATTGATGCTGACGGGACTGACCTTGGCCTTTATAGAAAGTCTCACATTCCAGATGGACCAGGTATTTCAACAGCTGCATGTTCCATGGTTTTAATCTCTATGCCTTACATGCAACTGTTACATGACAATTGCATGGACCACAGGTTACCAGGAAAAGTTCTACTTCAATCCAGGGGACACAGGCTTCAAGGTTGGTGTTCTACAATCTCTGACTAATTCTATTGTCTTTTAGACTCTATGGTCTTTGATACAATTTTTTACTTTTTGATTCTATTGTTGACAGGTTTTCCAAACTAAATTTGCGAAAATTGGAGTTGGTAAGGATCTTGGCTTTGTTCTATTGTCTTGTGGCCTTTTCTTTTGGACTTGGATCTTTTAATCAACAGAGTTTTTAATGATCTTTTCTCCGTGCTTATAAGTCTGTTTAAACAAGATTTTGTATTGGATTAAATGCATAAAGAGGAAAAAAAAACAATTATGTTGTGTGCATCGCATAACTATTGTCTGCATCCGCTTGTAGACAAAAAGTGAAGCAAAGCTGCTTTGGTGTACATTTTCCTATTAGGGAGTTGAGGATTGAAAAGGTTGGAGCTGCTAATTTCTTTTTTCTTTCACTTTTCTTGTTTAATGACCTTCAGCTATATGCTGGGATCAGTGGTTTCCGGAGGCAGCCCGAGCTATGGTGCTGCAAGGTGCAGAGATACTATTTTACCCTACAGCAATTGGCTCTGAACCTCAAGATGATGGACTTGATTCATGTGAGCACTGGAAGCGGGTGATGCAGGGTCATGCGGGGGCTAATGTGGTAATGTGGTCAATATCCTATTCCTATTCTTTCAAGTTTGTACATTCCTTTCTAGCTGTCAAATAATGTAATTGACTGGGTAGTATGATCAAAGAAATGGTTGTTATTTATTGTTTTACTTGGTTGCAACACTAATACTCTACTCTATATCTGCAAACTTAATCAAAGTAACTTCGTATATATTTTAAGAAAAATGCTAATGACTTGGTGTAACTTTTAAAATAAAATTTTGTACTTTTCACATTCAATCCACGAAACAATTCCATTTATTTGGAGATAAGCTAGTGTCATGAAAGAGGAATCATCATCATCATGGAATATCTAGGATTGCAGTTAATTACACATTGCATTACCGAAGCATATCTTGTTCAGTGTTTCACTTGTGATCTTTGAATATGACCTTAGAAAGGACATTGATGCGAATGTTAATAATACAGGTACCCCTTGTAGCTTCAAACCGCATTGGGAAGGAAATTATCCAGACAGAGCATGGAAACAGTGAGATCACCTTTTATGGGAACTCGTTTATAGCAGGTACTAATTTTTTTGCTTCATTGTCTTAAGAGTTCTATTTGATATTTTGTTACACTACGTCATTGGAAGAGCAGGGCCAGCTGGGGAAATAGTTGCAATTGCTGATGACAAGAAGGAATCTGTTCTTATTGCCAAGTTTGATCTGGATAAAATCAAATTGAAGAGACATAGCTGGGGGGTATTTCGTGATCGACGTCCAGATCTATACAAAGTGCTTTTGACACTAGATGGCAGTAATCCCTCTACGTGATTTATGCGACTTGTTCCATTGTAGACCATGTCTTTCTAAAGGTAATAAATAATCTTCTCCTTGGACATTTCGCCTATCATGATTGTATATCCTGAATTTACGGGGAAAATTGTAGCATATAGAAGATAAAAGTTTCAGATACTTCTAGACAGTCTTGGGGCATTGAACATTAGCCTCAAATCTGTTTTCTGGTTCACGTAACATTACTCCTTATCGTCCTATCCTGTTGTATTGTTAGCAGCACGTTTCATTTTCTGTCTCGCAATCGGAAAAGTAGCATGTTGCGTTTACTGTGGTCCACGACTCTCTCATTGGAAGGCTTTCTGTGTCAGGTTATGTCATAGTTGTGGACCTTCATACAAAACCATGCAAGGTTTTCCACATCGGCGTTATAAACTAAATTCTGCTCTTTAAGTTATTCGGTGGCTCGCTTTCCCATTTTACAACGTGGTAACATCACGCTAAACATTGGGAGGATCTTTAGGTGGCTGATTCACCATAAATCTCGTGTATCTTATTTTCCCTTTAGTGGCTCTTGAGAGCTAGTGTCTCCAGAATTTGGTAAATCATGGAGGAACTAATAATGCGTTTGAACTTCTACATTTTATGTTTTATATCTACATAACATGTATTTATTTTTTCTATAAAAATTTATAAGTTTGACAAATTACAAATCCTGGAGAAAGTAGTTTTTATAACATTAATTTGATAGTTACTTTCATCATAATGCACCATGAATGCGTATTTTTATAATAAAATTTAATTATATTTTTTAAAAATATTATTACATTAGGAAGAATAAAAAGATTAAATTCTTTCTATATTTTAGAACATAATTATATACATATTCAATATTGTTTATACTCGGATCGAAATGCATTAAGATTAATCAAGATATTAATTCATTTTAGTATGTGTATGAACAGGAATAATAAGCATACAATTAATGAAGTTTGGAAACTTTAAAGAAGCTTTTACAAAATTTTAGAATAAATATAAATTGATATATAAAATAATTTTTAAAGTTAAATTCATTTCTTAAACTATATATTATATTTATATATTATTTATTAATTCTTTTTATTTAACATTTAGCATGTGGAATAATTACTATAAGCTTCTATTAATGGGATTTCTGAAGTACTTGAACTACAAATATAATTGAAATTAATTAATATGTATTTATAAAAAAGTACCAAATTTACTAAAAATATATATTTCTGATAAAGTTATTCTTTTTAAAAAGGTGTAACAATTTAAAAATTAAATAAAAGTCAAAAAGTTTAGCAGAATTGAGATTAAATTAAAATATTATATCCACATATTTCAAAGATTATTATTAATATTCTGGAGAAGTATATTGAAATTTATAAAATAATACTTCAAAATTTTGCAAAGAATGGTTCAAACGGACCAGAGCTTGTATTTCGGGTACTAATTGGAGTGTACCATTTATACTTTGTATTTGTAGGGTACGAATTCCCAATGCATTTTACTTCACCCCAAAGAAAGAGAGATATCTTGAACATTCTGCGTCTGTCCCATTGCCCTCTTAAGGCCAGTGCCAGGTTTGGTACAGGTGGCTTCAGGACAACGGTAGTCGACTGTCTGGTCACTGAAATCATGACATGTGAACAAAAAGCAGTACAGGTGTTAGAATCACATGTTTTTTTATTTTTCTTTTTCTTAGCTGGAGTGTTATGTTAGACGCAGGATAGGATGTGGCGTCACATGTCCTGTAGCTGTAGTTGAAGATGCAGATTGTGGTTTGAGATTTGGTCAGAACTTGCAACGCGTTGGTCTGGATCATTAAGAAAATCTTCTTATTTGGATTGCTGCAAGAAAAAAGGAGTTCTCGGCCGAAAAGTAATCGCCTTAGCCCTTTTGAGGTGTCTTCGTATGCCTTGATCCGTATCTGATAAAACTACAATATTAAGTAATTACTGATAATGATAATAATAATAATGTCAGCTGTATGTATCTACCTACAATTACGGATTTTAATTTGTTTGTTTGACTAATTGCCATTGATTACACTAAAGATTAACATAGTTAGTGCAACTTAATGCGCTCCATCTAAGCTGATAAACTGACAGTGCCTTCGAAACGACTGAAGACACCCCGGGAAATCAGAGAAAAAACAGGGGAACTCGAGTACATCAACGAAAAGCCAGTCTTTTTCAGGTTATTGTCACTTCTTCGAGCAAGCTAACCAGATATCTTCCTGCCTTTGAACATTTCCTTTTACTTCTTCGTCTTGCAACAATGGGTAATTACTGTCCACTACTGTCTTCCAGCTCTTCACCTTCAGTGCAAGTGCTTTCTTCTTCACTACCCTTCTCATATTCTCCTTCTTCTTCTTCAATTGAATCATTTGGCTGGACGAATTGTAGCTTCAACCGTCCATCTTCTCTACATGCATGCAAAAATTCTTGGGTAGGAACTCTTACTTCTTTTAGCACAAACCGACCATCTTTCCTGTAGGACTGGAAGCAAACACGGGGCTTCCCGCTCTTTCCTATGCACGAAATCGGCGGAGGAAATGCTTCTCTGATCGACCTTGACCTCCTGGACTTGAAAATTATATTTTCTGGCGTTGAGAGTTTTCTTATGCTCACTTTCCCATCTCGCTGTCTCCAATCTTCATTCATGTCATTCTTCATGTCCGCAACATCATCGGAGCTTTCAAAACCGAGTCCCTCAGTGCACAGTTGCAAGCTATCGCCGCTCTTGTGACAGCCATTGTACTGATTCTTCGGGGTGAGTAAAGGACTCTTTTTGCCGTCATATGAGCTATCTATACGGCAATTATTGTCGAGATGAGAGACATCTGGTTGAGGATATATGTCTGTAAAAGATGAAGAGGATGAGTGTGAGTTCTCTCTGAAATGAAGCTCACCGAATATTTCAGTGAAGGAAGGTTGGTCCGGAGGTTTAACAGTCTTGAGTTGGTTCCAGGACGAGAGAGACTCGATGAGGGTGGGATTTTCAGGCAATGGTTTCTCGAAGATGCGTTGGAGGCTCCCAAAAGCAGCCATGGATTGGCTGGGTAGTTCCTTTTGTCTTTAACGCAGATAAAAAGAGGAGGCACGAGATTGGCGAGAGGATTGAAAAGATCAAATACAGAGAAGAAGATGCTATTAATTAGGAGAGGGGTGGGGCTTGTATCTGTTTCTTTTTAACTCCCTTTGGTTAAGGTTTTTGTGGCGTCTCTTCAGTTTTTGGAGCTTATTTGCGTCCATCTGGTTGTCATAAATACACGTGACCTCTCCTCAACTTGATCCAGCTCGAGTTTACAAATATTAACATTATTATGTTTCATTTTTGTGATATGTAAAATTTTAAATATTATTATTGTAATTGTATATTATCATTCAAAATTTGTACGCTATAATTTCTTCTTCTTGTAATTTTTTATCCATTGATTGTATTAATTAATTCACTTCTGTAGTTAAGAAAATTAAAATTAAAAATAATTTTTTATTAATTAGAAATAAAGTTGCGTACTACCGAATCTTCCTAAATTCTTTATGTCAGCAAAATTTTTATTTGTTGTAAGAATTTTATATTACACTAATTGAAATCAATACAACTGCAAATGTGAATGTTAATATCACATATTTGACACATCTCATGTTTTCTTTTTTGTTAACAAGAGAAGATAATCCAAAACCAATATATCATGTTTAAATGGCTTTAATCCAGTATTCGGTGCGCATAAAGAGTTGCCATATTGGATGAAAATCTCACACTACCCAAACGCCCCCACATTTTGACCTGACATAATGCAAGAAAAATCATGATTTAATCTCACTCAGCTCCTTAAAAAGGCAATCCAATATTCACCCATGCGCCCTCACATCTCGGCCCGATAGAGTGGGTGGGAGGGAGAGAGAAATCATAGTTTAATCTTACTCAGTTCTTCAAAAAGGCAATCAATACTCAGTATACACAAGAAGCTACCACATTGAATGAAACTCCCGCGCTACTGTGGTGGAACCTGATACTTTTGACACTCAACAAGCTTCCTAACGACCAATTCAGCTACCCACGCGGGAACTAGATATGAGTACTTGAAAAGACAAAGAGATGTGCGTCTTCATTCCATGCAGAAAAGGAATATACTCTGCAACTCGCAAGCACTAAACAAGGTTTCTCTGACACTGGCAACCACAAAACAGAAATTGGCATATTCTATAAAATCCTGAGATGAAAAGTTTACCGTCCCTCCCTCTGGCAACCACAAAACAGCAATCGGCATATTCTATAAAATCCTGAGATCAAAAGTTTACCGTCCCTCCCTCCATTTTGGTATGCCAATCTGTACGATAAAGAAGCTCAAGTTCTTAGCAGTTTCCAATCGAAGCATGCTCTAATGGTATTATTTTGTGCTGATGTGACTGTTGCCTTACCTATGATGTAATCTGAGAATGACGTTTACCTTTACAGCTTTCATTTTCTATGGTTTTGTTTTCCTTTTTCAATACTTTATTACCAACCTCTTACTAGAAGAAGAGCATCACCCTCCTGTGATCAATAACTAAAATCACAGATCAAGCTATAATCAATTACTCTATTTAGCTCTAGAAAGTAATTTAGTGACAAGGGTATATCTCAATTTGACACTGCAATGCAAAATTTCGTCTAAGATACAAATCTGTGAATGGAAAGAAGAATTCATAATTTGCATACATCCCTATCTTATCATTTGGACGCCTAATTTCACCAAACTTGGGAGTTGAGACGAGATAAAAGGGTGAGTGAACCACAACCAAGAGCTTTTGATGCCTTAATACTCACATACATCTTCAATTATACACTGAAAATGAGTGACTACCGCCATCCTTTCATTTTCAGAAAAATGATGCATACACCAAATGGCCCATGAGAATACGTCAGCGCTTAAACTTCATACATACGGAAGTAGCCGTGTGATGATATTTACCACATCATTTCAAAATCTTTTGGAGATTCCCTATCAAAATCTGTACATCCTAATCCAAGTGCAGCAGACAAGGCATGTACCACCACAGGGTCTGATCCATTGTTATTGGATTTGGAGGAAACAAAAACCCTAAAATTATTGAACACGTGTCACATGTTTTGGCATTTTTAAGGATTGAGATGGTAGTTGGAGATTACAGAAAGTTAAAATAAGAAATTAAGACATTGAATACATCGCTGTTGCCATGTTAATGAAAGGAATTCTCAAGTAGAATGTGTTAGTTTCACACTATGGAAGTAACTCCATGAGATTACAAAACCACTTAGAACACAACATACATGACCAAGTTACAAACACTCATTAGAACTTACAAATCAAGCATACACGGTTAACCATTTCATGCAGTGAGTTTAAACCAAAACAACTGTAGACTTCTTTCATCACCAAGCTTCAATACGCTCCATCCTGGAATTTATGCGGCTCAAGTTGCTGATTTCTCGAGCTTTCTCAATAGATACAGGTTGCGGCACATTTCTTTTGCAAGGACCCTTTTCATGACTTGAGTTAATTGAATGACCGGCCTTGCCATTTCCAGTAGTTGCTCGAAAAATGCTCTCAACACCATTAACTCCAGCAAATTTTTCATTGCTGAAGGCATCAGCTTTAGAAGCAGTCTCACAAGACTCATCTCCACGAGAGTCAAGCTTCCCGGCAGAATTTGTGTGAGTGCAATTTCCCCCATTGCCTACAAGATTGTTATGACTACAATTGCAGGAACTTTCTACGACAGGTTCTTCAGCCACGAAGGCTAGCTCCATCAGTTCATTGTCGTTTTCATTATATTTCACACTGCACCCAGAAGGGCTCTCATGACCATTATCATCACATGGTTCATCACGTGAAGCTGAATTTGATTCCACCATAGAATCCTTCCTTTCTTGTAATGTTCTTAAGATAAGTGTCTTGAGGAAGTTCATCACTTGAACTGCATACATTAGTGCAGTCAGAGGATCTGCCATCTGCAACAAAATTAAGAACAGGTAGAGACTGTCAACAACTGACCAGTGATGCAGCCCGCAAATTGTGTTCCCTTTTAACATTTTACTAGCAAGGATATAGATATGGTCACAGGTCACCTCAATTTAAAGTTAATGAATTCCCTGATAGATAAACTCATTGCTTATTCAGATGAATAAAGTAGAATCTACCCAACAATAAAGTAGGATCCAAAGGAAAGACTCATCCAATGCACCATACACTATTAAAAATCTGATGTACTAACCATAGAAAAATTACTATAAAAAATTTAAATATGGACACTATAACATAAACCTGGCATATTGCCAACCAGAAAAAGGTTCAGTCTCTAGAGTCCGAGTGACAATAGACACTCACCTGAGTCATATTTGGTGCAAAAACCGTGGCTATGTTGCGTGCATTCATCTTGTTTAGATGTTCTTGCTCAACAACATCAGCCATCAAGTTGATAGCCCAATCCAAGAGAGAAGCTTCTGTTGAGGGTAGATGCCTCACAAGCTCAGCACAGTCTTCTTCTGTTTGGCATTGTATTACCTGTTCCGGAGATAAAGAATCCAGAACTCCAGTCGGAAGTTCTCTAAACCAAGCCTAAAGAAAGAATAACAAAAGTGGAGCATAATAATGGGAAATGTTACTAACTTGAAGATATTAATACAAGTCAACCATTTACAAAGTCTATAGTTCTGCAAATTTGCCTGCAAGTTACAGTTTTAGATCTCACTTTTATAGTTACCCAAACCAGTGAAGAAAGTCTATTAAATACAAGAAAATGATTCGTATTCTAAATAAGAACAAGAAATATAGACAACAAAGTCAAAGAAGAACAGTATCGCCTTTTCATGCAATCCAGTAGAACTGAAGATATCTTGGCAGTAAGCATCATACACCCCTAGTAAAATGGGAGATACTCATCATATATTGGTGATGGGAGATACTCATCATATATTGGTGATGATGATAGAAAACAAAAATAGCAGTGTTGGTGAGACATCGTAGATGGAAGATAAGGTAGTCTGATGGAGGTGAAGGGGTGTGAGGTGGCAGGAACCGTTGTGACAGTTGAGACGATGCCACTGTGTCAGTGAACTGGTATTCAGTTATAGCGCACCAAGAGGCAGCGGTAACTGTATGAAAAGGTCTTACAGATGATATTGTTAATGATAGCAGTAGCAAACAACTAACTAGAATCAAGTGATGGCCAAAGAAGCACTAGATGCGATGTGTGATAATGGTTATAATGGAAGCAAATTGCCAAAGCTATGAAGGAAAGAGTTCCAAAGAACTGCAAGCTGCCAACATGTACCAAATCCCAGTTACTTAGATACGTTTAAATATTACAACTTTTTACCTTTTAGCCAACATATGGAAAATAGGGGAAAATAAACTACCAGTACCAAGGAAAAGAAATCAGCTAGAACAACTTCTGAACCTTAATTCAAAACCAAAATTAGTAGAAAAAGCAATTGGGGGCTTCATATGGGTCTTCCATGTCTTCTTCGTCGAGAGATGCTTCGGGCCAGATACTACTACTATCAAAGAGGTTGACAAACAGAGTGTGCATTATGCATGGAACAGAAACTCCATACCTTGATAAGTCCTGCTAAACAATGTACTTCAATGCCTTCTGGCACAACTCCTCTATTCAATTGGTCTCTAACATACTCCTCCTGACTGTTTTCAGCATTTATTCTAAAAATTCCTTCTGCCTGGAAGCAATTATTGACAATTCAATTATAAAAGCATCAATATAGATTGGATCTGGCTGTTGGACGTTAAACAACTTACTTATATAAGAGAAAAGCTTTTCTATTGTTCCAGTTTCCAATTTTATATTAATAGAGAAAATAGCAAGTTGATGTACCTGCAAGCCACCTTGAGCATACAGCCGTCTCTGCATAAGCAAGAGTATAGTTGGCACACTGTTCCCCCTGGAGTCATATGATAACTGCATAGATTCTGTAGAAACCCCAAAAACAGTTGCACTGCACAATTGAAACAATTACATATCAAAAGCCAAACAGCAACATATTAATCATGCAAATTAAATAGTTGAGGAATTTAAGCAAGAAGGAACAGTCACATATATTAAAACACTGATCAATAAAAACAGGGAAATAAGCATAAACTTCAGCTTCTAGGGAAGATCAACTTTTACTCCGGAATCAAGAGGCTAGGCATCTGGAAGAAGAAGACAGGCCATCCTTAACTTCTGAATGGTGAACAAACAGCAATAGTTGATCAATCTTCGAGTAATGAAAAACAGAATAATGTTTACAAACTAAAGTAAGAGGAGAGAGTTTGAAGAGACAATTTAATGAGGAACTCTACAAGCAGGCTGAACCTCTAGAACAAATTAAAAAAATTGTTCAGACCAGTCATACTGATCCACAATATGAAAATCCCTTTAGCTAGAATTAGTTCTAGAACAGTACATTCAGATGGACTTCAACACAAGTATATATGCACGTATATAATATGTTCTAGAACAGTACATTCAGATGGACATGAATACAATTGCAAACCGAAATTAACAAAGTAGGTCCTAGGATGAATAGAAAACCAACATCAATATGGACTTGAACACAAGCATATCTGCACTTGTGTATCAAAGGATCACAAAACTTATTGAACCAAAGTAGTCAAATGATAAGATAACAGCTCACAGAAACAGCTGCTTTTAACTTCCTATAAGGCCAACCATAGGATACAGTGCTGCAACCAAAACGAAACTTGCAGAGACTCCACAAATCAAGCATTCATTAATGGGATAATATGCACAAGGTCCGTGGTAAAGTTCCAATCCAGATATGAAATTCCCAGTGAACAAATATAAACCAATCCAGTTATATGGTGCATCAATAACAAAAGAAAATGTCTCATACTCAGCCACCAAAGTCCATCCAACAATCTCCGAAAATGCTAATCAAATGGAAGCAAACATCAGCAACGAAAACCCACTATATCCTAAACTGGAAAGCCCATAGAACCACGATAATGAATCCAGCAATTGGACCATGTATTCAACAGATAGAGAAACAAGAAAACCAATCAATCGGAAAATCTTTCAAGAATTGTAATTGGCACAAAACAAGAAAACATCAGCATGCAATAACCACCAATCAAACACAAAGTAACTTGAAAATGCCAATGAATGCAGAAACAATAACAAACATCTCAAAAAAGGAACAAAAACCAGAAAGATGCGAAACCTACCAAATAAAACCCAAACAGAAAATAAGTGCAGAAAAAGAACACAACCCACATTGCACATTGTTATAAAAAAATGAAAAATGTACCTAGCACTAGGAGCTCGCCTAGGCACTTCAGGCTCGAACTCCACAGGCAAGCCTAAGAATCCATTGAACCTATCAAAGGTAACATGCGCAACATGACGCACATTAGTTGGCCAACCGATTTCCATAGCACAAAGGTCCCTCCTATCGCTCTTGCAAGCCAACAAAGATTTCCTAAGAAGTGCAAAAATCAAAGCCAACAAAGAAAGTTGATGTCTTTGGTTCCTTTCTCTTTCTTTCTCTAACTCCTCTTGTGGGTCACACTCAGACGTCACCAGAAGCTCGTTTCCTCCGTCTTCACCCTCGCCACCTACCGGTGAATGTGCGCATGATAAGGACGATGGTGAAGAAGAATGAGTGGTGGTAGGGGAAGAAGGGAAATGAGAAGGAGAGTGGAGGACCTCAGTCATGGCTAGCAATGAAAAGGGCTGTTTTCTGCTTTAAAATATAAAGATTGAAAATTTCAAAGAAAGATTCTCGCTTTGTTAATGGGTCTTTCCCACTAATAAACAAGACAACAAAATCAGATTGATTGAGGTAGAAGTTGTTGATGTTGTTGCGATTGATGATATGTGAGAGATAGAAAGAGAGAGAGACAGTTGATAAATGGAGTTTTGGTTGAAGGAATAGACTTTTTGTGGGACGTGGTGATCATTAACTCTCTCTCAATCTTTATCCCACCCCTTTTTTTTTCTCCCAACTTCTTATATATGCTTAGTGTTGAAACAAGCAAATCAGAGAAGAGACAGAGAGAAAGCGTGTGTCCCGATTTGGTGAGGAATTGAGAGAAACAAAAACAAAATACAAGGAAATCTTTGGAAGCGTTTACCAATTAATGGGATTGTTTTTTTTTTTTTTAGGGGATATATCAAATTCATTACTGAAAGAAAGAACGAATACAATCAGGAATAAAGGTGAAAGACATAAAAGGACCAAAGGTTTAATTTGGCTTCAAACATGCAGCAAAGTTCCAAGTTAACCGGGATTCCCATTGCTTTGCTTGCTGTGAAGATGAAACTGAAAATCCTAAGATATTAGCAGTCACATTCACAGCTCTCTGTCTAATCAGCTACATCAAATTAGTAATTACAGAACTTTAATCTTATCTGATTATAAACTTATCTTATCTTCTTTAAATTTTCAAATTTGGTGAATATTGCTGGTTCTTCCACTTGAAGCGTCAAAGTCATTAATAAGATTCATAAGCTCTGAATCTAAATGCAGAGACACTATATCAAA
Source organism: Erythroxylum plowmanianum (assembly GCA_025531925.1). Classification (NCBI taxonomy): domain Eukaryota; kingdom Viridiplantae; phylum Streptophyta; class Magnoliopsida; order Malpighiales; family Erythroxylaceae; genus Erythroxylum; species Erythroxylum plowmanianum. Next base: position 7,067,709 of record JANVCQ010000008.1, on the reverse strand, counting down.
TGACACTTGTATTGATGAAATAATCAATTTGTACAAAAAAACCGAAAATAATTTATTGCTAAAGACATGTATGTATGTTTACTAATTTTGAACAAAAAGTATTATTGTCTTAAAAAATCAATTTTAATGATCACAAATTCTGGTTATGAGCTAATAGGTTGCTTTCTTTTAATGCCAAAACCATTATACATGAAAATTGCAAAGGACCCATCTAAAACCTAGTGATTACTGACTGGTTAAAGATTTATAGATGGCTAAGCTAAGTTTCAAGCTGAATACACTCCAAAAGGACACCTGGAGGAAACTTGATATGTGAGATACTTGAAGATGATGATCAACAACCCAACCATGAACTTGATATGGTTGGGTTGTTTCTACCCACCCCACAACTTATAAATTCCTTCCAATAGATGAGGAGTGACAAAGAAGTGTTCTCTTCAGTCTTCACCCCTCTTGGAAGAAAAGATTTATAGTTCTCTAAAATTATACAGTTTTAACCATCATTTGTTTGTAAAGTACATGCAAAACATTTAGTACATTTTCACTTGATTGGCCTATTATCGGAGGCTTATTCCCTGAAACTCTTCCACGAAGATCGACTCACTTCACGAGCTCACACAACTCAGTGGTATTGAATTATTTGTTTGATCCTCATTGATGATATAACGACAGCCCTTGTTGATGATATTCATCAGCTAGAGCTTTCCCATTTTCATTTTGTCCAAGTTCATGCCTCTTCTTTTATTTTTATTTTTTTGACGAAGAAGCATAGCCAGACTCATTCCAAGCAAATTATTGAAAGAGAAAATATATAAGAAAGTTGGGAACGAGGACACACGTTATCTTCACTACAACTTACAATTGCCTTTACATTAACAGCCACCATGATCGCCAGTTCGCCACCATGTATGTGTGTGAAAAAATTAAATATTGCACCGGGCTTGTAGGTTAAATAGAGAAGATTAAACCCAATAAGCATCTTTTGACCAGGCGAGCCATTACCTCAACCAACAACATACACAATTTGTCACCGGAGGTTGGTTCCATTATGCCTTATTCATCTTTGAGAAAGTTATCAGGGAAACAACAATTCCTGATGTTGCCGCAATAATGGCTCTGATAAAGTTACCGTGTAAAAACACCCTGGATGCACCACTTGAAAAGTTCAACACGGAAACAACATAAACGGTTTTAGTGAGAAAGAAAAAGAACAGAAGGATGACAGCAGAATAACTTGTTTATTGCCGGCTACTACCACAGGTCCAGCTGGGGCAGTATGAAACTGATTGTTTTTCTTACTTTCTTCACTCACTATGGAGTAAGCACAGAGGCCTCTGTTTAGTCCTGAGTTTCTGCTTTCTTTTCACCAGATTTCAGATACCAACCCAGTGCACCAAGAGCAGTAATTGTTCCCGCTAAAACTGCATAATTTCGGTATTTGTCTGTAGAAACTTTTTCAGTGGCTGTTCCTCCTGTTGTAGAGGCTGAGCCATGTGGTTTTGCATCAACTGGCGAACTTGAGGTGGTCTTTTCTTCTGGCTTTGGGCCCTGAACAAAGCTAATGCATTAAGTATCAGATTCAAGACAACTGCCTTCATAACCCAACGAATACAGACCACATTAACGTTAGCGTTTATATTATCTTTGGTCACAATGAAAAGCATATGACTGAGCATACACTAAATACCAAGGTATACAAGGACTTATCATGCCAGAACTCAATTAAATTGCTAATCGTGCATATATTTTACTTTTAAGTAATCAACTATTATTTCACAAGGCCTAAATACCAAGGACTATCTACTTCAGCAAAAAATAAACAGATGTGTTCTGTGTCGAAGAATGTGAGACGGCCATCTAATCACACACTGGGTCAACAAGAAATAAAAAACAACACAGACATTGTACAAGAAGTACTTCAATGCCTGCTAATCAACCAGCTCATTGACAATAAAGACACTTCTCGAAACTCTGTTTAATCACTAGTTAAGTGGGCTCAGCATATTGCTTGGTTCTTGTTGTGATATTGTTTATACTTCCCTTCATTGACAGGCCGCATCAAGATTTTAAGCATGATCAAATTCCATATTTAATATATGAAGCTTAACTACCCAGAACATCACAGAAGTTGATTGTTAAGAGCTAGATATTCTCTTGAAACTTCATCATTAATAAGAAAAAGAAGATATCCTGGAGATGCAGGGAAACAACAGGTCAAAAATCAAGTTCAATACCTTGCGTGCAAGCTTCTCCAACATCTCTTGCTCAACTTTCTGGAATGTGAAGTCAATAATTAAGGCATCACTAAGCCATGCGAAAATTAAGTAGAAGAAAATATATAGCTTAACAAGCAAAACACAAAAGTAAGTAGCCAACTGATTGAAACTGGAATTGTAGGCAACAGAAGACGATAAAAATCTATCACAGGCAAAACATCCATCCGACAAGAATTAATCCATGTCCTTCACCATAGTACCAATGAACATAAGGATTGGCACATATATGCCTCCCCTACCCATCCACATGGATGCAGATGATATAAAAGGCATTGCAAATTATCTACCTACCAGACATCTAAACTAATTAAGTTGGCATATTATTAGAAGAACAAATGGAATACCAGCATTTACATTTTCAGCCTCAACCTCTTGCCAGTACCAGACCAATTACAAACATATCGTTTTACTTGAAATATGAACCCGGCTTACAACATACTAAATTGACAATATCTAAACCAATCTCAAAATAAATGATTGATAAATTTAACACTTACTTGAAGAATAGCCTTAAACAAAGAAAGAGAAAACTACCCACCAAGCGAATAAAAACGAAGAACATTGAGAATAAGCAACAAAAAATGTGATATGTGCAGAGCAACTCCCATAGCGTTCAACACTATTAACCAACCAAAAATTCAAAATTTGCATACAAGCTCAATGGCACACAAGTCGTGGGGAAACTACTAAAATGGAAAGGAATACCAAACAACTGAAACAATACAAGATGATGCATAAAAAAAATGCAGGATTACCTTGATATAGACATTTTCTGCAGCTTTTTCCTCCTCACTGAGAATTTTTCCACCGCTTGAGAACCTTCGAGAGACCAGACGAGTCATTGATCTTGTAGCCATGGCGAATATCTGCAACCGGAAATGAGATTAAGCATATGATTAAAACAACAAACATTGAAACTTCAAACGTGTAGATTATTGACAACAAACTGAAACTAAGCATGTAGAGCTAGTAACTATCACCAACATCATTTAAAGTTCTATTTATTCTTCAGAAAAATACCCAAGGATACTCTCAAAACAATAAAGCCATTAACAACCCTACAAACAGAAAACAATTAATTCCACAAGTACACAAAAATTATGGTACAAAAACCGGCAAAACAAAGAAAGAGAGATACTGACCAACAGGACCTAAGAATCATCAGTAGCCATAGAATTTCCCTAAAAGAATAAATGTAATCTCTATCAGCCTCAGAGTAAGATAACTATGCACTCCAATGAGAGATTCCAGGCAATTAACCGAGAAATAGATGTAACCTACAACTATAATTCCTAGAAAATTAACGGGAGGCACTTCAGAAAGGAAAAGAACATATAAATCGGTGAACAATTTCAACAATCAAAGACAATGTTATACCAAGAAAGTTAAGTGCTGCAGAAATAGATTAGGGTTTCCTTCTTTTTCTTTAGATTTTTTTTTTAATGAGCGAAATGGTGCTTATCAGAGACGAGGAGACTCGAGAGACGGAGGGAGCGAGAGTGAGGGAATGCGCTTACGTGGCAAGCGTTGGGTTTTCTTAAAATAGGAGTACTCACTTTGATCGTTTGATTATCCGCACCTACAATTAACATAAGGTTATTTTTGGCGAGGGTTAAAAGATTTCAAACGGAGGAAATAGAATGAAATGATTTATAATATAATGAAATGTAAATAGACATGATATTAGAAAATTATTATTTAAAAAAATTAAAGAGTTTATAATATAATATAATGAAATATTGTTTAAAATAAGAGTTTATAATACAATATAATGAAAAGTTATTTATAATTTTACATTTTATCAAAACTTCAAATCAAAAATTTATTATTTTTACTGTTTATGATGGAATAAGATGTAATATGAAACTTTCTTTTTGCGTCTTACCTAATTTTATTGTATTATAAACTTTCGTCTTAAACGATGAAATAATATTATATTTTATTTCAATCCATTAATAAATCGTTAAGTAAACAAAACCTAAGGACTATTAAACGATGCCCACCTCTTTTATGATTGGATTATCTTTTATAAGACGAACTTCATTTCATCTTTTTATTTTACTTGTAAATTTGACACAATATGTGATTATCCTTTTGCGTTGCACTCTATGGTATGGACTCTTCTATTCATTTCTTGTGATTTTCTAACATTTTAAAAGTATAATTTTATTATTAAAATTTAATATTCATAAATAACTGCCTAAGTCACAAGTTTACGTATTTAATAAAATACTAAATGATCATAATAATAACTAACATTTGACAAAAGTCAATAACAATAAAATTATTAAAATTTGTAACAATAACAACAACAACAACAAATAGTAATAACAGCAACCGAACAACGATGTTAGATTAAAAATACCAAGAAAATTGCACTAATAAGCACACGAATAATCACAAAAGACAATTTATCTGCATATTTATAGATGTAAAATTATCAATAATAATACCAAGATCAATATTGTCTAACATATCATTCTCAATATATAAAATAACTAAATCATTCAACCTTTCTCGTGATATTAATGGCCTAAAATAGATTTTCAATAATTTTAACTTTCAAAAACTTATCTTAACTAATGTTACAATCATAGGTACAGTCAATAGAATTTAATAAGTAATTGAAATATTTGGATAATAATTTGTAACTTTAATAAATTTAAGAATTTTAATATGTAACATTAACTTTATTGAACCCCGAACTTTTCTTGGAAGTTAGAAATATGAAATGAAAAATTTTGGCGATTATTCATGTGTAAAGAAAAGAAGAATTCTTGAATTTGTAATGAAGTAGAAAAGATAGTTATGTACAAGATGGGTTATATGTGAAATAATGGAAGTTATAAGTGAAAAATGTTCTTTGAGTATTCTTTGATGTTTTAGCCATAACTTTTTCTCTAGTTATCCAAATGAGATGATTCTTAATTTGAACTAAACTAGAAAAATAGGGCTACAAATTGTCTGATAAAATCGAGTTCTAATTTAGTCTCTAAGAATTTCAATTTTCAGATGGAAGTTGAGTACAGAATATTATTTCAGTATAAGAACAGTTCTGAAAAATTTGAGATATGACTTTCAAATTTTAGAACCAAATTGAATGATTTTGATATCATTAGAAAATTGAGACAATGAGGAGCATTTTTCTAGAAGGAAGTGTTATCAAATTCTTTCAATTACCTGATTAGAAAAGGTCTTGATTTTTAAAAGAAGTTAGGTAATGACTTAAATAAATTTTGAGGTATTGATAGATTAATTAAGTTATTTTTGTGGAGTTAATTAGCATGTTAATGTGAGTAAGATTTTATAACATGGGTTAATTGAATTATAGTATTAAGGTAGTAAGATTGGATGAAGGGCAAAATTGACAAGTCACTTAAGCTTAAAAGACATAAGGCTTTAAGTGAAGGGCAAAGTAGATATTTTAGATTTATTAAGGGTATAAAAAGAAAGAAAGAAAGAAGACTTAGCTTACATGGAAGAGGAAAGAAACGAAAATTTAGAGAGAAGAGGGCGAGAGAGTCGTGGAGAGAAGAAAAGAAGAAGGAAAGAAGAAGAAGAAGGAAGAAGATTTGTTTAAGGTAAGTTTTATTTTTCTTCTTATTTTGTTAGAGAAGGAGTTAGAAAGAGAAAAAGGTTTTTGTGTTGGGGATGAATGGAGAAAGAAGATAGTTTAAGGGAAACCCATTTGATTTTAGGATTTCTAAGTTAGGTTTTGGGTTTTCCAACCTAGATGAACTATGGGTAGGCTAAGTTTGAGTTTGATTTATGTTGATTTCATTTATTGTGATTTTGAAGTTTTAGGGATTTTGTTGTGATTATTGAATGGGGGGATTTTGGCTTATGTTAAAGGAAATCAAGGAAGGAAAGAGGAACAAGGGAAGAGGACATCTTTGAGCAAGATTATGAGCAAGGAAATAAGGTGGGTTTCATGATTATAATTAGATAATGAGCCATTATGTTTTCTTTTTAGTCAAAAGAATAAAATGATTTCTCATTGCTTTATCATTGTGGCAGTTGTTGCTTTTGAATGATTTGTGAAATTGCTACATATTTTGGTGTATGAATTTTGGATGATGAATTGTGATATAGAAATGATTTTGAAAAGACTTTATGTTTATGAAATTGAGTTTCAGAAATGCATACGAAATACTTCATGCTCATGAAAGACAAGTTTTTCAAAATGTTGCCATTTGGGCAATTTGCTTTCAAGTCATGAATATGTGTTATGTGAGTTTGTGGTAGTCCCTCAAGAATGTCAAGTGCACGTCGACCAAGTTAAAGGCTTCTTCCACCTGCTCGTTAGTGGCACGGAACTCCTTCATGGACTCCCTCAAGTTTACGACTACACAGGACTATTATATGGAAATGTGTAGTGCGTCATGTTTATGGATCTACCCAAACTATTTTTGATGTGCTTATGTGTTTATAAATTGTGAACAAGTTGAAAAATGCATGAATTGTGTTGTTGTGATTTTGATTATATGACAAGAATTTTGAGAAATATGTGTTTTATGATTCAATAAGAATTTTCGATGAGAATGAACTTTTTGAACGATTTTGCTTGTTATTAGTTATAAGCATGTTACCCACGAGCTTTCAAACTCACCTCCACTCTCTTTTCCCTATTCAGATGATGAGCAAGAGATCAAGTGAAAGTGAATCAAGACATAAATCCGAATTTGCATGTTTTGTGTTGTTTTGAAGTAATTTATGTAAAACAAAGCTGTAATTACATTTTGAGCAATTATTATTCAAGTGCCATGTGTAATTTGGAGATTTTGGAATGTTAATGTAATATGGCTTGGAATGCCATCAAAGTTTGTAAAACTCCTGATTTATGCCGTTAATGAAATATAGATTTGTGTATGGACATGAAATGTGAATTTGTATATGCATGACGATGATGAATGTTGAGCGTAAATGGTTGGTATATATATACATATATATTCACATAAGTAAGATGTTATGGAAAAGAAGGATGGGAATCATGAATGATGAGATGTAGTTGAATATGAAGAGTCAAATGA
>JANVCQ010000008.1:7023400-7045129 GCA_025531925.1 Erythroxylum plowmanianum | reverse complement strand
AGAGGTAGAGCGGGTTCGGCAAGAGGCTCTGGATCAGTTAATGGAGAGACTGACAATGTCGCTAACATTGTCTCCATGGATGATGATCTTGCTCTTTAAAAAGGGGGCATATACATCCTCATGACAAGCCGCTAATCCCAAAGTTGCCATGATAGAGGATGTATTACTGTTAGCGGGTTCACAAATTTGCAGACGGGTATTGGTTTAGCATTAATGCAAGGTGTGTGGTGGAATTTATGTCGATGACTGATGAACTTCCAGGAAAGTCAAACATGAGAGTTGCACCATAATTTTTCAGCAAGGTTATTTTCGACATGTGCAGAAGTAAAATGCTTAGAATTGGTTTATTCTGAGTGGATATGCTTTTATGGTGAAGCATGATGCTTTAAAGTATGATAATTCTCTACGGTGAGAGTTATGTTATTTTCATGAGATCTTTGTTAAGGTAGAGTGTGGTTGTGAGATCAACCAAAGTCGCCAAGGTGAAAATTATTGAGTGTGGCTCATTTATTTGTCCCATATTGGTTAGAGACAACAATTGGAGCAAGGCTTTTATCTATATAAAGAGGTTGCTACTTCCTTATTTAATACACCAAATAAAGTCAAAGATTTGTATGATAAATTTGACTCTAGTTAAATTTCTCTTTTGAGGTGAGAGTTGGAGAGTTTGTCTTGTGTTGGTGTATTAGGGGATTGGGTGAGAGAAAAAATTGTGTGATTGTAAGAATTTTTCACATAGTGAATTTTCTTTTCGGTGCCCGTAGTTTTTCTCCGGTTTTGGAGTTTACACGTAAATTCTCTTGTATTATTATTTTCTGATATTTTTTGTCTATCAAATATTCTTAGCTGTGGGTTCGAAAGATCTAAATTTCCAATATATGCGATGCTATCGTATTGCTAACAGGGAAGAAAAAGAAGAAGAAGAAGAAGCTAGTCAAGAAGCCTGCAGTAACCAATCTCCATCTTGCATTCTCCGCAGTCAAGCTTTGGAAGTTTCAACACTACTGCTCCTAAATCATAACAATACTGGGTCTTGCCGTGCTTTCCCCGCTGATGACTGCTATTGCCATGTTTTCTTCCACAAAGCCCCACTCTTCGCTTCAACTCTCCAAGTCTCTTTCCATTTCAAGGGGACGATAAAATTTTCTTAATTAAATTTATCATTTGATTTGTCCCGCCTAAAACGACGAAACTATTACATATTTTTTCTTAATTAATTTCTTATTTAATTTGTCCTTCATAAAATTGAGATTTATTTACTAAATACAGTCTGTACAAATATTTTAGTATAATTACCAAATTATCATTTCTTCTAATTTAATTATTTAAATAATTAAAATCTCTCAATTTTTGTATCATTTAATTTAAATTTTTTAATTTTGTGTTAAATTGACTATAAAATTTTAAAATTTTCATTAATTGAAACAAGAATTGCTTCTTCATCATAAATGAGCTATCAAAATTTAAATTACCTTTTTTGAAAATATAAAAATTAAAATTACTTGCTTGTATGATATCGATAGAATAGATTCTTTTCAATCAAAGAATATAAAGATATGCTAATCAAACACCATTAAAGAAATCTTATTAAAGTCCAAATGTAATTAATCACACATTTAAATTTCTTAGATTAAGTTAAACTAAATCTTGACTTATGCCTGTAGTAATTTGTAATGTTTTAAAAACTAAATCGATTTGATCCGTTTTATAGTAAAAATCTTGAATCGATTAACTTTCAGTTCGGTTTTATATTTTTCGTTGAATTTAGTTTAATAATTTTTGTCATTAAAAATTGTGCAATTTATTAATTAATCGGCCGATTTGTGTAAACTAAAATAAATAAATTAATTTTTATTTAATAATTTTTAAAAATCAAAATTTAAAATTTTCAATAAGTGAGAATTATATTTTTTAATCATATTTTAAAATTTTAAAATTTATTTAATTTTTAACTAATTTTATAACAATATATATACCCTGCTACTTTTAATATGGCCACGTAAGCCTAATTGTAAGGCGTAAGGAAAAATCCATCTTAATTAATAATTAGGCATTCTTTACGCGGAGACTTGTGTCACAAGCGAGGCCAAAGGTTCCACTGATCGTGATCGTGAATATCACCTTTTCGGGGAAAAGAATGATTAGCGCGTCCACTAACTCCGTTCACAGTTGAACATTAGACAGGAAATCGACTCACTCACTCATCATCGTATGCCTTTCTTTTCCATTCACTTTCCAATTCAACTTCTCCAATCATGGAATCAGCTAGCTTTTTCCAACGATGCTGATTAGATACCTCACCCATTCTTTTGCACTTATGATCGCTTGCTTCCGAAAGAAAAATATAATAATAAATTATAAGAGGTTTCCAAGATGTGCACCAAATTGAGGCCCGTGAAAGAAAGTAGGTGAAACCTGCAGGGTACTTTCCAGTTTTCACACCAGTTCCAAGTGAGAAAATGCCCCTGAAATTGGCTTGAGATAACTTTTCTTTGAGTGACGACAAAGAAAAGTTCGAGATGAAAAACAGTGGATGAGGATGAATGGCAGAATGGGATCTTTTGTGCCGATTGTAGTGTTTTAGTAAAAACTGATTAAAGAGTAACTGATCTGATCCCATCTCAGAATTCTGAACATAACTATAAGATTATAAATCATGGTACGATGATGTAATAAAAGAAATTCGAAATACAGGAGTCCAGATCTTCTGTCCAGTTTTTATGTTGTCTTATTGTGTCCAGTGAATTTCAGCTATTCATTTATGCGGGCTCCACGTTTATTTATGTGGAGCCTATATGGGATCCACATAAATGAATGGTTGAGATTTACTGAACACAATAAGACACCATAAAATTGAACAGAGGATCTTGTTCCGAAATACAGAGGTGTCAGCTCAACTACTGACGTTCTGCTTCTTCCCGACCCAAGACACTTGCCGTGTCATAAACATTGGAACACGCAATTTAAAAATTTATCTACGTAATACTTCTTCCTATTTAAAATAAGTGTCATTTTAGAGAGATGTATACTTATTAAAAAAGTTAGTGAAATGTTTGATATATCCTTATTAATTACATGTTGAATTGCCTTGAAAATGTAATCTGTATAATTAGGATGTGAGAAAAATTTAAGGATAATTTTGAAAATAAAATTATAAACATGCATAAAAAATCGTGAACGATACTTATTTTAAATAATTAAAATCTCTTTAAAACGATATTTATTTTGAATAAAAAAGGAATACGTATATAAGATGCCCTTTTTCGGAAAAGAAATCTATTATTGAGAAACTACAAAAATTCTAAGAAAAGCACGTGGAAACGCTCCCGGCCATCTCGGAGTCGGCGCTGGTTTATATATATATATAAAATATTTTTTTAATTTTATTTATCCTATGCCTCTGCTTGGCTCTGAAAAGTTGCCCTTTTGCACTTTCCTCTGGTCACCATACGTTTTATTTCATATGTTCTGAGGACGACACCTTGAAGGGCTCTATCTCATCTTGAAATTGTGAAGAATGATGGGTTGAATATAAAACATGTTAGGTTTTGTAATATTAAACTTTTGAGTCATGTAACGGCTGCCTTGGACAGCTCTTTTTCTCTATAGTCAAGATGCTGATTAGGAGCACATGAAATTAGATAGTTGTTGAGTAAGATACGTCAGTTCACTTTTCTTAATTTATATTTATGTGATGGCTGTAGACTATTCTTTCTTATAGAGGATCAAGGACCGGTTAAATTCTATTTTATAGCTAAAACTGAGTATAAGACAAGTCTTTTTCTGTTCATATCTTTTTAATAAATGGTTCTTAATTACATATTTATAAAATGTTAATGATAAATAATAATTTATCAATATGTAATTTAATTAAATTATTAATAAATTAATAGTTAAATAACAAATTAAACTCAAGAAAAATATTCAACCTCAAAAAATACATATTGTTGATATTTTACAAACAAACAAAAGTGGGCCAAAGCAGCTGTGAGGAGCGAATTGGTAAAGAGTTGTTAATTTCTTATCTAATTGTCAGAAATGGCTACACTATCTTGGTAACAACCTCGGGAAGTTTTCGAACTCAATTCTTCTCGCATGATCAGATATATAACGGGCTCACCTAGTTACCGGAAAGGATATTGAGTGCAAATTTTCATGTTTGAGTCTTGGCAACAATAGTGTAAGAGTTTATCTAATGTAGTGGCTCTTTGTACAAATTAAACACTAGACTATTTTTTTAATAAATTAAGTGAGATCAAACCGTAATTTACTTTCTTATTATTTTGTTGGGCTAGAATATAGAAGGCGTCTGAGATACACGATTCTACCTTTTAAGTGCAATAATTAGATATATAAATTGCTAAGTCATAGGCAAGTTGGCACCAACTTGAGGACCTGAGCTAAGACCAAATCTAGCTGACAAATACACGTCACCTTCTTTCAACAGTTATTAAGAAAAAAGTTTAGGAGAATTAAAGGGTAATTGGCTAGGAAACGACAGGAAAATCACCTGTGACTTTCACCCAGAAAGAGACGGTTGTGACTCCATGGCATTGAATACGTGTGAGAAAGCAAGTGCGGACGATCATCCTCGAAATGACAATAAACCATTGAAAAAATAAATATCCCAGTGGAGCCTTGTCAGCACTGAAAACCGAGTGAGCACAGTGAATTCAAAACTGTTATATAAGTACGAGAGTTACAAAAATTGTCCGTGTTAGTTTGAAACAGTTGTTTTCCTGCTGTAGTTGTTGTTGTTGTTGTTGGGTAGGTTGTGCTGGTGGTGGTGGTGGTCGCCATTTATCTTCTGCTGGTCTGGTTTTAAACCAAGGTCAGATCAGAGATGGCCACCTGCTTTGTCCTATTACGATTGCTGTTTCTGGTTCTCATTCTTATAGGTTTGTTCTTGCTTTATCCAGATACCCTTTTCACTTCCTTGTAAAATGCATAGAAAGATGACATCTTTGTGCGTCAAATCTGTGTTATTAATTGTTTCAAGTATGAGAACAACTGAGTTCAATTATCTTTCAATGGAAGCATGAAAACAACTGGACTTAAACTTCTGATTCTGAACTTTTGGTTGAGATTTAACAAGACTGTGATTCATTGAAGATCCTGTTAGTGGGTTTTTGAACATTTTTGTTGCATAAAAAGGTGCTGGCCTTTGTTCCATTTCTTGGGTCCAATCTCACAATGTTTTGACCAGAATATATGGATACTTCCTCAATTTGATACGAAAGTTTTCTTCTTTGTTATTAGAATTTGTAAATAAATCTTCTGCATTCGACAAGTTAATCATTTCTGTGCTGTTAGTTTCTCATCTGTTTCGTTTTTCGTTTTGTTTTCAGATTCAGCCGCACAAACGAATGGGCTTGGCGTTGGGATTAACTATGGCCAGATCGCCAACAATCTTCCACCACCTTCCCGTGTCGCTTACCTTCTTCAATCCCTCAACATCAGCAGAGTAAAGCTTTATGACGCTGATCCAAATGTCCTACTCGCATTTTCCAATTCCAATGTGGAGTTCATTATCGGACTTGGAAATGAGGACATGCAAAACATGAGAGACCCCATTAAAGCTCAGAGTTGGATCCAGCAGCATGTTCAGACGCACCTCCCTCAGACCAAAATCACTTGTATCACCGTAGGAAACGAGGTCTTTAGCTCCAATGATACGCAGTTGATGTCTATCGTCCTTCCAGCGATGCAAACAGTGTATAACACTCTAGTAAATCTTGGGCTAGATAAGCAAGTCACTGTCACAACAGCGCATTCTCTAAACATCTTAGGCAATTCCTACCCACCTTCTTCAGGGACTTTCAGGCAAGATCTTGCCCAATATATCCATCCCATATTGAATTTCCACTCCCAAATCAACTCTCCTTTCCTCATTAATGCTTATCCATATTTTGCATATAAGGACAACCCTGGTCAGGTGCCTTTAGACTATGTACTTTTCCAGCCAAATCAAGGCATGACAGATTCTATTACCAATCTGCACTATGACAACATGTTGTATGCTCAAATTGATGCTGTGTACTCTGCGATTAGAGCCATGGGCCATACAGACATTGAAGTCAGAATTTCGGAAACTGGGTGGCCGTCCAAAGGTGATGCAGATGAAGCAGGAGCTACACCAGAAAATGCAGGCCTATACAATGGTAATCTGTTAAATAAAATTCAGGAAAAACAAGGCACACCAGCAAAACCATCAGTTCCAGTTGACGTATATGTTTTTGCACTTTTTAATGAGGACTTAAAGCCCGGTCCAACTTCAGAAAGGAACTATGGTCTCCTGTATCCTGATGGTACTCCAGTTTACAATATAGGGTTACAGGGTAATCTTCCGGAGTTGGTTTACTCTTCTGCTGCGCGGAGGAAGGTAAGTCGCATTGTTTTTCTATTCCCGGTACTATTAATATGTTGGGCAAGACCAATTTGATTCAAAATTGAAGCTTTTGCATTTTCCAATAATGTTTCAGGGATTTTCTTTCTTTGCAATGGTTATCTTTGTTGTGGCATACGTGATCTGGGCTTAGAAGCACCTAATTGTGGAACAAGGATAGAGAAAACAATAGCACAAACTAACCCATGTTTGATCACGCAAGAATGCTAGGTGAGCTACATATTTTGCCTCAAATCTTGTACACTTTTCATCTCTATGTTCATTTTTAATTTTTTAAGAAGATTGTGTTATGCAATCGTCTTGTCTATGTTATTAGCTTGGAGCCTAGAAATGCATCCTTTCTTCTTGTTTCTGGTTAGCGTCTGCAAGTATAGTTATGACAACATCAGATAATTAGAATCGGTTGATCCTAGATATTACCGACCTCCCGCATCTTGGCATTCTTAGCGGTTTAATGAATCTGAAACTAATTTATTGTTTGAGGTTGAAGTTCTGATTCTGCATTTCACCTCCCCTTGATACCAAAAAATCTGCAAATAATATGGTTGACATTTTGGAAAATTTGAAGCATTTTTTGGATAGGCCAGACCATAATCATGCTTCTCACCACTTGATGCACGCATGAATCTGGCTGGCTGCTGCATTGCAGTCTTAAATTATTTGCCAGTGGCTACATGAAGTCTTAATTTTGATGTCAAAAGAGTGATGGGTATCCATCGTGTCCTTATCTCCACTTGCAATCATGCGTGTGAATCTTTTCTTTGAATTTAATTCTTGCTATCTTCAACCACACAAAAGTCCATTCTTGCTTCTATCAGGTAAAGAAGCCATTACTTTCCTTCTTCTGGTCAGAAAGCTCTTTAAAAGTTGCTGATTTTTCCCTTGAATACCCAGGGAAAGGTTGATTCCTCACCGCTTTTGTCTTTCAATGTGAGCTCTATATGTAAAGATGGCTTCCTCTTTGTCTGTACCCTTCTATCTCAACCGAAAAGAAAATTGGCAGCATCACCCTTTCTTGGACCGATCCCAATTCCATGTCTATTTCAAAATTCTAGGATCAAATAATCAAACTTTATAATAAAATATCTTAAATGGCCATGGCTGTGGCTATGGTTTCATCCTCTATCCACGTTGTCGCCTTTGCTGATTTTTTGAGATGTTGGCAGGCAAAAGCAAAGTGGAATTTGCTTCTTTATACAAAATTTGACCCCTCAGCATAGTTTTGGTGGCTGCAGATATAAGAATTTTAAGTTAAGAAATTATGGAACTTTAAGTTATATTAATTTACACCGTGTCTGTGTGGAAATTTGTTTCATATTCGAAATATGCAGGGACGAGTGAGAGCATAAATTAGGGTAGTGGCTATCAACGTCACACAGAGTCTGCATTCATAGTAGATTAGATAATTCTTGCATCAGCTATGGCCCATAGAGGAGGATAAGATTGATGCCTACACGATTCCACTTCACGTCTTGACCATCGCACAAAAGCAACCGCCTTCCTTTTTCTCTATATTTTAGTTCATTTATGTTATTTTAGTTTTCATGCTGAGTTGTATCTGAATAATGCGTACGGATTATGTTTGATACGTAAAGATCATGCATTGCTGTACTGTCCCAGGAAACACAGGGCTTTCAATGCTAGTAGTTGACTTTGCATAAGCATAATCAATGAACAAATGGCATCAAATTTATTTTGCAGGAGGGCAAGGGCAGGAGGGGTTCGTTTCTTCACCGGCCGAATGTTCGTAAGCTTCATATGTAGGAGAGTAGAAAGTAAACGATCGAGCAAGTTAAATCTGAAACTAATAATTTTATCGACAGATGGATACTACAGAAGAACATAGGTAATAAGGTCAGACCAAGATTAGATTACCAACTCTTTAGCAAATTAGTAATAAGAAAATGGAGCAGTTTCAGCTAATTAATATTTGTTTGATGTTCCTTTCCATATGTTAACCATTTCATAGAAGTTCAGTGTCGGTAATACCTGGTATAAAGGTCTTTGGAGTTAATATCGTACTTGGTGTGAAGGGCCTCCATGATTCTCTCTTTTCGTCTCTCCCATCTAACAAAAAATGATAATTATTTGAGAATCTACTTAAAAATTATGATGCAAAATAGCAAAGACTTGAAGCATAAATGCACACTTCCCCTCAACGAATAGCTATCTATTGGCATCAAAAGCAATCGACTATGTTCTTTTTCCTGCACAAAGATCAAGTTTTACCAAATATAATTTTCAAGAATTAAAAGTCAGAAGCCAATCCGTTTGAAAAGTTAGTCACTGAGGTTGGTGCTTCCCTTGAATGGGTGGTTGTTTCAAAGTTTATGTTCAGTTCATTAATTTTAACCAGAAATGCTTGTCACACTCAACCAGCAGAATTCAGAAATTATTTACGCAGATAGATGCCTACTTCTTGCTGCTTTCATATCTGAAATATTTCTCAATCTCATAAGAGTTGTTTATAATTGGATCATCATATCAAATGGATATTCATCTTAACGAATCAAAAGTGAATAAGTGGTTTCATCACAATCACAAAGAAACTACAAAAATTGGTCGCCTACTAAATATTTAACTGTTACGACAAAATGAACCATGAAACGTCTGCTCACTTGGAACAAAGATTAAGAGTTTTGTACAAGACTTAGACAAAGATTACATAATTGGCTCAACATGCCAAAGTAAATTCACATTCCTGGTTCCTCACTGCTCAATATACAGTTTCTACCCAAAAAAAGTTAATAAAAAATCAACCAAAAACATAGTGAAATTACTAAAACAGTACAAGATAGGTTTCTGGGGTTCATAACAAAGATTTGCCTAGTTTTCATGGTCAATCATAAGACACCAGAAATGGGATGACCGTTGACATGAATTCATCGTAACCGAATGTAGCTGTGCCAGTATAACGTGAATCCTTTTCCTTAAATTTTTCAGTTAATCCCTGAGATCAGAGTAGTTCAAGTGCACGATAAGAACACAAACCAAAACTAAAGAACAGCTTGAAGGACTGAGATCTAAATTTTATGAACACATTATAACCCCTTGCTAAAGACCAGCTTGAAGGACTGAGATCTAAATTTTTATGAACACATTATAACACCTTGCAAAATTAACATTGAACCCATCAGCAGTTATGCAGTATACTGAAAGCTTATTCAGAAACATAATATGTAGTCAAATTCATAATAAAATCATCCAATAACATAAACTGACAGAAGAAAGCAAGGAGTTACTCCTATAATTTGACGTCTCACCTTCAAAATCATCCCACATCTGAAAATCAACCAAAAAGGCAAAAGATTATTAGATGTAAAGTTCCACAAAACTTATGCATGTGGGAGGGCTTCAGATGAGACACTTACTCAACGAAACTGTCAAAATTGAGCTCAATCTTCTTCCCACTTCCATCATCATACTTGGATATCAGAACCTTAAGAACAGAAGGTGGGATTGCAAATCCAAGGCTAAAAAGAGCATCCCTCAATTCAAATAAATCAATTTTTCCACTCCTATCTCTATCATATCTCTCAAATATGCCCTGCAAGTAGAAATTCAGAAGAGATCATTCTGATAACTAAGCCCAAAGATATAAGAATAAGGACTTTTGGAAAGTTTAAGTTGACGAGAAGTTGAACAGAGACATCCATATTCACTTTGCAGCAAACAACAACAAGAGTTCTTCAAGCAGACCATTAGAGATATCCTTTAAGACCTTAACAGCCAAATATACATCACAACTTCTTTTTTCCAGGTTTTAGTTGAAAAAAATAGAAAATTAAGAGTTTGATGTGGCTTAGTGATCAAGCTATACAGCCACCAAGATGTTCCTTCCTTTAGAAAAAGACTATCCGAAATTGAAATTTCTTAAACTTATTTCCTAACACACATTGAATAGAATAACCATATCCCATGACAGGAAGAACACTGGATGTCATACCACAGTAACTTCGCAACATGATAAGTATAGATTACATCCCATAAACACTTGATAGAATATTGTTACTAGATGTGCTTATGATATGGAAAAAGCGCAGAATGGCATAACGTAATATAATCTCCTCAGTTTCCACATTTCTCAAAAGTGGTTCAAAGCTCTGAGGTTCAGAGATTTTATAAAGACAATATTAACCTAATATTTAAGTTCTTGCTATTTTTGGTTTATTAAGCTTCACTGTTAAACAGAAGTATAAAATATACTTCGTCCCATAATTCACACTAGCTGGAGCTGGAAATATATACTAGAAGTAAAGGAGAGGGAAGTACTCACACGCCATTGACCAAGAAAACTCCATAAAGCAGCAAACTCTTTGGGCCCTGCATCAAAATAGTTCAGCAAAGACCACCATACACATTAGTGACAGGAATGAAGTGCCAGAAAGGGAGACGAAACCGAAAGAAAAAAACAAATAAAAGCATCAAGCCTCCCTCCTGTTTCAAACTTGAACATGTGAAAGATATGCAAAGAGAAATCATTTTCATTCAGAAGTCTAAACCATCGGCGTGTATAACTGCATTTTCCAGGATATAGACTCGAGTTTCGAGATTACTTTTGTCATTCTACAAATTTGAAAATCAACACAATGAATCAGCAACAAAATATTTACAATTCAAGATATGTACACAAAGGGGCAAAAAAAAAAAAGCTTCTAGTTCAGGACATGTCAAGCTGGTGCAGATCTTGTTAACTGACATGAAAAAGGAAGGATGACTTGGTTCAACCAGAAAATTCAAACGATGCATAAAAATTTAGCAACATGCAATAAGAAAGTACACAATCCCATGCGCAAATAACCTTAAGATTGAGCTTGCCATGATCTCAACCAGCAAAATCAGTTCAAGACTTGGAATTTCGGAAATTCGTCACAAAGGGATGATGTAATAAAAAATCCACAAGTTCACGTATAACCTTCAAATTCTTGTTTAATCACAAACTATACAAATGCAAGCACGGGGAAAGGCAATCAAAACTCACCGATTCGTAAAGCATCGTAGGGATTCTTGAAGAGAAACATCAGTAACCTAATAGTCCTAATGTTAAACCTCTGGTACCCAGAAGACAGAGCTTGTTGCAACTCATTCTCGTCAATAAAACGACTTCCGTCTCTATCGACCATCTGAAAGCTCCTAATCACATCAGGGTTTGTCCCTGAAGGAAAGCCAGGGTACCCATATGAAGAATTGCCAAGGTCGTATCCATAAGCGGCCATATCAGACGGCTGTTGCTGCCCATAGTTGCTCGGCCGAGAAGAATCGTAAGTGTTCTCTGTCTCCAAGGACTCGGGAAGAGATGGTGCAGAGGGTGCATAGGACTGAGACGAGTATGGTCTTGTGTAGGAAGACATAGTTATCAAAGCTTCACAAAGTAAGAAGCAAAGTTTCCCTTTGCAATCCTGGAAATTACAGCAGAGAGTTCCTCTAAATAACAAAAGCTTTGACTTCGAGATATGGGAAATTAAAAAGATTGCTTCTTGAGGAACTGATTATATATGGGACATCCGTTACAAGCATGCCCTTCAAATCTCGTATGTATGTCAACTCCTAATCAGTAAATCTTTATCGCAGTTAACTGCGGACTCATAAACTTAAACCCCCTTTTTTGCAGTCACACATAGCTCGTACAGCATGCAATAGAATGCAATTTGTGCTGTTCACATCAGAGATTCGTAGGAGTCAAGTTCAAAACTACAATGTACCTTTTCCTTTCAGGAAGCAACGAACTAAACATCGTTTCCTCTCAACCTTCATGTGTTTCTATCTAATAGCCACAAATTTTAACCATGACCACGTTTGCTAATAAGGAACAGATCTCTATGACCTTTATCAGGCGAATAGATAACTTGTTTATATTATTCTATACTTACTTGTTTTATGAATATTTATCTATTTAATAAATCAAACTTACAAAAATTAAATGAATAAATGTTCATAGAATAACCAAAACAGACGATTTGAAAGATACCTAATGCCTTTGTCACTTAATGCCTTTGACTTGTTGGTAACGTGTTTTGACAGTAAATATGAGAACCTACGGGTCAAAAAGAAGTATGTACGAACATACTAGCGTATAAACACGTCCATAATGATATTTGATAAATATGAGTTTTATACATTTATTTGAAATAAACTTTATTGATTAGTTTCAAATTAAAATGATGATCTTAATTTTGGTTGATGACATGAAATTTTTAGTGCAAGAACCGTTAATGAATATAGTGATTATTTTCTTATGTTGTCAATTTATAAATAGTAATTGAAACAAATCAATTTCAAAGGACACGATGAGGAAATAAGTAACAAGTTATCGACAGGGAGTTTATATTGGTTAAATAATTTTTATCTTGCCACATGAATGGAAAATTTGAGGATGCGACCATATTTCATGTTTGAACACAAAAGAAGAAACATATTATAGATTAGACATTATAAATCTAATAACTGATATGAACTTCAATAATTCATTTAAGACCTAACTGAATGAATAAATTCTCCGTATGATTCATCAAATTTTATAAATTTAGTTGGAGAGTATTAGTCATACATGTTTTAAATATTACTTACATATTATTAGTTATTTGTAGCAACCATTCTTATAATTGTTAATACATAGATAGTATTTGTTTACAAATATGCATTGTTATTTCACTTCTTTTTATATTTATAAATTGTGTGTGTGCGCGCACACTCTATTTGAGACATATATAAACAAATATGTCTATATAAAATGATTAATTGCTAATTAATTATTCTATGGATGATGATTGGAAATATTATGAACTTTTGATTTTATAGATAATTAAAGTTTCTATTTAGAAGGTTTTATTAGATAAATTGAAATTGACAACAATCACATGATAAATGTATCATTATGGAAACCATGTGTTTAAGGAAAATGGCTATTGTATCCAAGAATTTTATCGTAGAATTTAGTAGAGGTTAAATTTTCAATGGCGACAATTTAGAAATTTGGCGTATGGAAATCCAACATGTATTAGGAAAGCAAAAAACTCTTGTCTCACTACATGAAATCATGACATTTTCTAAGAAAGACATTATGGCTCAATATAAGAAAACTATGAGGCATATGATTTATGTCAAAAGGAACACTTCCAAGCTTGCATAGCATAGATAATAATGTTATGCGAGAGGTCAAGAGGTATAACCATGATGAAGACATATAGTCCACACTAGTAGTATGCTATAGTAGCAACTAATGACCATATTATGGTCATTTATTATTAAGTTTGAGATGTGTGTGTGTGTGTGCTCACGTGTGTGTGTGTAAGAATAATTAAATAAATAACAAATGAAAGATGAGGTCAAAGCATTTAATGCTGAGGCATTTGAAGCTAATGTTAAACATTGCTAGTGAATTGAGGGATGCTAGTTATACCTTGTTAGATATGTAGCAAGTGAAAGCTATTACATGAACTTTGCCTCTAAGTTAAGAGCATATGAAAATGCACTTAACCTATGATAAGAATGTTAAGTTGGTGAAGAAAACTACGAGGCATCTATTGTTACACTATAAATATCTTGAGGCTTCTAAGCTATATAATGAGGCATATATGGCTAAGTCATACTCAGAAAGAGTTAAAAATAAGACAAGAAAATGCTATAATAAGTCTAAGTGAAAAATAGAAAGAAAGCCTTCCACAATTCTTAGGATCCCATGAAAAGCTGAGACTAGTTAAAATACGAAAGAAAAAGAAAAGACTTCTAAGAAGAAAACATGTGATAAGATGCAAATAAGTACAAATTACTATAGCATTGATGTCCATAGAGTAGAAATCTACAAGTTAGTCATGAATAGTGATCAAGCCTTTACTTACATGATATAATTTCTTATTCCATGATTTGATAGCATTTTGTTTCTCTCATACTTTTTGTTATCCTTAGATTCAATTCTAATTTCTACAGCGGTGGAAAGAATAATGTTCCTTGGAGTTATAATAGTCATTGTTTTATGTTGGATGGTTTTATGGTGTTTTATGTTTATTAAATAAATAAAATTAGTTTTGTTTAATAATATCATATAGTTCTTATAATATCTATGCTAATTTGTGGCATTTTAGATTCAGTAATATAAGACAAAATTAAATAAATCAGTTAGTCAAATAAGGTCTTACAGAAGACCCATATAAAGTAAAATTGTCTATTTTTAAACATTTTCTATTTAATAAAATGGCACAAAAACTATTTAGTATGGGATAAAGAGATGTTAAACTATTACAATTAATTCATTAAAATATATGTGGCTAATTAAATGTGAAAACAAGGCACAAAAATACTTATTTCATCATTTTATCAATGACTATACTTGGTATAGTTGTATTTATTAGATTTCTCAAACTTTAAAGTATTATTCTATTTTCAAAAACATATAACATTAGTTAACAATCAGTTTGATAAAGTAGATAGAGACTTCAAGAACTTAGTGGGTATACATAACTTATATGATTGATTCAAGAGGTCATATACTGTATGGATAGACAATGACTATTCTATTAATCTATAAAAAAATTGTAGTGCAGACAAGAGAGATAAAATTCTTCTTGAAATGCTTAAATCTATAATGACATAGACAAATTTACCTATGACCTATTAGGGTGATGTGCCACTGACAATCAAATATGTAATTGATCACGTGCCCATTAAATCGATTACTAAAACTCTATATATGACATAGACAGGTAAGAGATTTGATTTTTAAATTTTGGAGAATGTGTATGTTATATACATTTATAGTGTCTCGCATAAGTATAAGAGATTAGGTCCCTAAGGGAAGAATAGTATCTTTAAAAGCTATTCTAGATATTCCAAATGATACATGTTCAAAGGTGAATAAGGTACTAAATGAATAATGAAATTTGCATTATATGAAATCAATAATTTTAACTTTAAAAAACTTCTCTCAGTTGATGCTACAGTAACATATATAGTCAATAAAATTTGATAAGCAATTTAAACATTTGGATAACAATCTGCAGCTTTAACAAATTCTAAAATTTCAATTGATGACATTAACTCATTTGGCAAAGTCATTTTTAACACTTTAAATTCAAAAAAAAAGAATCCAAATCCACATCTAATACGTTAACATGAGAAAAAGTTCTTGTAAAATTAGTACAACATTCTTTTAATTGGTTATCATCTAACGACCTTAACTTCTTTGAATCAAATAAGAATCTACAAATATTTTCAAATGTCGTTAATTGTTCAAATCTATTCTTTAACGAAATAATTGCCATATCCACAACAACTATAAAGTAATTAACTCTAAAATAATCCTCTGTTGATTGTATTTATCATCGTGATCAATTTCATCAAATTGTCTTTTCTTTATAATACAACGTCTAATTAGAAATGTAGGCTCTACATTCATCTCATGTGCAAGACTTGTGACAATATTTATACTAGAGCCACCCTTCATCTCTATATTTTTAAAAAAATATCATCACACCTTCTAATTGTTTTATGGTAGCATCAATGCACATAGACTTAGATTGCAACTTTTTACTCACCATGTTAATAGCGAATAAAATATCATATCAAATAAATATACCAAGTAAAAGTTCAAAACTCTCAATTACACTAACTAAACTTTCCGCTTCACTTTTTAACCTGGCATCATCACAAGATCTAGATAATTTCATTAAAGCCGATCTTATTTAAGGAGCTTGAAATCTAATAGTTTTAACACTTTTTATTCGACTCTCTCAACGAGTGTTAGACAATGATTTCATAGTTAAGCCTAAAACATTATCAAGTAAAACTTTCCACCTTTCATGAGAACTTGAAAATAATGCATATATGTGTTGCACAACTGCACAAAATTAAACAACTTTAACACAAGAATGTGTCATATCACTAAGAGTAAAATTAAGATTATAACAAGCACGTGGCATATATAATGCTCTTGGATTTATTTCAAGTAATCGTTTTTGAGCCCTTTGGTGTTTCCCTTCATATTAGAACCACTGTCATAACCTTGACCCCTCACATTATAGACATTAAGATCAAGAGACTAAATACATTCAATAATTCATTGAAAAGTCATAATTTAGATGTGTCGTCTACCTTCAAGAACTCTAAAAGGTACTCCTCTATTTTTATTTTTTTACTTGATATATTCACACATCGTACTAACAAACTCATGTGTTCTTGATGACTCAAATCTGAGGTATAATCAAGAATAATAGAAAAGTATTTTGCCTCTTTAATGATCCATATGATAGAACTTCTAATATTACGGGCCAACAGAGAAATCACCTAATTTTGAATTTTGTAACCAAGATAGTGATGATGAATTTCATGATTTTGAATACGTCTAACATGATCTTGCATTATTAAATCAAATCTAACAATCATCTCAATCAATCCTAAAAAATTACCATTACTATCTTGATAAAGTTTCTTATTAGATCATCGAAAAGTCAAATTATATTTAGCAAGATATTTCATAACAGAAACTATTCTTATCAAAACTTGGCTCCAACATTTTTTCTCTTTTACAATTTCTTGTTGCAAATCTTTATCAACTATTTGATATTTGCTCAATCTTATTCTTAATTTATTCCAAGTTCTCATATTAGTAATATACACAATGCAATTCTCATATTTTTTTAGTCTCTCACTAAGATGCTTTCAATCTCTAAATCCATCATTTGCTAATGCACTTTGTTTGCTTTTAGATTTGAACAACTTACAACAAAAACAATATACCTTATCTATATGTTTAGAATAAACTAATCATTTTCTATTGGTAATCTCTCCATTACTCAAATTTCTATAATAATAAGAATATGAACAATGTCGAGAGGTAGTGTCTAAAGGAAACAAAAGATTAAATTCTCTTACATGCCCTTTTTTAACTAAAATGCCCATTGCTTTATTATCAAGATTATCTCAATTTCTATGATCATAAATATCCACTATAGGGCTTACTTGCTTATCTACCTTTAAATTTTCTAAAGTAGATTTATTTGATATATGATCATGCTCATTCAAATTTCTAATATTCTCATGAATATGAATCTCATCTCTTAAATTTTCTTTATGTTGTTCAAAACTACCGTTACCTAATTCTTCATTATTCTCACTAGAGGAACCTACTCTTTTAATATATTTATTAGTTGCTCCTTTTTGGGATTCTATTAACTGTTTCACTTGTTTTTTTTTTTTTTCCTTTTTTCACTTTCAGACAAATGCTTTTTGTGTAACATGATATAAATCAATTATAATACAATTGGACTAGAAAAAGAAAAAAAGCACCTGTATGGAACTGAAAGAAGTATGCAAGAACAACAGGGCACTAATAGCTTGACAATATATTACAAAGATATATCAGTGGTATTATATCTGTGACAGAGGAAAAAATAAAGAGCAAATTTTAATGATAGATAAACACCAATTTCTAAAAATATAAGAAATTAACATACTCAAGAGTAAATTATATTATAATTTATTAACTATTTTGACTTTTAACTATTTTAAGTTTACCAAGCCAAATATTATCCTATTCTGCAAGTAGTGGAAATGACTGAATATTATTTTTTCAAGTAATTGGATAAAGGTCTAAATTATTAAAAAAATTTATTAAATTTTAAGTAATAATTTTTTATGGTAATTAACATATGGTAAATGTAGTATATCAAATCAACTATTTACGATATTATTTACTATTATTAAATAAACTTTATTATATTTTATTAAATTTTAAGTAATAAATTTTTTATGGGAATTAACATAATAGTAAATATAGTATTATCAACTATTTATGGTATTATTTAATTTTCAAATGCCAAATAATAGTAAATGTAGTGTTACGATATTATTAATTATTCATACATTAACTTATCAAATCCTCAAATTTGACTTTAGTCATATTATTACTAAACTTATGTGAACCTCTACAAAAACACAAATCTAACAATTATTATAATAATTATGGTAAAGTATAATGAAACTTACAGTTACAAAATTAAATTATGCATTAATGTTTAATTATTTTTATAAATAATAAGTAATTCAAAAATAAAAAAGGAGAAACATAAATAAACACAATATTATTTAATATTAATGTTTTGATTTAAATGCTAATATAGTATCCAAGTGAATGAAAAATTACAAATTAATTATAATATATTCAAATATTTAGTAAGCTAAAAATATATTAAAAAATTTAAAAACTTTATCTTTAAATTATCACTCAGAACTCATAAGTTAAAACTGTGAAAATTCTTTACTGTAAATTTTGAGTTTGAGT
Source organism: Erythroxylum plowmanianum (assembly GCA_025531925.1). Taxonomy (NCBI): domain Eukaryota; kingdom Viridiplantae; phylum Streptophyta; class Magnoliopsida; order Malpighiales; family Erythroxylaceae; genus Erythroxylum; species Erythroxylum plowmanianum. The sequence continues at coordinate 7,026,449 of JANVCQ010000008.1, read as the reverse complement.
ATCTCATATTTATATATTGATGGACATAAAAAAATACTCCCTCCTATCCAAAATAAGTGTCGTTTTAGAGGGATTTTAATTATTCAAAATAAGTGTCGTTCACGATTGTGTCGTTTTAGAGGGATTTTAATTATTCAAAATAAGTGTCGTTCACGATTTTTCATGCATGTTTATAATTTTATTTCCAAAATTACCTTTTAATTTCTCTCACATCCTAATTATACAGATTACATTTTCAAGGCAATTCAACATGCAATTAATAAGGATATTTTAAACATTTCACTAACTTTCTTAATAAGTGTGCATATTTCTAAAATGACACTTATTTTGGATAGGAGGGAGTAGAGTTTAAGATGCTTCAAATGAATTTATAAGTATAGGAAGCTAAAAAGTTAACATTAGCTTGGAATCTAAAAAGATTACTTAGTGTTATGAAAATAAACTCCACTCAAAATCGTTTCATTCCTTCTTTGCAACCATTAATTAGCAATTAATGTTCTTCATCAATTAAAAGAGAGATAACGTTACTTTGGAAGCTGAAAAGATTAATTTGGAAGATGAAAAGATTACATTGTTGTCATGATCTTTACCAAAATTGTTTTATTCTTTCTCAGCAACCGCTAATTAGCATTTAATGCTACTCATTTTCTAAAAAAACGTTGGAAGGTTAGAATGGGCCACTAATAGGGTGGGGCTCTGGGCCGGTGCCTAGCCACCCAGGGCCGGGACTGGCTAAAGTCAATCTATAAAATATGATAATCATGTCGAATTTATCTTTCAATAAAATATATATTAAAAAATTTTACCTCCTAATAGTAATACCATTCTTCTTTCTTCTTTAATTATATGCATCAACATGCCTTTCAAATATGAGGTTCCACCTTTTGAACCTCTGACAAACAACTTAAGATAGTACTAACACTTCTCCTTAGCAATTCCCTCTCTTGTTTTAGGTTTTATGAACTGATTCCAGACTTCCCATCTTGGTAGAGTTGTTGACTTTTTATGTTTTATTTTTTTCTTCACTTATTATATGATCATGCATTGAATTGAAACTTTCCATTGTGTTGGACTGTATGAAGCATGGATGGATCCACGTTGGGGCATCAGGGGCGAATCCAAAAATTTTTTTGAATGGGGGCAAAATTATTTTTAATGGGGACCAAATTTTAATATGAGTAAAATTTTATTTTTTTTAATGGAGCAAAATTTAAAATAATAATTTTTTTATAGAGAATTTGTTGGAGGCAGTGGAGGCAAGTGCCCCCACTTGCCCCCATTATAGATCCGCCCCTAGGGGCACTTGCTCTCTACTGTCTCTAAAAAATTTTATATAAAAATTATTATTTTAAGTTTTGATCACATAAGAAAATAAAATTTTGTTCCCCATTAAAATTTTACCCTGTTAAATTCATCTATAAGAATCAATTATAGATAATAAAATAATTATAGATGTCCAAAATATTGGAAACATGATATTAAGAATCGAAGTTTCAATTTTTTTTCTCTTAATCCTTATTAACACACTAATTATGTAAGTACAATAAATATTCACATTACAAGTATTAAAATTGTTATACACATGAAGTCTGAAAAGCTTTGTGATAGTAGGAATAAACAAAATTATCACATTAGATTTGCGTTTACCAATATAGTAAAGCAATGGCTAGACTGCCTAGAGAACAAAGATAGAGAGAATGGGGAGACAAACAACAATGGCAGTGGCAATGATAGCGAGAATAGCTACGAGGAGCTTCTTCGTAGGTAGGGACTAAGGATTTATGTTTTCCGCAGTAAAAAGGGTCATATGTTCCACTCATTAAATAAAAAAAGCTCATTAAATAAAATTTATTTATTGGTTTTAAATTAGCTATAAATTTCCAAATTATTTTATTTTGTTTAATGAAAATTAAAATAAAAAAAGAGAAATACGATTTTTTTTCCTTTAGCATAATGCCACGAAGGCTCACACAGCAAGTTATTAGCTTGAAAGTAAAACCTGTCTCTGATGAGTGTCTTTGTGGTTAAATTGTAAAGGTTTTCATATGTTAATGGGCTCTTAAAGTACATTAGTGTGATGTATTTCTCTCGTTTAAATAAACAAAATATACAGCAATTCAGGTGAGATTCAGTGTTTATTAATGGGATCTTAAAGTACATCAGTGTTTACTACCATTTTTCCTACATTATGAATGGCTTCCCTCATATTTTTTCATGGTTCTGGAGAACGAAAAGGCATAATAAAGAAGAGAGAGTTGGACAAGTTCAAGTACCAGCTATAAGGGGTGATGAAATCTCCCTTAAGGAGTGGATTCATAATTCCTCTTCTGAGAATTTTTTAGTCATTTGTAACTCGTGATTTTCAGTTTCAATATGAAAATCTTAAAAACTCCACCAGAATTCAAGTCCTTTTCCTCGATGGTCACCATGTTCACTTTTCCACTGAGGTCTGTTCCATTAAATTGCCATGTCCAACAATGTAAACACTCTTTTTACTTGATAATAAGTGTTGCTTTCAGGAGTAGAGTACAAAAATTCTAATTGCAAGTTCTTAACTGATACAAATTTATGAATAATTTTACTCAATTATATATTTTAAGAAACAATAAAAGAGGTATTAGTGAAGTTCTACATTATTGAGACATATTATGAAATATCCTATAAAAATACATCGTTTCAAATACCCTATTGACCATGAAACAATAAGATAGTTAAGCCGTTCTTGCAAAATACAAGGACGAAAACGTTAAACTGGTTGATAAGCGTCAGTAGCCTTAGGCTTTATTCCTCAACAATGGTAACTTTCGCTAAATGACATAAAAGTTATGCAAGGATATCATGTTCATGCCTCTACTCTCATCTAGAATCTAAACATATGAATCAAAACAAAGTTTGAAAAGTTTTTGATCATTAGTCCAATAGGAAAACTTTTCTATTTGTTTTGATTCTTTTGCATTTAGATTCAGAAAGGGCTGAAGGCAGGCAAATGATATCCCAACCAAGAAGTTGATGATTTAGAAAGGACAACTGAAAGTCCTCCTTAGTCGGT
>JANVCQ010000008.1:6984780-7013734 GCA_025531925.1 Erythroxylum plowmanianum | reverse complement strand
ATGTACACAACCCAACTCATAAACATGGGAAACTTGGTCCAAGAGCCACTAAAATGGTGTTTATAAGATACCCCAAATATTTTAAAGGGTATGTTATGTATGGTGAACACCCGAATGGTGGCATGACGGAAGTTGCTTCCCGCAATGTGGAATTTCTTGAGGATAAGTTCCCAAGTATAGGTGAAATAAAAAAAGACCTAAATTTGTTTGAGTTATAACCGGATACTCTCGGTGAAGGGGAGAATTTAGTTACTCGTCAAGTCACCGAGACTTTTCCTACCCAAGAGAACTAAATCGAGAATGAGGTTCGTCTTCCATCTCTAAACCAAGAACCTGTGGATAGTCTATATGTTCAAAATCTCACATCTCAAGGGGATAATGGGAGTGGTTCTCACCATGATCTGGTCCCCACCTCTCTAAGAGTTAGGGGAGAGATTCTGAATTAGGCAGACAAATGTAGGTCCTAAACTCCGAAGAAGTAAGCGTGGAAGAATTCCTCGACGATATTTTCAAATCGAAGAGGAAATATTCCTTTGTACTCCTTTGGAAATAGAAGAACCAACCACTTTTCAAGAGGCTGTTGATTCACCTAATCACACAAAGTTGATGGATGCCATGAGGGATGAAATGGACTCAATGACACGAAATCAAGTTTGGGAACTAGTTGATCTTCCACTCCAACGAAAGTCAATTGGAAACAAATGGATTTTCAAGATAAAACGTAAGGCGGATGGAACGATCGACAAGTTCAATGCCTGTTTGGTAACGAAAGACTATACCCAACTAGAGGGTGTAGACTATGAAGAGACATTTTCTCCTGTGGTGAGATTTGCCTCTATTCACTTACTTCTGGCTCCGGTTGGCCATTTGGACTTGGAGTTGTTTCAAATGGATGTAAAGGCTGCTTTCCTCAATGGTAACCTTGAGGAAGAGATTTATATGAATCAACCTATTAGTTTTGTATCAAAAGGTCAGGAAGATAAAATGTGTCGTCTTAAAAGATCCATGTATGGTCTCAAACAGTCTTCCAAATCGTGGTATTTTAGATTCCATGAAGTTATTACTTCTTTTGGCTTAGTCTTGGTTTTAGAAGACCATTGTGTGTATGTCAAGAGAACAACAAGTGGAATTTTGTTTCTCACTTTGTATGTTGATGACATATTACTAGCCGATAATAATATGGAGATGCTCAAGACCACTAAAGATTGGTTGTCCTCTGTCTTTGATATGAAGGACATGGGTGAAGCTAGGCATGTTCTAGGTGTAGAAATAACAAGAAATTGTCCTAAGAAACTTCTTGGTTTAAGTCAAGAAGCGTATATTAATAAAATCTTGGAACGTTTTCAAATGTATTATTCCAAACCCGTTGACACTCCAATTGAAAAAGGTCTTACCTTGAGTCTTTATCAATGCCCTAAAATAGATAAGGAAAAAGAAAAAATGAGTAATGTTTCCTATGCTAGTGCCGTAGGAAGCTTAATGTATGCTATGTTGTGTACAGGCCTAACATTTGCTTTGCGGTTAGTTTGGTAAGTCGCTACCAAAACAACTCAAGACCTGCTCATTGGCAAGCGTTCAAAAGAATTTTTCGCTACCTTTGTGGTACTTCAGACCTAGTCCTTTGCTATCAAGGCGGAGATTTAAGGTTAAGGGAATATTCGGATGCCGATTGGGGTGGTGACTCGGATGAGTCTAGGTCAACCTTAAGATATGTTTTCACCTTAAGAGGGGGAGCCATATCTTGGTGCAGCAAGAAGTAAGACTGTATATCGTTATCAACAATGGAAGCGGAATACATTGCTTGTTGTCTTGCCACTCAGGAGGCAATATGGTTGAGAAGTTTTCTCCAGGATCTTAATCTTACTCCTAAAGTTAATAATCTTGTTGAAATGTTATGTGACAACACTGCAGCCATACAGTTTGCTAAAGATCCAAAGTTTCATAGAAAATCTAAGTATATCAAAAGACGTTATCATTTTGTAAGAGACATCATAAAAAATAAAGAGGTTGCCATAAAGTATATACCTACTAACACGATGGTAACTGATCCCTTAACGAAACCTATTCCCCGAGATTCATTTAAGGCTCATATGATGAGTTTAGGTTTACGTAGAGTTTAGTTTTTCCATTGGGTTATATCTTGTTGTATAATGGACATGTTTGCAATTGTAAATAGTATTTTGTTTAATAAAAGTCTATTTCTTAAATGTTCATTGGTACGTAATTTCATGATAAGGCATATTGTAATGTCACCACACATTAGGCTTCTGATTGACCTTATCATATAGGCAATCGCCCTAACGCTTGAGTGGCGAGTAGGATAAGACTTCACAATATTAATATTGAGTGTATGTAATATTGTGTTATCTTCATACTTGTGTAGTATGCATGATAAGTTTTTATATTTGAATAGTCACCTTAGTAAGTCTAAGATGAGACTCTGATGAGTCGGATGTGAAAAATTCAGATTTCACATTGAAGCCTTAAAGTCAAATCTCGAGTGTTAAGATTAGCATTAGGTATGTTAATCTAGTGGCTCGGATTAGTTTTTAAGCAAAGCTAGATTCGTGATTTGCATGGCATAAAAGAGTGACATGCCCAATTTAGTGAGAGCTATGCTATGACACACATTTCATATTGTGTGTGCTATATAACGACCTTCTTGTGGAGTGACAGTTAAATCCCTTTCTTTGTCACTGTATGAACCCATAGACTTTAATGTCTAATCGAATGAAATCCTTTGACTTAGAACTATAATATGAAGTCAAGGCTTGGTGTTGTTACTTTAGTGTGTTTTTCTAAGGGCTAAGTTGTATACATTCCAACGGAGCATGTTAGGAAAGCAGTTAAGCTAAGATGGATTATTATGAGTGTCTAAGGAAGAATTTTTTCCGTCATCATCATATCAGCCCGAGCAATTATACTTGATGTATAATCACATGATATATCTATGAGCATAAAGGGGCAGTGTATGCGCCAGTGATGTTTTGGATGATTTGGGGTATCATGAATATGTGAAAGTATTATATTAGTTAGATAGTGACTTAATATAGCACTATTGGTTCTTTAATGGTCGCACGCCTCATTCTCTGTATGACACGTGAAATTTTAGAGAGAAGATATAACTCGTGGCTTATGTGGCCGAGTATGAGTTGTTAGCAGTTTATGAAAGATAACGGCCACTTTATATAACTCCCGTAACAGTTATTTGTCCTAACCCAGGATTAAAGGGTGAAAAATGGATCATTCAACAAGGTTTTGCAAAACAGAGAAAATACAAGTTTTCTTTTCCATTCTCTCTCACGTGAAGCAATCATCAAAGGACTAGAGTTTGGGACATGAATTAATCGGTGACTCTAGTAGCCAACCGTAAAACGAAGACTAGCAAGCAACAAATCGATCCAGTACCTCCACATTTAGGTCAGTCCTTATAATTCTACATTTAGTTTCTTAAACTTTGCTGGTCTAGCAAATGAACCCTATATCTTTACTAGTTTCTTAACTACTAATCAAATCTCCAACCCCATTAGGAATACTTCCATAAACACCATTTCCAGTCAGAACTCAAAACTAACCTCTTAATAGTAATGAAAGTACCGAAAATAATAACTCGTATTCACTGTTTCTTTATAGGACATGCACAACTTGGAAAATAAGTCTTTTACAAGTCCATATAGGTTTAAATATAGGACGAGGCATTTCATCCAAATAATAGAATCGTAAGCCCTTTTATATAAAACAATGATCCAAATAATTATAATAGTAAACCAAATACCTAAAGATAGAACCTAGCTCCTTTCATTATGTGATATGGCAAACTTTAGTTTTTAAAGAGAGCTTACGTTATTATATTTCGTAATTGATTCGTCATGTAACAATGTCACCGATAACAATAATACTATTAACATTGACCTTTTTGTTTTCTAAATCTGAAGAGCCTAACATAATTGCTTCAAAACAGTCACGATTCATGAAGTACTCAAAGTTTAGTCATTGATTTAGAGGTTCCATAACGGTGAAATGCAAAAATAGACTAACTAAGATAAGATAAATGATTGCAAAAATGCTAAAGTAAAACTAAAAAAAATTATGATGATGCAAAAAGAAAGAACTCTAATGGAATAAGAACATTGTATATGTTGATAAACCATTGAAATTTGCCAAAGGAAACAACAGATTGTATGTGCATATAATACAATATGCTATTAGTTGACACTGTAATTGTTTAACTGAAATTTGCTACAAAATTGCATTGCTAAATTCTAATATATGTTCGTTATGGTTTTTTCTTCATTGCTATATAATTTTATTCACTAACAGTTGGTTGTGTTTCTATAAGTGGTGAAATAATTAGTTCACCTTGAAAAGTAAGAAGTTTTGAGCATTTAAAAATAATGTGCTTAAACCTAAAATTGACAACAAATTTAACATCTTTAAGACTACGTTGTTGTGAAAAAATAGTGGTGGTTTTTTTTATAATATTGTTGATCTTCTTTGGTGTGGAAACATTTGATATACAAATATTCCCATGTTTCTTTAGTTGATTGTTTTAGATAGATAATTATAGTTATTTAATGCAGACTTTTAATTTTGTACATGACAATGTATCAATTGAGAGTTCTAGTATGGTAACTCCTAATATACTAAGTGAAAAAACAATTTAGACTGAAGGTTCCTTTATTGAGTTTAAGAAGTGATGCTAGCAACTTTGAAAATATGTGACTCAAGCCTAGCCCGAAGCTCAAGTGGCCTTATATGGTATAATCTTGAGTCAAAGCGACCACTCAAAATAACATCGTTTTAAGTAAAACTTTTAAAATAACACCATTTTGGTTTTGAATTATTTTAAACTTAAGACTAAAATAATACCATTTTAGGTAAAATTATCCAAAACAATGTTGTTTAAATTAGGAAATCATATTGTTCGAGCTTTTCAGGTCAGTACTCGGTCTAGGCTCTTAGGCCTGAGCATGACCCAAAGCCTGAGCAGTTAATTTCATAATGGGTCAGGCTAGACCCAAACTTCACTATTGTCCCCATTTAGAACCACATCATCAAGACTAGATCAAGTGAAGGAGTTGAAAAGGCTGAATGCAAATATTGTCGTAAGGTATTGGTTGAGAGTATAAAGGTAGAACAAGTCTTTTAAAAAGACACATAAATTCCTATACTATAAAGAAGATGGCATTAAAAGGACAAGTATTTCCCTAACCTAAAAGAAAAGAGTGAAATGATTGTCATAGGTTATACCAAGATGATGAATATTAGTGATATGCAGCCACTCTCTATTATTGATAACCAAAACTTCATCTTCATTATGTTATTTACCTTACTCCAACTAACATTCAACATCCCAACGTTGAATATAGTAAACAAAGGCATCTTCAAGATATACGAGAATTAAAAGAGTTTGATATTGAAGACATTTTCGAGTATTTATAGAAAGTTAACCCTTACGTTATATATATGGGTAGCTGATAACTAAAAATAAGGATTATATGATGATAACGACACATCGTTAACAATAATTGGACTTTATGTAGTCAACTCCTAATGTAAATATAATTTTTTAATTTTGTTATCATTTATTTATTGGTTATATTATAATTGATATTTGTTTATATTTTTAAATGGTAAGTTTATTTATGCATTAACTTCATATACAAGTGAAAGGTTGCTAATGGATCAAAGATTATTCTACATGTGATGTTTCACACATATCATGAATTTGATAGTGAAAGATGGGTTGGAGATAACAAAGGAAGGGGTAGAGGCAATCCGAAATAACATGGTGTAACAGAGTGTGATACCTAAAAGAGTTAAAAAATTTAAATAAATTATACAACAACTATGTATTTTGTGTACAAGGAAGCTAGTCTTGAATTTTTCAATCAGATGGAACTTAACATTCAAGATGCCAGATTCGATAAGCAAGTATATTGAGGTATTTAATAGGTTGAAACAAGAACATTCTCAATATATTTGCTTGTTGACAATCGAGCATTGGGAGTTAGAATAAAGCAATTTGTGTGAAGTTGATGTTGTTTCATAATGTTACTGAGTTGAAATAAAATATCCAACTTCACACATTTGCTTTTATAATATTAAACGAGCATTATTTGATTGGGTTTTTTATAACAATGAGGTAATTCAGACTATGATAGAACACATGATGGACAAATTCAATGTTTATTGGTTTATAATATGATATACTATCACATTCTTTTCTGTATTAGATATGAGATATATTATGGAGGGTTTCAATTTTTTAATCATTAGTTAGATGGTGGTCACGTTCAAAGACATATTGATATCATTAAATGGATTTATTTAATTATTATCAATTAAGTATGGACATATCATAATCATAGTAGTTCGATATCAATTTCATCTTCATATGTTGTTGATATTACAGATTGAAGATTAACTTCCCTTTGTCAAGAATTCATTAAGAAAAAAACAGTTAGGATTTCTTACATTAGGATGGGTTGGAAAAATATTTTGTCGCATATATTATGATCTAAGTTAATAATCGACAATTTGATATATTATCATAGTGGAAGTCATATGAAGTCAATTGTCCGATCATGAAAGCAGTTGCGGATGACCTCTTAATAATTTTAGTATCCACTATTATTTCAAAGTCTACTTTTAGTACCAGTGGTCAGATAGTAAATCTTCATAGAAGCTGACTTTATCTTAAGACTATGAAAACCCAAAATTAGTTTGGTGTTGAAAATATTCAAAGTAAACTCTATACTTTATGACGTGTTACTCTTTTTTTGCCTTTATAATTTCAACAATAATTTGTCGTATTATCTTATATTGTCCTCTTTGATAAATATACAAAGACCGTTCTTCTAAATGCAAATTTTTTGAATAAATATTACATGATGATGGTTTATTTATTTGTTAATTATCATGTATTTATTTAATAAAATTATTGTATACTCGAGTATAATTTATATATTAATTTTTTATATATAGATGAAGTAATGTGAACCATTAATGATCCTAGTTATAATACTTAACTAGCTCTTTTCCTTTGCTATTGGTTTGTTTTCTTTAGTCTTTACTTGATTTACTAGTTTTTTCATGGGATTGATTTGATTTTTTTATAAATGAAGATGCAAATCTTTACTTATGCAGTTTTTATGCACATTAATAAAAAATTCTATATCATTGGCTCTGCCTATTTAGAAAAGCTCAACTTTTTGTATGTTTTTTAGTATGCAGTTGATGTAAAAAAATTACACTTATTTTATTAATAAAAATTGGAAAAATAATTTTAAAAAACATTATTGCTTAAATGAACTTGGTTTTACACTTCTTTGCAATTATGCGATCAAGTTTAAAGCTATCATATTTTAAACTAATGTAGTTTTTGTTTTGGTTAAGTCAAAATCCATGTTTTAATAATTTTTTCAGATATTAAATATCAACATCATGCAAGGAGCTATTCATTAATACATAAAAGAACTTGAATTTAAACTTTTATGTAATTATATGATGACGGATTTAAGTATCTATGCTCAACTCGTGCTCTTGAAGCTACGTAAAACGACTTGGGCGCTTTGAAACAGACGGATCTTCAAAACCTATTTAACTAGTAACTCTAGTAGTTATCACTTCTCGATGCCTCTCTGTTAAGCATGCTTCTTCCAAGTGTCGAAAACCCCTTGTCACCGTTAACTTTACCAGCAGACCCTGCCTCATGTGACACTCCTAACCAATATGACCGCCGATTTTCTATCATTACCACACACAAAAGATCATTTTATGTAGACTCCCTAGTTTTATATTTTACTCTCTTTACATGTAATGTTCATATCCGAATTGAACAAAAAGTGAAGGAACTAGCAGTAGACCCAACTAGGAACCACCCATATATACACGAACACAAATAGGCTGTAGTAGCTCAACTCCTACTCTTGGCATAAATATTTTAGGCATAGTCAAACGGGCTCTTCAAAAGTATTTTAGGGTTTTGATGAATAGAAGATGAAGAAGAACAAAAAAAACAGAAACTCGCCTTTACAAGAAAGAGTGATTAACGTTGATTGTAGCATTTCGAGGAGAAAAAGAAAATCGTTGAAGCATACTATTACCATGCTTGAGTCCAATTGTTTTGTGTTTTTAGAAATCATAAGAGCAAAATTGAATAAGAATAGCAAATCATCTAGCCTTAAAAGTATTCCTGAGAAGTCAAAATCTTAAGAGCTGGAAAAAAGCAAAAGAAAAAAAGATTACTGTTGGATCCATTCAATGAGCTTAGAGCAAATAAAATAAGTAATTAATATGACAATATATCCCAACAGACTTCATTATCCACCGCAGGCAATAGATGAAACAAAATTTCCATATCTATTGACCACTTTCCACTTCCAAATTCAGGTCAGCTACTAAAATCAAACTATTAAAGTTAGTTCAGAACTGATGAAATTTCTCACGCAAAGCAAAAGCGATTAGTTAGAATGATTATTACATCAAAGATCTTTAATCATATAGCATGTTTCAAATAACAAAACCTATTAATCACATGTTTCAGCTGCTATGCCAAAGAAACAAATGAAGCCCCATACATACAGCATCAACAGCCTTTGGAACTCTCTGTCCAAGGATTGACATTGATACACATTATGTTTCTCTTCGAAACAAATGAGCCAGATCAGGATCATCCAAGTTCACATCTAACCATCCATTGAGCCTCATGTATTCAGCGTAGTGATCTGGTGGCTTGACTGCTTCACAGTTTCTTGGGGTAAAGCCATGAATCATCTCAAGATCTCGAGAAAGCCATCGAACATAAGCACGGTCCAATGGTGGTACAATTTTTAAAAGGATCTCTTCCCTTTCTTCCCTTTGCTTAACAGGTTTATTTCCCATGTTAAGATAATTTGACCAACTACAAATAAGCAGTTATCAAGAAAGGACCTGTCAAAACTTGAAGCAGATTAATCAAAGGAGAAGTTTATATTTTGAAAAAAGGTAGCTCTATGTTTATTCAATGTTTCACCATTTACAGAGCATCAGGAAACGTGTGGATATAGAAAGCTTAAGTGGGGTAGCTTATTACTAGAATTCTGTCATATTCATACAAAAAGCAACAAACATTTCTATTCCAATTTTGTTGGCATTTGATTTAGAAGGTCAGACAAAAATTACTGCTATCACAAATCATCCAGATCATGGCTCAACTTAGCTATGGCTAAGAAACAGAGTTGACTGTTCATCACATCCTTAAACTGAAAGAGAGTCCAACACTCCAACTACTTCAAAAAAGGCAACCAGTATGTTGAAAGAATTCCTCCACCCAAGAGATTTTATTCTCATATATAGTAATATCTAAGAACCAGTAACCTGCATTTTGGAATCCTGCTTCACATGTTTAGATGAACAATAAATAGATAAAAAGAGAACATACTACGTGGGTTGCTAATGCATCACAGTAGCAATGAAATTTGCGTGATTAGATGGGGTTGCTCATATGCCTGTAGTGAGTCATCTCTAAAGTAATAACTTTTGGATTGCTTGAAGAGCATTCAAACAAATAGAAACAATGCAGTTCTTGGACGTAAAAAGAGAAATTGAATACTAAACAAAAATACAATAATGTTTGGACTTGTTACCGAGTAAATTACGATAAAGATCAATCAAATGTATGATTTAAAAGAGTGGCATGTAAGAGCCTTAACTTGCATTAGGATATGATGCCTACTGCCTAGATATTGAGAAGCATGAAATGCAGGCTGCATTTGCTGACTTAAGTGTAAGAATAGAACGTAAATGTCTGACATAAAACTAGCTGCCGAAGTCAAGTTGAATATTTCAAATACACTTAATTTTCATGGAATAAGAAGTGAAATTAACCATAAAATCACTAGAAACGCAAGAAATCAAACCCAAAAGATAATTAAAATTTGATACTTCAGCAAGCTAAATATTATGACAGAACAGTCGTTCTCCTGAACAAAATTGAATCTTAATCAAGTTAGCAATATCAAAACAATTAAAATTTCAACCTTCGATCCCGTGATGATTATAATCCCTTCCTCGAAACAGGAATGAATTACAAAGGAACTAATATCTAACAAAACAGGGTTTTACAGGAAACACCCACACTTGCCAACTACTAGGACCGAAAGAAATTTAAATGGATGCGAAAGATGTATAACTAAAAAGGACCATAAAGAACTCACTTTAACCGGAGTAGAGAAGGAGTTGTCAGGGACAGTGTCGCCGATGATGGGATTCACCTAAAGCCACAGAAATGCGTTTGTTTTCTTCCTTTTAAATTGGTTGATGTAAAGAAATAATGGACCTCACCAACAGGCTAGTTTATTTTGGTTCACTTTCCTCATTTATTTTCATTTCTTCTTTTTTCGTTTGCTCTTTTTGTGATTATCTTAGTACAATTGTTTGTTACGAAATAATGTGATAAAAGTAAGGTCAAAAGATTGTCATTTATCATAATTTAGTTGGTTATTTAAAAATTAATTATAACTTTATATCTTAAAAATACTTTGCATACTTTATCATTAAATAAATTAAAATTTCTAGATCACGTACAAGTCACGTTAGCAAACTTCACATAGACACTAACGTTGGACTATAATTGAAAAATTAAAAGTTTGAACATTTTATTACAATTTTTTAAAATTTAGATTAAAATTGAATATTCAAATATTTTATTGTTACTTTTTAAAATTAAAACTATAATCGCAAAATTGAGCAAATTTTGAGTATTTTTCGTAATTAGCCCTTTAATAAATTATAATTTTTAAAATATTAAAGTATTAAACAATTGTTCTAAATAAATTCACTCACTTCGTCTCTTAATTTTATTGGCATTAGTTAAAGTATAGTAAAATTTGATTAAATTCGCATAATTATGATTTGTGATGCTTTTTTAAATGAAGGAAACAATAAATTCGGAAAGAGAGATAAAAGAAGCTGATAATTCAGAAGAGATTCGATTTCAGAAACCGATGCAGCTATAAGTTTGGTAGTTGGAAGTACAAAAGTTACACCTTTGGAATTTTGACCACATTAAAAAGATTAGATGATGGAAAGATCGGTGGCCTTAGCTCGCTTCCTAGCCAAAAAACGTTCCTTAGCTGCAACTACAGCATCGTCGTTTCTTTTGTGATGATCACGCTTTGTTTCGTTTGATGATGGTTGCTCACCTGCCCGTCCAGATGTCCCTGCCGCTGGAATGCTTGAAGTTGGTTCAACAGGAACCGCTGTATGATCTGAGGACTCATCCCTTCCCCTTTGAGGAGAAGAAGTTTCACCTTGATTGCCCTCCAAATTGAGTTTAGAATTTGGCAATGAACGATCTCTGTTTGATGTTTCTGCAGGTACATCATTATCCTGGTTTTCTGGCTTCTTAACCTCTTTCTTCCTCAATTCCTTCTCTTTTGCACCAAAAGCAACATTCTTCTCCAGGTTGAAGTAGAAGTCGCTTATGTCAGTCTTCTTAGTTACCTTCAGAAGAAGAGAATAAACATGTTAAAGATATCAGCAACTGAGCACGAGCAAGAGGAAATTCTACCTTTTATGCTTAAATATCAACATTTTAATAAACACGTTTCACACTACGAGTCCGCAGAGAAAAGATACGCCAAGAAACACCAGAGAGAAATCATAAAAACAGAGATTGCGTTTGCAAATTGGCAAAAATACTGTTCAGTATTCAAGTTGTGAATGAAACATTACTGGGACGGAAGGCATCACAGGACTGATCTAGTTTTTTGAAAAATGACTGAAAAAACTAATTGTTCAAAACTTGCTGTAATGCATATTACACAAAGTTTGAGGGAAAAAGATATGCATATACAATTGTCGGACAAGAATCAGAAAACTAGAAGTGCAACCCCCTACCAGAAGATTTCATTAAAAACCAACTCCTCAATACCCATTCCCTACTTCTATCTAGTTCAAGAATGCTCTTTCTGCAACACAGGGATCCCGAATAATGACCACAAACTAAAACCGTTTCTTCCAGACCAAAGGCAATATAAATACTACAGCAAATACTATCAACAGGTCGTTCTGCATATCAATTCATGAAGAGCAACAAAACCCAGTAAATATATTGGTGGGATATCTATATGGCCAACTAAATGGAAACTATGACGTGCAGAATCTAGTCACCAATCAAGGAAATAAACAAAAAAAGTCAGGAGGGAAAAACAAGGAGAAAGGGAGACTGCTTTATGAGAACTAAGCTTCAGGATTCAAGTACAATGTGCTAATGATCAGAAAAGTTATCAACAAGAAAGAATCGTTTACTGTACCAACTTTGTTCTGTTTAAGAATAGCATACAAAATGCACTCTGCAGGAGTAAAATGATTATCCCGTCCAAATATTAGCACAGAATTTGACAAAGGACAGATGTTGGTGACACAATGAGTCAATGACAGTGCAAGAAATACTACGACACTTAGTTCTTTCAAAGATAATAACAGCAAAGACAAGAATGTCATATTATATTCAGAAAATGAAAGGAAACTAATACCACAAAACATGGATTATGAAACCCAAAAGCAGAAGTTCTTTTAAAAAAGAGAGTGCTGGAAACGCATCTTTTCAACGTAAAAATCTTCGATTTATTCTCCTAATCACACTAAATGGCTTTCTTTTAAGTTTTGTTATATCTTTTACTTAATTGTGAAATCTTTCTCATGTTAGAGTGGTTTCCCAAAAGAACAAAATTAATCCCCCTCATTCCATATGCAAAGAATATGACTTCAATCAGCCAATCTTAAAACTGAAGAAGAGAGCCTATTTGAGTTTTGAGAACGTATTGTTTGATCATTATATTCAATGTTCTCGTGGCCTCATAAAGAGTGTTATTGTCTCAAGAGACTCAATGTAGACCAATTAGCTGTGGGAAATCCCATGGGTCACTAGTGGATAACATGGGTCCTGAGGTATTAATAATCTAGAAATACCTACAAAATATACACATAGAAATATGTATTTCATTTTCATAACATAATTTCATAGAATCATCTTAGTTTTATAGAGAGATTCAGTAGATAACAACCTAACACAGGTGGCACCTCCTTTCGAGGTCTGAATTGATCATATAGCTCATTCTTCTATTAAATGGAAGTCAATGTCAAGTTAGTCAATCTTAAGAGTTTTTTTATCTATACAAACCGTGAGACATTTGCTTCCATATGGCTTACTTCTAAACACATTCAAACAACTGCTAACAAGTTATTAAATGCATTCTTGTAAAAGCCAACTTACAAAGAAGCCAGCAACACTACCCTTAAAGAGTTCACAACAACAGCTTGAACCTTTAACTATCAAAGGCTACAAAAGCTCTGTGCCAACAGATCAAACAGCAATGGCTAGTTCTCATATAATTTCCTATAACTTCTACTTGCATAAAAAACTTGGCATTGGCCATTAATAAGTCAACATCATCAGCAAGAGCACAGAGCCACAGATATTAAAGCACATATCTCCATGCTGTAGTAACTATGTCTATGATTGCTTGTAGCCACATTGATAGGCAGAAAACTTGTGGCATTAAATAAAAGCCAAGAAAAAAGTTATACATACATCATCTTTCGCCTCTTGGAGCTCACGCAGGCGCTCTTCCGCCATCCATTTTGCCTGCTCTGCTAGTTTCTTCTTGTAAGCACTGGTTATAAACTTGTCCTTGTCTGCATAGAGGCGATCCTCTTGGCTTCTTTCTTTAGCGAGTTTTCTTTCATATACTATTTCTTGTTCCCGCTGTCTTATTTCTGCTTTCTTCATCAAAGCTTGAATATATTTAGGCTGAAACAGGGAATAAAAAATGGAATACAATGCATAAAGCTGATTCGGGCTCGGCAAAACAACTAGGTAGGTTAATTACAATCCTTAACTTATGGCAGTCAAGTAAATTAGATAACCAAAAAACACGATATATTTATTATATTTGTCAGGTAACACAAATTACTTCATACATTGAATTTCTGATCTCAAATTAAAACTTCTATAGTACTGTCAAAGTAAAATCAGCACTTCATGATTCCACCAATTAGGTGGAACACAACTTCTAAGAAGGAAATTGAAGTCATTAAAAGTGTTGCTAGTAGTAGAATAACAACGTTCAGTAAATGAATTTTGTCCAGACTTTGTTTGGACACAGGAATTTTATGTTTGAGACAATGACTCCCTTAACAAAGACACAACCCGATAGCAGCTCATTGTCCCCAAAACAAACACATTTTACACATTCACGAATCCTTACGTCCTTTATCAAAAAGGAAGAAGCAAAGTGCTCCTAAACATCATCAACATTTTGTTCTCTTTTGAATCGAATTACCTTTCTTTCTTCCCTATCATGTGCTCGTGGACGAGCAACTTTCTCTTTCATATCATCATAGACTCCATCGTAATCGAACACTGTGGGATCCTCTTCCAATGCTTTCTTATGCTGTTCTTCGATCTAGATTGAACAAAGAACAAATACAAAAAGCAAGTTAACATATTTTAAATTATAGAAGCAGGAAATGGGATTCTAAGGGCATTCATCCAGAGGTTTACTTACATCCTTGAGAGACTTATTCTTACTAGCCTGCCTCAAAATCTCCGTCTCCACATCATCGTCATCGTCATCGCGAAACCCAGGGGGTTTTGCAGATAGTGGAGCCCTAGGTGGCAGTTTCTTCTGATGTGAAGGCTGCACTCTCAGCTGCAAACCGTACTTCTTCATGGCCCTACACAAAGCATATTTTATAAAAGCCAACATAGGGACCAACCAATGCAATGAGAAAGTAAAGCAAAATTCACATGGCAATAAAGGGTTCCTGTAACTTCCATATATACGGTTCACAATTACTACACGGATAACAATTCCGACTTTTACTCATTGAAAAAGGTAATCACACGTTTCAATCTATTCGACTTGGCTTATGCAAAAGAAATTTACAGCTTCATCACATACAGACAACAAAGAAACTATCAAACCCAGAGAAGAGACAACTGATATAAAATTTTCATCAACTCGAATTTGCAGGTGGAAGATAGATAATTAACCCATAAAGAATAGCACAATACAATATTTCATCCAAAGCCCGAAAAAAAAAATCGATTCTCAAAAGGATAACGGTAAATACCTGTGATTCAAATGAAATAGGAAGAGTAAGCCAAATCAAACTCACTTCAGTAGGAGAAGAAGGGGAGGAAGAATATCCGAATTGCAGAGGGCGTGGGCACAAGCAGAGGCAAAAACAAAATCAAAGATGGTGACGAAATGGGATTAGGGATTGTTTACCACGACAACGGCGTCGCTTTGGGGCGTATATCCATTAAAATTTTGGCCTTGATTAATGTACTCCATTCTATTTTTATTTTTAATTTTCTTTTTTCAATAAAAATTTACTTGTTTTAATTTTTTGTTTAAATTTTTATCTAGTTTCTTTAAGTTTTACTTGTTTTAATTTTTTGTTTAAATTTTTATCTAGTTTCTTTAAGTTTTCAAAAATTATAAAAATCATGAAAAATAGTAGTTATTTCCTGTCTTTTTATAATCTTGATTTATCAACTAAATAAATATTATTTAATTATTTAAAATATCAATTATTAATAAGAAATATAAATAATTTAATTTAATATTATAAACTTAATTAACTAAAATTAATTATTAATAAAAATTATGAATAATTTAATTATACTTAATAATTTTATTTAATGTTTTAAATTAAATTAAATTAAATAATTATTAATAAATATAATTGAATTTACAATATCTTCAAAATATATAAATTTCAATTAAATTTTTATTTAATAATTAGAATATATTTTAAATAAATATTAATATATAAATGAAAAGTTAATTTTTAAATTATTTAATGTCATAAAATAAAATAATTTATTAATAAATATTTCATAAGATATTAAAATAAATCAATTTCAGAGATAAAAATATAATTATATTGATATTAACAATTAAATAATTTTTATTTTTGTTTTTGTTTAAAAGTTAAAAATAAAAATAAAAAAATAGAATCAAATTACCTTCTAACTTCAAAGTAGCAGCAAAGCTTTAACTTGTCATGTCATATTCTAATTTGGTATTACAAATTATAGCGAGCAGACCGAGTATTGTTTGGAACAAACTTAGGAATATCATCTTTGTATTAACTTTTAGTTAAGATATAATTCTTTTTTAAAATTTTTCAAATAATTATATGTAATTAAAAGTCTGTCAATTACATTAAAATTACTATTATTAATTTTAATGTTATTATTCAATAACTATTGCTCAATTACTAAAAAAATTATTTTATAAAATAAATAATCATTTATTACGTAGCGATATTTTTCTTTACAAAATACATATTCATTTCTAATTATTGATACATTATAGCTTTTAGACGATTTGCTCACAAGACAGCAGTACATTTGAATTATATAATTTCAATATGTTAATAATTCAAAATATTAATTAATTTTTCATATCTTAAATTATAAAAAATGGAACTTTCTCATCGACAAACTTTTATCGCTTAAAATATGGTATTTATCCCTCTTCATCTCTAACTCTATTATTGACCTACGAAAAAGCTTGCGTATTCGTAGTTTGTTCACGTCCAAAGGCCAAAACTAAAAAGGGTTTGATTTTGTATCAAGAAAAAAGACCAACCTAATGATTATAATATTATCATAGTTAAGGATTAAAGGTTAAATCGGTATTAAATCACTATAAAATTTGTTTATAATAAATAAAATTAAAAATTAAAAAAGTAAAATATAATATAAAATAAAATACTTTATTAAAATAAAAATGCATTAATAATATCTATGAACATGTAATAAAATAAGAATAAATATAATAATTTAAACCAAGATTGAACATAACATAAAATTTAAAATTATTATTATTATTATTATATTTGTATATTATCTTTTATTCAAAAATTAAATAAAGTTGAAATATGTTTAAAGAGAGTGAATAAAAAAAACTCAAACTTTATTTTAACTTTTTCTAATATCCTTTAAACATACTTATTTATAGTTTAAATACTATATTTTAACACATTATTAAATTATCTTAAACAAAATTACTTATATATATTAATTAATAATTTAACTTATTAAACAAATTTATAATAAAAATAATAATTAGTTTTTAATAATAATAATTTAATTTTTAAATTAAAGTATAAAGAGATAGATAAAGAACCTAAATTTTGATAAATATAATTTATTAGTAAGATTAAATAAATAAAAATAGTAATATATTTTTAAAATAATAGTTTTAAATTAAAATTTTAAATTAAAATGCAAAGAGATAAAAATATAATTTATTAGTTAAATGGTATAAAATAATTGAAAAAAAGAAAATTTGAAACAGACAATTTGCAACTCTAAAAGAAAATAACTACTTGACTAAATGTAATCCGTCCATTGTGAAACATTAATTGCATTGTTAAGCAATTAATGCAAGTTCAGATCATTTATAGATTGGTGCGTAAAATTTGTCAGTGGATCTCACATTTTGACATACTTCAAACTACTTTACGGGTATTCCAAGAAATGGCTAGTTTTTTTTGGCTGGTTTTTTTCAGAAAATCGTCTAGTTTATTGCTCCCTCTTATTTAAAATAAATGTCGTTTTATAGAGATGCACACTTATTAAGAAAGTTAGTGAAATGTTTGATATACTCTTATTAATTACATGTTGAATTGCCTTGAAAATGTAATATGTATAATTAGGATGTGAGAGAAATTAAAGGATAATTTTGAAAATAAAATTATAAACACACATGAAAAATCGTGAACAACACTTATTTTGAATAATTAAAATCTCTCTAAAATGACACTTATTTTAGATATAAGGGAGTACTAAATTGGCCCGTTTCTTTTTATAAGAAGTTATAAACGTAAATCGGACTAAAGTATTGTTTCGCAAACGATGGATTGCATTATGTATTAGTTGATTCTATCAGCAGTTAGCTGATAATTAATTATATTAATTGATTTAATTAGTAGATAATATTAACTGTTTATTAAAAATGTTTAGTAAAATTAGCTATTTAGTATTAGTTGTTGATTTATAAAATGACTTATGAGGGTATGATTTAAAAAATTATAAGGCGTTAATATTATATTTCTTAGTATTTCGTTGAATATTCTTATAAGAATTTAGATTTAAATATTTAATTTTACAAAAATTAAGTTTATAACTGTAACATAAAATAATAATAATAATAATAATAATAATAATAATAATAATAATAATAATCTTCATCATTATCATCCAACGTTAAATTCTCTATTAATATGAATAATGCAGCGAGCTACATCGTATTAATATTTTTCATATAATATGTATAAATTTTATTATTTAATAAATTAAAAATATTTATAATTATAGCTTGACACAGATACGATATATAGTAGTTATATATTAAAAATATTAATTTGATGTGACTTTTTATATTCAAAAATTAATATTATGGTATTTTTAAATATAAACTAATATTATAAAATTAAATAAAGATTAAAAAGTTTAATTAATATCTTTATTATATACTTCCAAACTTCACGACATAATTGTACCATAAAAAAAGCCAACTTTGAAAACACAAAGTAAAAATAGAGAATAAAGTGGAGGGTAATACTGTCATTAGGCAAACGGTTTAACTCCAAAAACTCCTCTTATGAAGCTTTTGGAAATCAGTTTATTGGGGTTAAATAAGTTAACCAATAAATCATTTACCGAACACATCAATAACTTTTTAAGATGGTAAAAAAGTTAACTTTTAGTCAATAAACTAAAAAACAACTGATAAGTTGTTTGCCAAATACTTCCAAAATTAGGTCGGTTCATATTTATTTCGATAAAAACATTGATTTGAACACGCTTCGTCTAACTTTTATAGTCTTGGTGAACTAGGAAATCAGGACGAGATCATATCTCGACTGTAGTGAAATTATTACAAAAATTTTTGGTTTTTTAATTTCCTAAATACTAAGATCATTTTAATTATCTAGAATGATTAACACATAAATCATAACAAAATATAAATATAAATTCGTACTTTATACCAAAGCTTTATCATATTCTTGATATATTTCTCGAATCATTTTCGAAACCAATCCGCCTCAACTATTGTAGCCACACAAATGTTTAACTTCTGATAGTATTTACATAATGAGTTGAAAGAACTTTGTAATTCTTACATAGAGGATTAAGTAAGAAGTGCTAGATTTGTAAAGTTCAAGCTTGTTTATAATAGATTTTAGACATTGATGTAGTTTAATTGAAATTAAATTATAATTTCAATTAAACTTTAATTAAAATTACAAATAATTCTAATTAAATACTAATTATCTCAGATAAGATAAAATATCTTATATTGATCATTATTTATTAAATATCTGATATTTAATTAAAAAGTTTCTCAAATTTTATAATCAAGTTCAACTTGATAAAATATCTTTGCTCTCTTCAACTCATTTTATATGTAAGACCTATAAGTTTCTAAATTTGTTGGCAGTGATTATAAATTATAATTATAATTCATAATTAGAATTAAATAAATTAAAAAAATAATTTATCTTTAATTATCCAATTAAATAATATAGAATCATAGATCAAGATTGATGACCTCAATTCAAATAATTACTTATACAATTATCACAATGAGAATTTCATAAACATACAAGTAATGTTTCAAATAGATTTCTCATATCGAGTCTATTAAGTAAACTTGTTTTCTAACAAGTACCTGTACGTTTGTTTAAGTATTTCTATATTTTAGCCTATGACATCGACTACTTCCTTCATCAGGAAAACAAAATATGTACTAGTCTTTTTATGTTCTATTAATATTCAGTCATAATTGAACAATGATTAGGAACATTTTTTGGGATAATATATTTATGCAATATGAATCTCGTAATTATAATTTTATTTGTAATATATAATTTTCTCATTAACTTTATCATATACATCTAAACATGTACAAGATAAAAAATATCTTTAAATATTTTATCATTAAATTACAACTAAAACGATTGACTGCAAAAAATAAGCCAACAAAATTACTAGAAAGGCATTGGCAATATATATGCTTTTAATGTTAAAGCCCAATCCAAACACTAAATATTAATGATCTTAACGATACTTTTTTGTGTTATCGTTTGTCTGTTCAGAAGAATGGCGGTTGGAACGATTGGAATAAAGTTTACTCAATATTTTTTTAGGGAGAAAAAACCGATTACACTACTAGTCTAGGGAAACAGATTCCCGACATATCATCTAAAAGGAGTACACGGTACCCAATGGGTGGAAGATCAAAATAAGTGGGTCCTAGCGTAAAATGCTCAGCATAGCTCACTAACCAGTCTGCACAACGGTTGCTCTCATGGTAGATGTGACGATGGACCACCGTCCAGTTTCGTGTAAACAGTTCATGAATACCCTGCACAATGGAATTATGGATCGTGGACTGGCTAGTCGAGGAAGAGATGAGATATATGGTCACTGCCAAATCTACTTCCAGCTCAATCCGATGAAAATCTAGATTCCACGCAAGTGTGAGCCCTGTATACACTCCCTAGAGTTCCGCAAACACCGAAGAGCACCAGCCGAGATTATGGGTGAAATTGTCAAGTCAGTTGCCTGAACTGTCCAGGAGGAGTCCGCCAGTTGTAGTCGAGGAGGAAGAACGTTTACTCG
Source organism: Erythroxylum plowmanianum (assembly GCA_025531925.1). Taxonomy (NCBI): domain Eukaryota; kingdom Viridiplantae; phylum Streptophyta; class Magnoliopsida; order Malpighiales; family Erythroxylaceae; genus Erythroxylum; species Erythroxylum plowmanianum. The sequence continues at coordinate 6,993,039 of JANVCQ010000008.1, read as the reverse complement.
CTCCATCCGTGTTCAACTTGACCCACCCGATAGGAGGTGTACACCAACCTATGAGTTGCTCGTGTCGTGGGTGATGTCCTGGAACAGTGCTACGTTGCCATGCGGTTGACTTATGGACCTGATCTGCAAAAGACAAAATAACAAAAGTCGGTGAGGAAGGCCAAATAAAATGAACGTCAAACAAGGACTCATTACGCCAAGCCCATAAGAACCAACAAGTCGTGCCAAATATGATTGACCACTCCTGGCTGAACACTGGTCTATGGGATTGGAGATTGGAAACAAGCCATTGGTGGATTGGCAGTGTGAAGAACTCATAAATAACAATGTGCGGAGGAAAGGCGCTCCACACTTGACGGGCTCTGACGTAGTCTTGCATCGTATGTTGTGAGGCTTCTTCAAGATCGCAGTGGTAACAAGATCTATCCGTAGTGAGGTGTCTACGCACCTGATGTTGATTAGTAAGAAGCTTGTACTGAGCGAGGAGCCAGAGAAAGGAACGAATTCGTTGAGGGCTAGGCCAGTGCCAGATGGCCTTCCAAAGTCCAGTATCCCCTATGTCCTTTTGATCCATAAGCAAGGAGTAAGTAGAAGCTATAGTGAATTGACCCGAATAGGACATTCCCTAGCATAACTTGTCTTGCCCTAGGAAAGGCCTTGGGGGGAAAGTACCAGCTACTAACCGGTAGATCTCCATCAGTAGGTAGCCTTGAAATGCGTCCCAATTCCAATTACCATCAATGTCCACAAAATGATGGACACTAAGGTTACGTTCAGGAGCATAAATTGGGGTGGCGGCCTGGGTAATAAACAGGCCTACTCCCGCGACCTAGGGTCCAACCAAAATCTCGTTCTGACACCATCTCCAAGCACTCATTTCGTTCCTTAAATCACGATGTGCCACACAGACTTAATACTTTTCCAGATCATGGAACCACCTGTGGTGTCTATGGTGTTGGGGAGATTGTTAACTTCAAAGTTGTATTTAGTTGAGAGAACTCGAACCCATAAAGAGGTAGGCTTTTCAATCAGGGTCCAGCCTAATTTGGCTAAGAAGGCATCATTGGTTTCACGAATTTTCCAGTTGCCCAGTCCCCCCATCTCTCTGGGTTTACAGACGTCCTCCCGTTTAACTAATGGAATCCGCCTGGATCCATTAGTTAAGCCCTACAAAAATTGGCGCGTCGCACAAACGGTGAGGCAGTCAAACCATTTGCATAGTATAACTGGGAAGAGCTACTATAACAGATTGAGCTAATGTGAGTCTACCGACAAAAGACAAAAGGTTGGCTGACCAGCTCGTTAACCTTAGATGAACCTTGTCCAGAATGTACTAATAGGTTCTTCTGTTCACTTGTTCGTGCAGTAGTGGAACTTCGAGATATTGTCCTAAATCATTGGTATGAGAGAACCCTAGCGCATTGCTTAAGCAGCGGGATGTCGGTGTGGGAATATTCTTAGAGAAATAGCATCGAGATTTATCCTGACTGATATGTTGCCCGGAAGCAACACAGAAAGAATCTAGGGTATGGTGAATAACGTCCACTTGAGCCATGGAGGCCTCAGAAAAAGGATGAGATTGTCAGCGAAAAACAAGTGAGAGATTGGCCGCCCAGTTTTGCTCAATTTGATAGGCTGTCATCGGCCTTGAGCGACTGCTTGCATAATAGTTTTGCCCTAATCGTTCCATACACAGAACGAAGAGGTAGGGCGAGAGGGGGTCACCCTGTCGAATATCCCGGGAGGGGCTGAAGGGCTTACTCAATTCGTCAGTCCACCTAACTTGGATGGAAATCGTAGAAATGCACTTTATAATGAGATTGATCAACGAAGCGGGCATGCCCACGTCGAATAAAGTATCTTGAATGAAATCCCAAGATAACAGGTCATAGGCTTTCTCCATATCAAACTTGATGGCCATAATGCCTATTCGTCCAGTTTTCCTTCGCATAGTGTGAATGACTTCTTGGACGATAATGATATTATCTGCGATCAAGGGCCCAGGGACAAAACTGCATTGGGTAGGAGCTACCAGAGCGTCGAGGTAGGGTTTAAGCTGATTGACAATGATTTTGGTGATAGCTTTGTAGATTACCAAATATAAAGCAATTGGCTGAAACTGTTTAATGGACGTGGGGGACAAGGTCTTCAGAATAAGAACCATAATAGTGCGATTGAATTCAGCTTCCCAAGTTTCATGACGAAAAATACGCTGAAAAAACACAATCAGTGTAGGGCCCACAATATTCTATTGGGAATGGTAGAAAAGCGCAGGAATGCCATCAAAACCCGGGGTCTTGTTAGGATCCATACTGAAGATCGCCGTCTTGATTTCCTCCAGCTTAAGAGGCTGATCCAAATCAGTGATGGCTGAAAGGGGGAGTCGGGGAAAATGACCATGGACCAACTAATCAGTAGGATATGAACTATCCTTCATGTAAAGGGTTGCGAGGAACTGTTGAGCGTGACAACGAATGGTCTGAGGATCGGCCAGCATATTCCTGTTTTCATCCTGTAAGGAAGTAATATGCGCCTTTCGTTGCTTGGCCATAGTGATGGAATGATAGTACCTGGTGTTCCTGTCCCCCTGACTAAGCCACCGACATCTGGATTGTTGATGCCAGTAAAGCTCCTCTTGGAGGAGGACTTGTTCTACCTCCACGCGTAGGCGAAACTCGAGATCTTGGAGAAAGCTGAAAGCAGTATTTTCCAATCGATGTTGGATTCCAGCAAGACGGGCCAGGAGATGCTTTTTCCTATGGAAGATGTTTCCGAATGTGGGACTGTTTCACTGGTGAAACTGATTCGTAAAATGTTGAATTTCGCGGCTGAAATCTGTATCGGTAAGGATCCAGTTCTCGGCTACGAAATGATAAAAATCAGCATGCATTAACCAGGCAGATTAAAAGTGAAAGGACCCAGTTCTTGGACGAGGAGGCCCGCTATTAGTAAGAGTCATAAAGAGGGGCCGATGGTCCGATTTAAGGAAAGGTAAGTGAGTGACATTGGTGTGGGGGAAAACGGAATGCCAATCATTCAAACAAAATGCTTGATCTAATCGAGCGAGAATGTGTCCTCTTCTCCAGGTGAACCGAGGTCCTAAAAATCCTAAATCCTGGAGCTGGTAGCTTTGCACGCAGTCACAAAAATGGGGGTTCATTATGGGTTATCGTCGAGAATCACCACGTTTATCGGAGCTCTCGAGTTTGGCATTGAAGTCGCCACCCAAATGCCAAGGTCTGTCAGTGATGCGGGCTATTCTCCGCAGATATTGCCATAAAAAGGTTTGAAGAGAATAAGTGGGGCTAGCATAAATGGCTGAGAAGTTAAACGCCACTCGGTCCCACTCGATGTGGGCATGCATGAATTGACGGTGAGCTAATTGGATACGTACTGTAATATCCGTTCTCCAAAGTAACCAGATGCCTCCCGAATATCCCTCCGCTTCCACCCTGAAGGAATGAGCAAAGCCCAGATTTCGAATAATTTTCGCAGCTCGAGCCCCACTAATACAAGGCTCCACCAGAATCATAAGTCGTGGTTTATGGGTCTGAATAAAGTTTTTAATGATGAGCTTGAAGGACCAACCTCCAGCCCCTTGACAGTTCCAGATGAGAATAGACATCGGAATCTATAGAAGATTTAATCAGTCTGCGCAATGACTGCACTCTTTTCTGGCCCCCGAGACTGGGCGGTCATATTTTCTTGTGGAGATTCCATCATCTGAGTATCCGGATCTACAATCATATTTGTGATGGTAGTGGCGAAAGGGACAGGATCTGGTGGTCACGGATGGGGTATTTGGTGCAGTTGACTTATTGAAGTCGAAGCATGGTGTGTCGGGTCTACCTCCTCCATATCCGTACCGCCTAATTTTGCAGTTGTGGGTAACTGGACCGAGGGATCTTGGAATATCACATCTGTGTGGGTGGGTATGGAAAGGGCCAAATGGGCTATGAATGAGCTTGGATTGGCTGTTGGGATATGCGTGGGAGGGGCCTGGGTCTGCTGTGGGCGGGGGGAGTCCAAATGGGTGGGCTACGCAGCTGAGCCAGCTCCTTGGGCCTGGACGACGCTGTGCGAAGTCGTCTGGAGCCGAAGGGGAGCGGATGTGGTCATTTTGCGGGCGTTGTTGGTGTTACCGCATCGTCCTTGAGACGACAAGCGTTTCATGCGTACGTCTGTAATCAGGGTTGGAGTTAGGGATTTGAAGGCAGCATGTGGAAGACGCGTCGATTGGAACGTTGGAGGAGTATGGGTCGCCTCAGTTGAAGCAGTAATGTCTAATCCTATCTCTAACGGTTCATTACTTGTCAGCGCTGTGAATTGCGATCCTCTCAGTCCGACGTGGGGGGAGCTGTTAGTGGATGCGAGATGTTGGGTCATCGGGGGAGCTAGTGGACGACAACGACGGAGAGCCACTTGCATCCAGGGGCCGTACTCCTCCTGATGGAGACTCTCCAAAGAAGATGCGCTATTGTTGTCGGGTTGAGTGGTTACAGTCGGGTTGTCGTTGGGTTGCGTAGGCGCCGGTGGTCCAACTGGTTTTACAAGGCAAGTGGGTGCTCCATGCCCGACCCGTCCACAGGAGAAGCAAATTTGCGAGAGCCCCTCGTACGCTACCCTGATAAGCTCACCATCCAATTCAACACAGGGGCGGAGCGACGCCCTGAGATCATCATCGACAACTATTCGAGTTAACTTTCCCCGTTGTGAGAGCTGAGTATGGTTATCAATCTTCATGGTTCGACCCATTAGGTTCTGCAATGCTGTGAGGATTGAAGGGTGATATCTGGCCATTAGAAGATTGGGGAACCTCACCCAAGCCACAACATGCGTTATTTTTCCAGAGGATGACCTGAATTCGAGGAACCACGACTGAACTGAGAGTACATTACTCGCTATGATCCAGGGTCCCTGGGTAAGGGTCTGCACGTAGTCGGCTTCCTCCTTGAAGTTAACCATGTAAAAATCATTTTTAACATCCACAATTTTGACTGGTCCTTTTGGTTTCCACAGCGGAAGCACTTGGGATTTTAACATATTGAAACTGATAGTGCGATCGAGGAGTTTAATGATAACTGCTTTTGCCCAAATGCTATCTAATTGTCCTCGAAATGTATTGGAAAGCTCTAGCCCCGTGCCAAATTTCCCTGGAACTACAGTAATGTTGCCCTCAGTGACTTCGATGGGCTCCTCTTCAAGCCAACCCATGGAATTATCGGTACTACCTATATCTCGAGGTCAAGTAACTATCGCACTGTAGCTTAGCAATTTGTTCTGTGTAGGCGATTCAAGAGGAAGGGGATATTTATCTCTCTCTCGAATGCGGAGTTTTTTTGTCACCTAGTGAGCAGAAGTGGTCGAATTGCTAGCAATGGAGTTGAGATCTGTTGAATTGTGTGCAGGTTGGTTGGGGAAAAGAGCGTTTGAGAGCAGAGTGTTGGAGAGCATGTTGGAATCTAGCTGTTTTACATATATATTCATGATGAAGTACAAGTAAATTTACATATATATTCATGCACGATGCAAACGGTTCGGCTTCCCTGTCACCTGTGTGACGAGCTGGCAAAATTTATGTGCAACTTTATTTGGGGTTCCTCGCCTGAGCACCGTAAGATGCATTTTGTGAACTGGGAGACGGTGTGTCAGCCCAAAACGGCGGGAGGCATAGACCTCAAACGTATTCGGTCTACGAACGATGCGCTCCTAGCGAAGTTGGGGTGGGGCCTGCTCACTCAACCTTTGGCCCTTTGGGTGCAGATCCTTCGGGCTAAATATCGCCTTGATACTACCCACCTACCCCTCACGATCTCTCGTTCGGGGGCGTCGTCGATTTGGAAGGGGATTTCGACGACCTGGCCTTAGGTTCGACAGGGGACCAAATGGACCATGGGGAACGGGAGGAGGGTGTTATTTTGGTTGGATAACTGGCTAGCTGGTTGGGGATCGCTTCTTCCAGTGGCCTCCTCTCCGGTCACGGATACCCTTCGTTTGAGTACAGTTGCGAATCTCACTACTGACGGCGGTGAGTGGCGATGGCAGGAGTTCCAACAGTACCTCCCGTCCGAGGTTTGCTTGACTCTTGCGCAGTTAGGCCCTATAGTCGATAGTTTGGAGGTAGATAGTCTGCAGTGGGATCCTACCCCCCACGGCGGCTTCACTGTGGCGTCGACGTATGAGCTTATCGAGGACCACCCCACGGATACCCGACATCGACTGTGGGACATTATCTGAAAATGGGAGGGCCCTCAACGCATTCGCTCATTTTTGTGATTGGTGGCTCAGCGTAAACTCCTCACGAATCACCAGCGAGTGGCTAGGCATGTTGCCATCAACAATAGTTGTCTGTTCTGTGGGCAGCTAGAGACCACTGCTCACGTGGTTCGGGACTGCTCGAGGGTGCGAGCTCTCTGGGGTCAATTTCCCCCGGAAGTGGTGACTCGAGATTTTTTCCAGCAAGAGGTGGACTCTTGGTTGTCCTGTAACCTTACCGCGTTTGTTTCAATGCAGCAGGACGCGTGGGCCACGATCTTTGGTGTTACTTGCTGATTCCTCTGGAAATGGCGAAATGGTAGCTTATTCGAACCGGGTTTTGTTTGGCCAACTGAGGGTTACAGAGTTATCATGGATTACGTGGGGTGGATTGCCCGAGCCAGGATGCTAGAGAGCTGCTTTTTTTCGACTCAGAGCTTACCAGTGGGTATGTTTGTGGGGTGGCAGAAGCCTGCGGCGGGTTGGGTAAAAGTCAATTTTGATGACACTATGCATCCTGCATCCTCAGTGATTTCCGCTGGGGGTCTGATTCGGGATTGGCAGGGGGAGTGGTGTGGCGGATTCCAGCAGCTCATCGGTCTGGGATCGCCCTTAGCTGCGAAATTATGGGGGGTGATCTCGAGTCTTAATCTAGCCTGGGACTTGGGTTATCGCCGCGTGATAGTCGAAGTCGACTCCCGTGAGACTATTACCTTGCTCTCTTCCTTGTTTGTGGTCCTGACTTACGCTTTTGCTTTGGTGACAGGTATCCGTCAGTTGTTGCAACGAGAGTGGTCGGTCCAGATCCAGCACGTGTTCCGGGAGGGCAACCAGTGCGCGGATGGCCTCTCTCACCTTGGTGGTGTCCGACACCCGGGGCTTTACTTCTTACCCGAAACCCCTTTTGGCGTTCAGGAGCTCCTCCGAAGAGATGCGCAAGGTGCCATGTACCCCCAGGAGTTAATTTAGTGTTGTTATTTCCTTTGTAAAAAAAAAAGCCATTATCATGTACCATGCCATGTCCTCATCTCCAAAACCACCCCTGTGATCTTACTAATTCACGTCCCCATTGAATTAAATGACACTTCACATATATATTCATGCACGACTTTAAAGATTCCATTATCAGGTACCATGTCATGTCGTCATCTCCAAAACCACCCATTTGATCTTACTAATTCATGTCCCCATCGAATTAAATGACACTTCACGTAACTTGAACGAAGTCCACGATAAGATTTAATCTTTCACCGTTCTCCATCCGTTGGAATGTTCATGCTCCCTCTAATTTACAGCCAGCAAGACACCAAATTAGAGTGAAACCTAAATTAAAATTTAAAGTCAGAATTTTGCCTCTCGTAAAAGATTTATTTAGTTTGAGCAAGAGTTTGTCTAAGTATGGATGATTTAAAGGTATCTTTTCATAATTAGGATTTTTCTAAGACATCCCATGAGTAAAAAAAAGGAGAGTGAGAGTTAAAATAATTTTTTAAAAAGGATATTAAATTGTTTTTCAATGTACTATTGTTTTATTACACTACTTAATTTATATGAGCTTACACTTCAAATAGTGGTCGTGATGCTAACTAATAAAAATTACATATGTGGCTAAGACTATAGGACGTTAGATATGTTGTTGAATCTAATTCTAAAAAACATAGGATTTTCCCTCCAGTATTGTTTTATGACAATAATTAATTTATACGAGCTTACACTTCAAATAGTGGTCTTGATGCTAACTAATAAAGATTACATATGTTAGAGTTAGCTTACCGATATGTTGGAGAATCTAATTCTAAAAAATATAAGCTTCTCTCTTTCTATTTTTATTTTATTTTTAAAAATTTTTAAAAATTTATTTCATTGAGTTATTTCTGGTTGGGTCGGTCGTGCTAGGCCCAAGCTCAGACTCAGAACGGCGCATAGACCGATCGGCCCATCCCTTGATGATTGACCTAATTCCTGTAGGTATTAGCTATATAAATTCATTACCTCATCATGAAA
>JANVCQ010000008.1:6959928-6977472 GCA_025531925.1 Erythroxylum plowmanianum | reverse complement strand
CAGACGGTAGTTGCCGAACATCCATGTACCCACCTTCCATTTCAACCTAGCAGAGACCTTAATGTTCAACACTATATTTCCATTGAAGTCTTCGCACACAACAGCAGCTAAGTATGGTGATATAGGCACAGTACCATTCAAGAACAGAGACCATGCAGTGATTTCATTGTGACCCATGTAAGTACATGGTGGAAGCTCAGTAGTTTCGGTTATCTTTTGGTTACGGTAAGATACGGAAATACCAACCTGTTCATAGTATATGCCAACTCTCTCATTGGGGTTTCTTATGGAAATAGTAATTTGCATGCTTGTGGTAAGGATGCTTGCTTGTGATAGGCTTAATGCATTGAGGGTTGTGTCTTGGAGGACAAATTCTGGCTTTGTTGGCCGGAGAATGATCCATGCTAGGAAGATTGCAAAGAGTACTAGGACAACGATGGTGCCAACCCCAATGAGTATTCGCCGATAAAGATTCTTTATGCCGGTAGCCTCACGATCACACTTTTTAGCAGATTCTTTAGCGTCACGAGCGAACTCTTTAGCATCACGAGCGTCACGAGCACACTCTTTAGCAAATTTTTTAGCTTCACCAGCGTACTCTTCAGCGTCACCAGCGAACCATTTAGCATCACGAGCACCCTCTTCAGCGATCCTAGCTAATCTATCCATCGAGTTACCCATTTGGTGAAAAAGAGATGAGAGTAGGAGCGTGGTTGGTAGAATATACCTTCTTGCATGCAAACATATGCAAGGATGATTATGGGAGTTCGGATTATATAGTAATCTAAATGTGTATGTGGCTTGGCTCTTGAGTGTACCTGAGCTTACACGGTGGGGCAAATTGTCAAAAATTGTATATAACCAAATATTCAGAGGACGTTTAAGAACATATCCTATGATAATGGTATGTTAGAGTAAACATAATCTCTTAAATGACATCATTAAGAGTACACAATACTTGAAATCTTAACCCTTCGTTTCATTCATTCACAAAAGTTTACATTGTAGTCATTAATACAAAATTTACATTACCAAACATGAGAAAGTTTACAATCCTTTATACAAAAGTTCTATAAGTCAAAGAAACTACAAAATAAAATCTATAACTCCTCTGATGTCAACTGACAGGCCTTTGAGTCATATCTTAATCAAAAATGTTCCTCTAGAAAATCTTAAGAACTAGGTCTCCTGACTCGTACCTGAAAAGTCATGTTGCAATTTTTGATGAGTTTTGCAAACTCAACGAGTGAACCATCGTTGATGATCTCACTCAAGTCAAATACACAAATATCACACAATTAACCAATTTCACAAACATTTTCCATCTCAATAAGACATAATGAATGTCACATATCTCACATACATTCTTTCGGAACATGTATAACCCAATCAATCACAATATCATGACATCACTTTATCATCACAATTTCAAAAAAAAATTCATAATCATAAACATACAAATGTAGATGCATATGAGACTCCAGATTCGTTATTATTTGTTGTGATCAAGCGCCTTTCAAATACATATATAGATACTGACCCATTGGGTTCAGTCAGATATAAAAATCACGGAGCAAAGCTCTACGTACAGAATTCTAAGCTTAAAGCTCTTTCAGAATGGCTATTCTGATCACAATGTCTTTATTTGAACATGCATTTTATGAAATGCATCAAATAACAGAATATGCCATCAAAACATTTACTTATGATGCGCATACAGAACCTTAGATTCATCGGACCTCATTCCAACATTCAACTTTCGTTGAGTGTTCAGAAATCAGTCAGAACTCAAATGCAAACAGACACTTCCAATACATTCCCAAATATCAAACTTCTCAGACTATTAATGTCCGGAATCATCATAATCAAGTCATTATCAGCTCAATAAATGGAAATTAAACAAAAGCAAAATCAATCCTCATGAAATCATCTAGATTGACTCACAGTACGCTCCAATTTATGCTATTGCCTGGATGATCCGACAATGTCTGAATGACGTCTGACTTGAGTGTCTAAAATCATACAATTCATACATAATTCACATTACAAATTCGATTAATCAAATACTTATTCATTTGTGTACATATGTTCATATGTCATGTTCAGTGCATGCCCAATGACTATCCCGGGTATATTTCCTTAATAATAATTCATAATCATTCACATATTGTCACTTGGATATGTTTCATTTGCATTTAGATTAATACCCTAAGTAGACTTGATCATGCTCCATTCATTAACCATACATTTACTAATTCTTTTCTAACATCAAATTATGTTCTTTTAAAACCTTAATCAAGTTTAAATGCATCATAATTAAATACCTTAATCCTTAATTGGTTTAAGAATCACACAAAAGAACCTTTTCTTTACTTCCATGCAATTTCCACAATAGTATATGGCTTCCCACAATCATGGGATGGGTTATCCAAAAGTTCCCATCCAATTCCTTTATTAGTTTTCCAGATTTTCTCAGGGTTTATGACATAGAAACTGAGGTTTCTATATAATATGTTCTTCTAAACAAATGTTCCTCTATGTCTTAAGTTTCTAATAAACTAAATTTCATACAATTTGGTTCATTATTCCTAGAGTTATGCCCAAAATACTACAACCTGCTCTCAAACAGTGACAGAATCCAAAAACTCAAATTTAAGCCGAATTTTGAAACTCTTAGAGACATAATTAAAATTCAATTCCTTCATGTAGAATATAGCCATATGTCTCTACTTTAATGTAAACTTAAAATCATCCAATTTGGATATCTACAGATCAAGTTATGGCTCCAAAATACCGATATATGTTCAGTGAAAACACTACAGCTAACATATTCCAGCAATTTTTCTTTCTTTTTTTTTCCAGATTTTTTTACACTTTATACCAAAGTTAAACATCCTATTTATAGTTCACCAATTATACCTCTAGTAAGCCTGAATCATACTCCAATTCCTCATCAATAACATCTCTTATTTCATTTCAAAATTATTTAATTAGCAGCTCACAAATTATCAAACCAGAAACCTTTACATCATTATGCATATAGTCCTAGTTCTTTCCCAAATCAAGAACATCACATTAACATCTTTCTTTGACATAAATCCACCTTCATTATACTTCAAATCCAGACCTAATTCATTGATAAATCAATCTATATCCCACGAATTTCATACACCAAAAATAAAACATAATCACTTCTAAGTTCAAGCAAAAATTTCCAGCACAATCAATCATTAACATCATATGTAATTCATCCTAATTCATCATCATCAATTCTCTATCATAACATGCTATAAACACTAATCATTTACTTACATTTTAAACTCCAATTACAGCTCAAAAGATCAAGCTAATTCAGTATTCCAAGCAAGTAGAAACATCACACATTGAGGGTAGAATTTGGTTGGATTTTAGCTAGAACATGTGGGCAACTTCATGCTGATCTTTCACTTAATTTTGTGAGGGTAAAACATGGATTTTTGTATAGAAATTGGACATAAGCATGAACGTAAATAGGGAGATGAAATAAGTGAGGGTTTCGATGGTGGGTGAGAAGAAAGAAGAGAAATGAGCTGAACGAAACTTACTCCTGCAGAAACTCACCAGCTAAGGTGTTAGGTGTCATGTAATTAAATAGCCACATGTCTTATGGCATGTTCAGCACTTATCAAGCATAAGTGTTGCCAAATGTCTCCAATTAAGTAGGTCACTTGTCCATTAATCAACTATGCCATTTGTCATCTACTTACCAGCTTATTTGTCACACAATAATTGATCCATTTGTCAATTAATTACTTGTCTATTTGTCACTCATTTAACTATGTCAAATGTTACTCAATTATAGGCTAAATCATTCAAATTTTTCATGCATCAATTTATCCTACTACTAAGCATTTGTCCTAATCCAAACATACATTTAATCCATCAATTTCCCAATCCATAACATTAATTCCAAATTACTAATTAAAATTCAATCATACCAAAATTCAGGACATATTAATTCATAATTCACATCATGATCACTTAACATTTTTCATACATCGGAATAAGTCAATTGAGTGCATATGCTATCTTTGTAATGTGTTTTAATATCAATTCGTGTATGAATACTAATGTTATGCATGTATATCCAATACTTAATCTAGGGCTAAACCCTAAGCATAGACTGAAAAATAGGATATCACAAAAATGATAGGCATACAAAGAAATCCACAAAAGTCAAGGATTGTTGGCCATTTGGTGAACAGTAACCACAGAAGATGACAACTGTTCATGCATTTATTTTTGCATTAAACTATGCAACTACTGTAATTTAAGTATACAGTACTATTAACGTGTACGGTACTATTCATACATACATATACGGTATAATTCACATATATGAAACTATTCATACATACGGGTACTATTCACGTGAAATAGTAGGAGCTAAAATTCTGTTCGTGATAGAAGCAATGACAATAAAATTTGAGATTGAAATGTTTAATAGGAGTAATTTCTCATTGTGGAAGTTGAAGATGAAGGCTATCTTGAGAAAAGATAACTATTTAGCAGTCATTAGCGAAAGGCAGGCAACATTCACAGATGGTAATAAGTGGAATGAGATGGACGGGAATGTTATTGCAAATCTTCATCTAGCACTAGCAGATGGGGTGTTATCAAGCATAGAGGAGAAAAAGACGACAAAAGAGATTTGAGATCATCTCATAAAATTGTACGAGGCTAAATCACTTCGCAACAAAATTTTTCTGAAGAAGAAATTATACACTTTACGTTTGGCGGAATCCATTTCGGTGACGGAGCACCTAAATGCTTTTAATACTCGATTTTTCCAACTCACATCATATGGGCACACAATAGAGATAAGTGAACGTGCGAAAATTTTACTCCAAAATCTACCAGATTCGTATGATCAACTCATCATCAATTTAACAAACAACACAGACACTCTAGTCTTCGACAATATTGCGGTTGCTATTTTGGAAGAAGAGAGTCGACGCAAAAGTAATGAAGACAGGTTGACAAATTCGCAACAAGTGGCGGCCTTGACGACGATGAGAGGAAGATCAATGGAACGTCACCCAAATGGGAGTCATAGTCATGGTAGATCAAAATCAAGGAGTAAGAAAAATTTCTAATGCTACAATTGTGGCAAGAAAGGGCACCTAAAGAAAGATTGTTGGAATATGAATAATAAAGATTCTGTTTCTCAAGGAAATGTGGCAAATACTTCAGATGATAGAGGTGCAATGTTCTGTGAAGCGGCAACGACTATTGGAGATAAGAGAAGATTTGTTGATGTATAGCTTCTCGATTCAACAACTTCTTTTCATGTGATCTCTCAAAGAGAATGGTTCTATCAGTTTGAATTTGTCTCTGGAGAATCTGTGTACAGATGTAATGATCAAGCTTTGAAAATCGTTAGTATCGACACCATCAATTTAAAGATGTATGATGGGACAACTCAGACTATTGAAAAAATGCGACATATGGAGGGCCTGAAGAAAAGTTTGTTGTCTGTAGGACAATTAGATGATCTCGATTTCAGATTTGAGATTTAAAAGAAGATCATGAAAGTGATTCAAGGAGCGTTGGTATTTATAAAAGCAGAGAAGATTGTTGCAAATCTGTACATGCTAAATGGAGTAACTTTGTAAGAAAGAGAGGCATCCGTTGTGGTGACTAGTCAAGATGACAAATCTACAATGATGTGACATAAAAAGCTTGGACATATGTGAGAACAAGTAATGAAAATACTTGCAGAGAAGAATTTACTTCCAGGTCTTACAAAGGTACCACTACCTTTCTGTGAGCATTGCATTGTGAGTAAGTAGTATCGATTGAAGTTCAACATATCAAAGTTCAGAAGTAAAGAGATTCTATAATTGATTCACTTTGATGTATGGCAAGCACCAGTTACGTCCCTAGGAGGAACAAATTTCTTTGTATCATTCATTGATGATTATTCGATGAGATGTTAGGTGTTTCCTATCAAGAGGAAGGCAGATGTATTTCCAATTTTCAAATTTTACAAAGCGTGAGTAGATCTCGAATCTAGTAAGAAGATCAAGTGTTTGCGCTTAGATCGAATATACTGGTAAAGAATTTGATAAATTCTGCAAGCAAGAAAGCATTAAAAGGCAATTCACGACGGCGTACACTCCTCAACAAAGTGGAGTAGTAGAGCGGATGAATAGAACTCTGTTGGAAAGAACAAGAGTGATGTTGAGAACTTCAAACTTAGGTAAGAAATTCTGGGTAGAAGCAGTCAATACCGCCTATTATATGGTGAATCAAGCTCCATCAATTGCAATTGAGTTGAAGACATCGATGGAGATGTGGCCTGATAAACCAGTGGATTATTCCAACCTCCATATATTTGGAAGTCCTACCTATGTGATGTTCAATGCCTAAGAAACTGTGAAGTTGGATCCAAGTTCCAGAAGATGTACTTTCTTGGGATATACTAAAGAAGTAAAGGGGTATCGTCTGTGAGATCTCACTGCCCATAAGATTGTTATCAGCAGAGATGTTATTTTTTAAGAAAATAATGATCAAGAGCAAATAGAATATGTTATCACTTCAAAAGAGAATTCAGAGACTCCAACAGTACAGGTGGAAAGGGAACCAGTTGAATATGGTGTTTCAGATACTCAGAGATCAACTCGTACAAGAAAAGCACCGAGTTGACGCTCAGATTATATTATGGAGAGTAATATTGTATATTGCTTTTAACTGAGGGCAGAGAGCCATCAACTCTTCAAGAAGCAATGAATAGTTCAGATGCATCTTAATGGATGGAAGCAATGTAGGAAGAAATTTAAGTTCTGCATAAGAATAGGACATGGGAGCTAGTATCACTACCACAAGGAAGAAAGCCTACTAGCAATAAATGGTTTTACACGATCAAGCGAAGTGGTGACAATCAAGTAGAGCGATATCGTGCTAGATTGGTGGTAAAAGGATATGCTCAGAAGGAAGGAATTGATTTCAACGAAATATTTTCTCCTGTGGCTCGACTCACCACAGTTCGAGTAGTCCTGGCAATGTGTGCTACATTTGACTTGCATCTTGAGTAGTTAGATGTGAAAATTGCATTTCTTCATAGATATCATGAAGAAGAAGTTTATATGCTCCAACCATAAGGTTTTGCAGAAAAAGGAAAAGAGAACTTGATTTGCAGTTGAACAAATCTCTGTATGGTTTAAAGCAGGTGCCAAGGTGTTAGTATAAGAGATTTGATTCCTTCATCATGAGCCTTGGATACAACAGACTGAATGCAGACCCTTGTGCACATTTCAAGAGGTTTGAGAAAGATAATTTTATAGTCTTGTTATTGTATGTAGACGACATGTTGGTAGCAGGCCCCAATAATGATCGTATCAAAGAATTGAAGGCACAGTTGGCTAGGGAATTTGAATGAAGGACTTGGGACCATCAAATAAGATTCTAAAGATGCAAATTCACCGAGACAGAAATCATAGGAAGATTTGGCTTTCTCAAAAGAATTATTTGAAGAAGATTTTGCGGCGATTCAATATGCAAGATTGTAAGTCAATTTATACCCCTCTTCCTATTAATTTCAAGTTATCCTCAAGTATGAGTCCTAACAATGAAGAAGAAAGGATGGAGATGTCTCAAGTACCTTATGCATCAGCAGTGGGAAGCTTAATGTTCGCTATGATTTGTACAATACCAGACATTGTACATGCAATGGGAGTAATTAATCGATACATAGTAAATCCTGATCGAGAGCATTATAATACTGTTAAGAGAATTCTCAGATATATCAAGGCAACCTTAGATGTTGCTTTATGTTATGGAGAATTAGATTTTACTGTCAGAGGATATGTTGATACTGATTATGTAGGTGATCTTAATAAAAGTAAATCCAGTACAAGATATGTGTTTACACTAGCTAGAGGAGCTGTGAGCTGGGTTTCAAAACTACAGTCAGTTGTTGCTACGTCAACAACAGAAGCAGAATATATAGCAGCTACACAAGCTAATAAAGAAGTAGTGTGGTTGAAGATGTTGTTGGAAGAACTTAGGAATAAACAAAAGAATATTATTCTGTATTGTGATAGTTAGAATGTTTTGCATCTTGCAAAGAATCCAGCATTTTGTTCAAAGACAAAGCACATTCGAGTTCAGTATTACTTCGTTCGTGAGAAAGTGGAAGAAGGAACAGTGCACATACAAAAAATTCATACAATGGATCACCTGACATATTTTATGACAAAAGCAATCAATGGTGACAATTTTATGTAGTGTCGATCCTCGTGTGGCCTGACAGAGACGTAAGCAGCATAAAGTGGCAAGATAGAAAGAATAATTTGAAGATCTGATTGACTCTCAATCAAATTATCAATTAAACATAGCTCACTGTTAAGTTCATTGTTAATGGTGCTGATGTGAAGTGTCATTTTAACCAATCCCTTTGCACATTAGCATACAAATATATAATTTTAATATTAAAAAAATGAAAACCATAACTCATAACACTCATTTAGCCGAAAAGAAAAAAGAAAGAACAATATAAAAGAAGCAAACTGAAACCTAAGGAAGTGTCTCACTCTCACTCATATAAAATGTGACAGCCACAACATAGAAAAAGAAGAGATTAGCCACCATAATAATGGCCTAAAAAATAAAAACTATCTTGAACTGTCATCAATTAGTGAAAGTTGTAACATGCATCTCTTCCACTTAAAAATAGACTTCCAAAAACCCAATTGCATCACATGCCCTATTAGTAGTCCTAAACATGTATAACTTTTTATTATATATACGCAACCTTGTTCTTGCATTTTTTACAAAGAAACTATTTTCGTGATTCGAACTTGTGATCTTCTGGTTATAAAGTAGCAATTTTTACTAATTGTTTCAAATCTCTCCCTCTCAAATAACATTATATAGAAAATAAAATTTCTTAAACTATTTCATTGTAGAAGAATCTTATTTTGATAGGATTTGCAACTATATATTGACATGTATTAAAAGCTTAATAGACAATTATAATAGAGGTCATTAACTCTCAGTGTTTGGTGGTAAAGCGCAGGTCTTTACTTTTTAGTGGAGTATAATAATGTTTCAACCAATTATATAAGGAAGCTGCCTATAATGGCGATCATATTTGCATGTCCGAACATCCAAGTGAAATTAAATGATTTTGATAAATTTATTCCATATACTCAAAAACCAGAAAGAATAAATATGTGAACAAACAAAAGGCCCCCATAATAAATTACTAGGAGTGTCTTCCACCCACATCACCAGCTGTGAACTGGGGTAACTTTTGCTTGAGGATTATATCATAAAAAGACTGCTCATCGTTCAGGAATCTCTATGCATAAGGCTTTAAAGCAGTGGGGCATCGACCCGTGGCCTACGAGTTAGGAATGGTAGCTGTTGACGGAGAACAAACACAGATGAGTTTCATTTTTGTTTTGGGCTTTTAAAAGAAACAATTTGGGAACATCAATGCTCCTTTTCAATGTCCTTCCGTTTCTTTGTTTTTGTGGTTTAATACTTAAAAGGTCAACAAAATATTTGTTAGTGATAACATCTCATAATCTCAACCATCAAATTTTGTATATTTTTTGCGTTATTCTCACGTGCCTAAATCAAGGTTGTAGTCATTCATTTATTCATCCTTGTCCATTTATCTAACTCCAGTACTCCACACATAATATCCTCAACAACTCAATACCACCATTTACACCAATTCATAACTACCTATCTAGCAACATACCACAATTTCACTTTGCAAAATTCTCTTTTCACTTCCAAGACACAACAAATACCACCAGCTTACATACAACCACATATCAGCAAAATCAACACAACACAAGCAAAATTTCACACTCAAGAATACACTGTTATGAAAATTGGACTGTACTGGCCAGATAACGATACAGAGAGGGATGCTGCGGTACCAGATTCATGCACCAATTTGTACCTGTTTGTTTCGGTTAGTACCGGACAATACTGCCAGTATTCAGTATCATATATTCCAGGGGTATTTCTGCAAAAAAAAATTTCACATCATTTGGGTTGAAATCATACTATTTCATTGTAAATTTAAAGATAAGAAGGATTGCTTGAACAGATCACGTTTTAAGCCAACGAGATCACTTGATATGAAACCCAAGAAAGAAAAGAAATGCAAAAGAGTAGGATCGAATACTAACACCCATTCTACTACTAGCTCCTCAATGATGCAAAGACTTAAACAATAAGTTAGCCAAAGGCACTTGACATGTCTTTCAACTTAAATCCTTTCTCAATGACGGGGGAAAACGTGAAAAATCAAAGGATGAGTCACGAAATTTGAGGACAATAGGCTTCAGAAACAAAACATGATGACCAAGACTCATCCATTAGGGATCCACCAGAATAAGTATGACAAACAGATAAAGCAACTCTGTTACAAGAGCTGTTCTATCAGTTGAACAGATTAATAAAAAGAATTTGGACTTGTTATAATGTTATATACTATCAATTCAAAGCTTCGCAATTGCAGAATCTAATCCCAATCGACACTGGTTATTCCCAACAGTAAACCTGGCTTCAACGCAAAACAAGCAACTCAACAAGCAGTTCTCACTCAAAAGCATTAACAGAACATGATCCCAAATTAGTATCTGCATCCGGAACTAGAGAAAAGATTCATTGCTTCCTATGCTAAATTTCCAGGGAACCAACGAGCTTTGCACAGGGCACAGGTATAGCCAATTAACATCAATTATAGAGAAAAACAAAATCATCAAATTAGCAACAACAGAAATCGCTGTACAGCTCGAAGAATCCACTTAAGTAAGCGTCTCCTAAATCCGATTTACATCTGAAACCTCTTAACATTAAAAAGTATCAATTCCTCTCTATTCAGTACCAAGTTCAAATACTTATTTCAAAAGAGAGCAAATTCTACAAGAACACCCATTTCCATTAACTCACGCATAAACCTACAGTCCTTGGTACTACCCGTTAAATTCCCAGATTTACTACTGAGAGTGACACCAATCGACACGTCGTCACAAAAAACACGAAGCAAACGACGGGGAGCCCTAAACTCTCCAACCTTAAACCCCACATCAGCTACCACCTCCACGTTAAAACCCACCGATCCACAACTTCTCTCCCCAATAATGTCGCTTACCACCCACCAGTCGACGTACGTGTTCAGCACCGAGTACGACGCCTCCACCAGCGACTGATTCCTCGTGTCTTGCTTGAAGGGCACGACTGAGGTATGCGAGAGAATTTCCTATCTGTAGAGAACCGAGGAATCAATGGCATCGTACGAGATCTCAATCTTCTTGTTAGGGTTGTACACTCAGAACAGCGCGTGTCAGTTGCCAGTAACAGTTTGAGAAGAAGAGAGACGGAAAGAGAGGTGAGCTGGAAATCGGGAAGGCGAGGTCGGACGACGAGCCACATGATGAAGAGGATGGTGAAGAAGATGACGGTGGCGGCAATGATGGCCACCACCAAGCGGCGAAGGAGAAGAACGCCATGGTCGGAGTAGAACGGTTGTTGTTGTTCTTGGTCGTTGTAGTAATAAAAGTAAGAGTTGTTATTTGAATACGACTGTTCAGAACGGTCGTTGTAGTAATAAAAGTAAGAGTTGTTATTTGAATAAGACTGTTCAGAATGGTCGTTGTAGTAATAAAAGAGCTGAGAGGCATCTTGCTGTAACACGTAACGAGACACTAGCTATGTATCTCGGATTAAATATAAAAGTGCAATAAACGAACAAACGCGGGAAATACATAATTTTGGTTTCATAATTTCAAATAAGCTTTCTGAAGCTGAAATGAATGTAAATTTACTGCTGTCTTTGTGAGAACCACTCACTGGGACACAGTCAAGCCTTTTTACAGTTTTATCAAAATGTAAGTTCTCTCAACGACTCAAAGATTCTTTACGCTTATAAATGACATGAGTAATTACAAGAGACCTTAGCATTTATATATATCATCTATATCGAGCTTCTCTATTATAGGCCTAATATGACTCTGGTTCACACTAATTGGAATCAAACTAACTTAACCGATAAGTTATTGAAAAATCGAAACATACAATTAAATGTTGCCCAACTTTATGAAAAATGTCAAAAATATCTAACATTATCTCCTTTGGACAATACTTAATTGCGGTATTGACTCACATTTTTAAAACAGTTTAAAAATTCGATTAAGTCACACTATTGTATGGTTAACCAAGTTTAAAAACAAAACATTTGATCCAAGATAGTGAAAGTCCATTTTGTCTTGTAAGGGTTTTGATACCAAAAAGTATCAAATGTATGTGTCATGTGTGACACAGATCCAATACAATCACACATATCTAATACCTCACTAACATGAATGGGAAAATGAAGTGTGACAAACTAAGATGATATCTGTATGATCTAAATTACATCATCTTCATTTGTAGGTCTCAATTTCTCTAACTTTATACTAAACCACATATACTAAACTACATTAGAAAATTCCCGTTTTCTCTAACTAAATGCTAAGTTGCATTTGAGAAAATATTTATGTTCTCTAACTGAATGCTAAATTGCATTAAAGAACCTTAATGAGATTGAAAACTTATATCTCCCTATGTCATGTCAAAATTCATAGATATCCGTATAAACTGTATGCGTCTAAATGACATTGGCTCAAGATTAATCTGTATATATGTCCAATGATCTTTAAATGTTTAAGATAGACACAAATCTTAAGACTTTCATATGTACTATGACAATATACGATAACAAGTATTACTGATGATAAATGATGATCGCCTTTATTGATGAATCATCATACTGTCATAATACATTAATTATATAACGATCCCCTAACTAACAATGTCTAAGGATTTCATCAGATCTAAATTGTATACTTGTCTCACTAACACAAGTGGGCGAAGTCCTTTAGTTAAAAAATTGACTAATTTTTCCCCGGTCCTTAATGTTTCAAACCTTAATGTCACCTTTTCGTATCAACTTCTTTATGGTCAAATAATTGACCATCAAATGTTAAAACTCTATGATATTCTTTGTTGTTACTAAACAATCCAGCAGCAAGATTATCACAATACAACAGAATGGGTCTAGTCTCTTTATTAGCCATAGATAACTCAAAAATCAAGTTTTTGAGCCAATCCGCCTATGAAGCAACCCTATTGCATGCACTCTGGATGCATGGTCGAGGAAGTCGCCCATGTCTACTTGACACTCTTCCACGACATTGTACCAACTACAAACATAAAAATGTAACCTTAAGTGGACTTTCAATCATTTGGACACATCTAAAATTTGAATCTGAATTCCCTACGAGGTTTAGCCTGTTGACTTTTCTATATGTCAACATATAATCCTTGGTTTCTTTTAAGTATCTCAACACTCGCTTGACTGCATTCCAATAGTCTACACTTGGGTTAACCAGATATTGACCAAACATTCTAACAATAAATGCAATGTCCCACCTAGTACTTACCCGAGCATACATCAGGCTACCAACTGTTTTAGAATATGAAACGTTTCTCATAACCTCTCTCTTCATGTTATTCTTTGGACACTGTGCTATATATAATATCTCTCTATGAGAGATTGGTGCCACAACAAGTTTACAGTTTGCCATATTAAACCTTTGTAGCACTTGCTTAAGGTATGCACTTTGCGAGAGGCCTTACGAGTGTTGAGATTTGTCTCGGTAAATCTGAATACCTATGACAAAAGATGCTTTACTAAGGTCCTTCATATTGAAATACTTGACCAGATGTTGCTTAACCTCATGTAACATAGTCAAGTTATTCAATGTGAACAATATATCATCCACATACAATAATAGGAAGATAATTTTTCTCCCCTTGACCTCGTTATACACGCATCTTTTTAACTTTATTTTCCATGAAGCCGAAAGAGGTCAAACCTTATCAAATATAAGGTGCCATTTTCAGGAGTTTTGATGTAAACCATATATTGATCTACTTAATGTACAAACCGTATTAGTTCCATCTAGATCTTGAAATCCTTCAGGTTATACCACATATAGACCTCTTTATAAGGATCTTTATTCAGGAAAGCGGTTTTGACAGTCATCTGATGTAACTCTATATCATTATGAGTTACAATTGCCATAATCATTCAAAATGTATCCTACGAGGACATGGGAGAAAAGGGAACATTAAAATCAACCTTTCTCCCTGAGTTAACCATTAGGCAACTGAGCGAGCCCATAAACCGCTAAACTTTATCTCGAAATCCTTTAGGTCTCAAAACTTCATTTACAACTGACGGGTTTGCAATTCTGCTGTAAATTAACTAGCTCCCATATCTTACTTTACTTCATGGATTACATCTCATCATTCATTACATCCCACCACAAATTCTCATTGGGCCTAGAAACAACTTCTGTATAAGTAACCGAATTTGCAACATGTCTAACATAGATTATGTTACCATCCTCTCACTCTAGTATATTTGCGCAACTACATTAGATCGTATACCCCAAGAACCTCTATGTGTATAGGTATGAGTTCCTATTCTTATACAAACACGGTTCTAAGACCTAGATCCACCGATTCTAACTGTATGAGTAGCGGGTACATAATAACTATAGTATTCACCCTGTTATCATATGAAGGATCAAAGAACCCACCATCAACATATACATTATATTCTAGAAACTTAGCTGTTTGTGATTCTATTATTCTGGTCCCTGCTTCTCTACAATAAAACCTATAGCCTTTAAAGTAGTCAAGATATTCAACTAAATAGCAATGAGCGGAATGAACATACAATTTGTCTTTATAAGGATTATACTACTTTAAGAGGGCAGTCCCATACATGAATGTGTGCAAGGCTGGGTTTCCACACTTCTAGATAATTAGGTAGATTAGTCATATTCTACATTGACTTTCATATCCTTTAAGGTGTTGTTATGCCTTTCTGCAACACACCATTTTACTTAGGACTGCCCGACATAGTAAACTTAGTCACTATTTCAGCGGATTCCAAATACCTGACAAACGGACCTTTTCATTTCCTAAAACACCATAGTTGCTATGATACTCTCCTCCATGGTCAGATCTAACTATTTTGATGAATTTTCCCAATTAGTTCTGAACCTTTAATCTTTAAGCAAGAACAAATTACTGTAATGAGAATAATCATCAACAAGTGTCAGAATACATTTGGAATTGCACAATGCAACTGTATAAGGTCTTCTAATATTCGTATGTATTAGACATAACAAGTCAGAAGCACAAGTTGACCTCTTTATCGTTATTTTAGTCAACTTACTCCTGCAATAGTCAACACATGTTTACAGATTATCATAATCTATAATTGACAAAATGCTTTCCTTAATCAACCTCTCAACCCTAGCTCTGGAAATGTGACTTAAACTTTTATGTCACACCATTTATGACTTGTCATTCATCAGGGTTCTTCTTTTCTTGACTTGCTCGGCAAGATACGAAGAAGCATATATATACTTTAGGATAAGACACATTCTATACAAACCATACGACAAGAAAGTTATATCAATACGTTTTGTATTAAACACCAACTGTACAACATAAACATTAGATACAAAACTTTAAGCTTCTTTGTCTAAAATTGATATAAACATTATATATAAAATGTGTGGTGTAAAACTAAAATGAACCTTGCAGCAAGGTTCAGTACATACATCCCTATAGATATTATATTCGTTTCTTCATTGCTGTCAACCATCAGGTTCTCCATCCCTTTATTTGGCTTTATCCTGGATATGCATTGTGGAAGCATCATGATCATATGCTCCACTTTATAGCCATAAGTACTTAATTCGACTATCGCAAATTAGATTCATAAATTGACAAGCTAAGGAGTTACTGATGGTCTTAGTCTTTTTTCATGCCTTATACTGCTGGCTTCTTTATGTCCGTAGGACCTTTCCAATACTGGATTGATCATTATTAGCATGTGGAGAAGATTTTGGCTTTCTACCTTTGAATTTCGCAGGCTTCATCTTTCCCTTCATTTTAGTTGCTTTGAGGGCTTTCGGAGTAGCAAGCTTGATTTTCTCCTCCTCAGCAACACAATGGGAAATCAAAGCATTGAAGTCTCATTCCTCACCCAGAAAATAATATGTCATCACTAGATTACTAAACTTTAGAGGGAGTGTATCTAGAGTCTGGTGAACTATGAAGACATTAGGAAGATGAATGTTTAGCATCTTTAGTCTACTATGAAGATTGATCATTTTTTATATGTACTTCATTGCTCCCCCTTCTTCGGTATACTTCGTGGAGAATAATTCTTTCATCAAGGCACTTATCTCAACATTAGGTGAGACTGTTTACCTCTAGAAGACATTATCAAGAAACTCCATCGTTATGTCTATGTCCAGAAGTCCACTAAGCAGATGGTCAGGTATGGATCTCTTAATGGTTATGCAACATAATCTGTTAGACAAATCTTAGGCTGCATAAGTTGCTTTATGAGCTCTTGAGCTCATAGATGTAGGTGGAGATGACCTATCCGTTCGTATGGCCATATCAATTTCATCTATCTCCATAGCATTCAATCATATTCTGTCCACTTCTTTGTATTGAAATCAGTCAGGGTTTCCGTAACATCTCGTTACCTATGTTAAGGCTAGAATAGTAAATTATGAGAAATTTATGTGAAATTAGGGAAAAAAAAGCAAGTCATGCATAAGTTAATTGTGACATACACATTTATTTTGCACATTCATATGATTGTACATGTATCCATTGGCATTTCCGGATAAATTTGATTTATAAGTGGAAATTGTGGATTAAATTGGAGTGTATTGATTGTGATTTGGCAATTTTGGTATATTTTGGATATTTTAAAATTTTTAGTGAATTATTTGAACTGAAAATTTATTTGGTGGTAAAATTTTATTTGGAGACTATTAGTAATATTTTGGAATTTTTGGAAAATTTAGGAATTTTTTTCTAAAAATTTTGGGGTATTTTTAGACTAAAAAAAATGGACAAATGACATAATGACATGTAACACTTATGAGAGGCTGACAAGTGGCTCACATGTAAGGGGCCCACATGTCTCTAAGTTATTAAGGCAAGATATTAGGCAGGAACTTTCATTGTTCTCTCTTCGGATAACTGTTCTTCACCGAGTTTTGGGTCTTCATTCTCATGCTGTGATTTTCTGAAAATAGGGTAAGTAAATGTCTAAGTTTCTGAGTTCCATAACTGATTTTTTGTGTGTGATGTTTTGTTTGTTGAAATGAAACACATGCATGAGATAGATGAGTTGGAGTAACTATGCATGAAACCGTATGTGAGTTTTGATTTTTGGTGTTTGGTTTGAATATTGAGTTTTGAATTGTTTGAGAGTAAGATGAGCTAGAATGGGAGTTAAATGAAGTTAAATAGTGGATAAAAAAAGAAAGAATATGCATTGGAGGGAAATCTGAGAATTTGAAGATTTACAGTAGAGAGAGAGAGGAAATTTATGAAACTTTGGATGTTAAATGTTTGAAGTGTAATTTGAGTCTAACTTGTTGCCAAGATTTT